>CM038214.1:357395523-357872094 GCA_021442155.1 Cymbidium sinense | reverse complement strand
GCATGCATGATGTGAAACATACAACCATACAACTAAGGGGTTGTTAAATCTTTTAATTATCTTATTTATGTCTTAGGCTTTATGATGGGGTTATGAGTTGTTTAAAATTTAGTTATGAGTGATTAGTTGGGTAGAAAAGTTATTTTATCCTAGAGCCTAATCATATCCAAGCCACACATTAAAGCATCAATCATTTAAGAAACTATGAAAAGCATGTCCTAATGCACAATGTAAACATATCAAACAATTATATAAACTATCATAAAAGAATAAAAGGCCGTGTGGTGTGCATCTCAAGAGAGAAAGATGGGTAGCCGATCTACCCTTATACAACCTAGAATATGAAAGAATAATTATAATGGTATTAAATGTTGTGGGGTCTTCTTTCTTCATTTCTCCATTTTGATTTGGTTCCTTCTTTGATTTGGATGGTGCTTGCTTCAAAGGCATCACAGGCACCCCAGACAAAGCCTAGCCATTGCTCATCCTAATCCCCATAATTAATCTAATTCCTATTACAAAATTACATTTATGTGAGAAAAGTAAATCTAACTACATGCAAAATAGAGGTTAGCTAAATATACATATAATCCCAAGCGGTATTTATAATTTGGACTTAGCACCTACATGGGTAACTAAGCCCACTAACTTGGATTATGTTTAAGGATTTAAGCAACCTAAAAAGAGCATTCACATTTATTTTTAAGCATCCCATAATCCCTACAAAACATGATTAGTCTAATATTGGCCTATCATCCAATCTATGAAAAGCATACCCTAACATCCAATCAAAATAATACATCATAACAAAAATACATCACATCATACACCATCTAACTTAGAGCTAGAAGTGGTGACTTAATTCTAATGTTTGTATTAAAGCTTGTGTGGTAAGTCTTGTTAGGCATTAGTGTTGTATTTTCTAAGTGTAGAAGGATTCAATTTAACATGAATGGTTGATTTCACTTGAAGTAGTTTAATTGATTTGAGAATTTTAATTTGTGTTTTCTTTTGTTTCATTTGATTACACTTAGCAACTAAGTGTTATAAAAGAGGAAAAGAGTATTGCCCTCTTTCATCCCTACCTTAAGTCACTTTCTAAAGTATATTAATTTGATTTAGTTCTCTTTAGTGAAGGCCTTATTAAATGATTTAATTAATCCTAAGTATAAGTTCACTTTAAATAATCCTATTCAAAATGAAAGGCATCTTAAGATTAATTTAATTGAATTATACCAGATGACATATATTAAATCATTCCTTTCCATCACATGTAACATGCATATGATTTAATCCTAAGTGTATCTATACATGCAACATATTTTAGCACACTTTAATGATGAATGTATGTGTATGTTTAGAATTTATATTTTATTTGATTGAATTATTTAAACATATTAATTTAAAACTTTATCCAATTTCTTATACAAAAAGGACTTAAGAATGAAATTAAATAGGCATGTGCCATTGTTAAACCAGGTAAGTGAAGTAATCAAATGACCTCCTTGCTAGCTAAAAGCCTCATATTCTTGGGATGTCTATATACTTACTTTTTTTGGACACACATGGATGTACATAATTGAGGAAAGAAAACCATGCAAAGATTGTATTTATTTTTTATTGAATCATTTATATATATTAATTAAAGCTCTATCCAAATTCTAATGTTGAAATACATAAGAATGAAATCAAATGGGTATGTGTCATTGTTAAGCCAAGGAAGTGAGGTAATCAAATGACATTTTTGAGACTAGCTAAAGCCTCGTGTTCTCGAGATGTCCAGACTATATACCCATTACCATTCAATCTTATATAAATCAACACATGAATAGAGGAAGGAGAACTCAACATTCATACACTTAAGCTATAAGCACATCCATTTCTTATGTATTTATAACCAACATCATAACACATATTATTATTCATTTATAAGCTTTTGAAAAATACATTTGGATTTAATGGTGATAATAGCAATGCATATATTAAATTAAATCAACATATGCAAGCTTACATAATGGAAATCTATTTTACTTTACTTGATTTTGAAAAATGGATGCATGAATTCAAATCACATACCAAATTTAACATGATTGGAAATAGGACAATCAAATATAAGCATGTGATTCATTATTCAAACTAGTTCTTAAGGACAATCAAATCAAATAAGATTATTTAAAGCTAACCAAAGCTTCTTTATTAATTAAGTTTTGGATTTGATTTGATTTAAAGAGGAGAAGAGAAATCATCACTTTCTATTTTAAACCCATTTCCACATTAGTGATTTTATTTAAGTTAAGGAAATGTAATTAAGTTGATTTTATGGGCTAATTAAGTTAAACCCTTAATTAGATGAATTAATTACTTACATGTCACCTTAAAGTAATTAACTAAATAATTATGAGCCAACATGATATGCATGGAAAATAAACTTGCAATGATCCTAGGAAATAAAGGGGCCTAATGCAATTGGCTCATGATTAATAGTTAATTAGATTAAGGGACTTAATTAATTACTCTTATGGTTTTCCCACACATGTGGACTAACCATAATTTCATTAAACTCCTTTAAGTTATTAAACACCTAAAGATCTACCCCATGATTTAATTAAATAAGGTCTGTGATTATAATTTTAATTTGATTAAGTGATTTAATTAATTTCATTTTAAAAAAGGGTGAAATGAACTTAGGAAAGGGGTCCCAACCCTATTCCTTAGTTCACTTACTATTGAACAATGATTAATAAACTCAATTAACCAATTTATTACTATTCATGGGATTAATTAATCATTAATTAACTTAAAAGAGTAATTAAGATTTAAGTAGTCAATTTTCTTAATTAAGTGAGCAATAAATCCCAAGAAAATCATGGGTAGCAGATGTCATACCATTAAATTATCCCACAAAATTTGGGATTAATTGCTCAAGTAATTAAGGAGTAATTAAGCTAATTAATTTTATAATTAAACCTTAATTAGTGTTTAAAAGAATTTAAGATCATTTTTAATTAATTCTCTTCTGAAATACCTTTAAAATGAGTATTTATTAGCATTTTTTATTTCTCATGATTTTTATGATTTTTTGAAGTTTAGCCATTAAAATGATTAATTAAAGCCTAATTAAAGCATAATCTATTGGCGCCATGTGACGCTGATGCTCACATGGAACCATGGGATTGGCTACTTAAAACTTATCTAACTCTACATGGCGAGATGCTTTCTCATCCATTGATCTCTATGATTAATCCCATTAAATTAAATCGATCTAGTGGATCTAATCTTGACATCACCGACCATGAAATGATGGTGTGATCTAATGTCTGAGTGAGGAGAATGAGTCCATCGCTCACTTGATGACCTTACGAGCTGATCAAATCAAAGGATCCCACACCTTCACATTGATTGAAGGGGATCCAAGTCAAGATCACATGAGATGCAAGTTTTCTTCAAAAACCTCCAACCCATTTTTTTAAGGATCTTTGGAAGCATACCTTATCAAGCTCCCAATGGCTCGACTATTGAGGAAGCTTGATCTGGTGGAGTCGAAGCTTTGTTGACTAGTAATTGGATCAATTCCTCTTGTTCACTAAAATGAATGATTTGGCTTTGATCAAAGTCCCACCTCTGATGCTCGAAGCTTGGGAGATGAATTCTTGCTCTGAGGCTTAGGAAGGTGCAAAATTAATTTGAGTTTGATGGAGAAATGAGGAAGTTAGGTCAATGAGAGTGTCTATTTTGGGATGAGAGAATAAAATTTTTGATCGAGGAATGAGCTTGGGAGCTTAGATGGCTCTAGTGCTCATCTTGGGTAGCTAGGGCTCTATGGAATGATTTTTTTTTGTGTGTTTGAGTGGAAAGAGGGGTATACCCCCTTCATCTTGATCAGATGGTGGGATCGTTTGCCTTCTAATGGCCCTCACCATCTCGAGTCATGGGTGGTAGGAGGAGGTGGGTTGGCTCGCTTGGTTGGTTGAAGGTGTGGAGGTGGCTGAAGAGGAATCATGGGTGTCCTATGGGTTTTAAATGCTCAAGTGGGCGAGGTGAAATGACCACTTACATGGTGATTTGTCTCATGTGATGCCCTTGACCAAGTAGAATGATCATTTGGCATTGATTTGATTTGGGAAGATTTGAAATAAGCCAAAAGTAGGTTAGCCCAAATTTCAAGTAAATTGGAGTTGATTTGGTTAGGTTTGCCTCAATTTGACTCATTTAGGTCAAATTGGGTTAGGTTGAGTCAAGTTGACCAATGGGTCAAATTGGGTCAAACCAAGGGTTGGGTCAAGTTCATATGATCATTTGGGATGTTTTGATTTAATTTGTTTGCTTTATTTTGGCTCATTTGAATTCACTTGAGTCAAATGGGTTAAGTAAACCAATTTGAACAATTTGGCCAAATTAGCTTTGGTTGGGTGTTAGTTTGGGTTTAGTTGACCAATTGAAGATGATTATAGGCTTTGGTTTTGATTTAGGCCAAGTTGAACCTTTAGGTCAATTGGGCTAGTAGTCATTGTTCAATTGGTCAATCATGGCTTTTTAATCAAGTTCCAATTTGGAATGAACTTGAGCCATTGGTTCCAATAAATTTGCTTTATATTTTGATTTGACCCAATTTGGTCTTTTAAGTCAATTTTGTCAACTTGAGTCAAGAGGGCCAATTAGGTGTGGTTTTACTCAATTGAAGGTCAAGTCATATTCATATATTGATTTGATTCGGTATGAATTGTTGGTTTTAAGGATTTGGCTTAGGTTGCAATTTGGCTAGATTGGGTTTCATATGGGTTAAGGGTTGACTTGGTATGACCAAGTTGACTTGGTTTGACCCAATTTGTGATAATTGATCAACCTAGGGTGATCAACAATCATGATGGGAGGTTTTGATGGGCTTCAATTCAATTTTGGTAGGATTAGAACTTCAAATAGGTCAAATTGGCCAATTTGGGTCAAGTGGACCAATTGGGTTTAGTTGGCTTGATTTTGAGTTGAGTTTGATTTAGTTGAGCTTATATGGTTTGATATATATATATATATATATATATATATTATATATATATATATATATATATATTATATATATTGCTTGGGTTCAAATGGGTTTTGGTTCATTTGAACATTTCTAGGTTAAGTTGGTTTTACTTGGGTTGATTTTGGTTTGGCTTGATGATTGTAGATTTCATTTATATTTGTGAATATGATTGAAGGTATGATTTATGAAAATCAATTGAATTTGGGTTTTGGAATGAAGGAATTTATCCCGAGTTGGGTCATGTGGCTTAGGTTTGGATTTTGATTTGGTTTGATTTAGTTTTGATGATTTAAATGTATATTTCATTTAAATTTATGAAAGATTGAAAATATAATTGATTTGTGAGAAAATCAATTGAGACTCAATTTGGATTAAGATTTTTTTGCTAAGTCCATGGGATAATTATATGGCTTAGGAAGGGTTTTGATGTAATTTGATTTAATTTGATTTAGTTTTGATCATTTGAATGTAGATTTGATTTATATTTAGAAGATGATTGAAGATATAAATTGATTATGAGAAAATTAATTGATTTTTTGATTTGGATTAAGATTTGGCTAAGTCCATGGGATAGGTCATATGGCTTAGGAAGGGTTTCAAGTTTGATTTGATCATGGGCTTCAATCAATTGGTTTTGGAATTTGTTTGATTTGGATTTCAATTTGATGTTTGAATTGAACTTGAGGTTTGGTTTGAGAAGGTGAACATGGATTGGATTTTGGGTTGTAGGGTAGGTGGATTATCCTAATCCCAAGGCATAACCTAATCCTATGGTTAACCCTTCTAAGTCTTTAGGCTTAGTTAAGTGTTTAATTGTTAGAAGTGTCTTATGACTAGGAAGTCTTAGTGTAGAAGACTCTAAGTCTAAGATGGGAAGTTGAATCACTCCAAAGTGAGGTCAATAGCCTTAGGCTCCATAGTGTTTGGAGATAAATGGTTGGAAGATCAAAGCCAAGTTTCACATTATAGACTTGGATGCATCTTTGAACTTTGCTTGGGAGACCATGGATACATGAGAAAAACATAGTTCCATCTCTCTACATCGTGTATGAAGTTCATGAGGATCGTCTCTGTGTCAAAGGAGATCTCAAGCCATTTAGTTCATGAGGTCATATATGAGGATGCACTTTACTACCTCCCTCAAAATCAACAAGTCTATTCTCATGAACTTGGCCAAAGTTTAAAAAATAAAAGATAAAGAAAAGAAAAAGAAAAAGAAAAAAAGAAAAGAGAAAATGAAAATAAAAAAATAAAGGGAGAAATAGACTTGGAGGAGGAAGTGGAGCTTAACATTAGATTACACCCATAGTTATTACTCCATTCAAACATATGGGTAGGATGACGACCTCCACCAGAGAGGAAGAGGCTAGTTCAGTCATGTGGAAAACCTCTTTATTGGCCACCCAATAGAAGATATGTCCCAGCTACCAGGAGTGCACCTGCTATTTATATAGACTTAGAATCTAGCAAATAGGATGAGTCTAATATGGTTAGCACACCAGCTAGCTCTTCTTAGTAGTAGATTCTCTTGGAGGTGACACTTGAGCCAAATAGCGATGAAGATCGGGCTTCAAAGCAAAGCATAAGTGTATCCAAGTCTATATGTGAAATAGTTAGGCATCAGTTGGGAACCTTAGATCTAACCCACTTTCCTCTAAAAAAGTTGAGGGTTTGGTAGTTAAGGAATCCCCTAAGTCATCCATAGGTGAAGACTTAGGTTTTTTAGGAGCATCATCCTCAAGTCAAGAAGTTGATGTAGAACTTGAGGATGATTCATATAAAAGATTTAATAGAATTACCTTTTGATTGGTACTTGCCTTGTGTTCATAATTTAGAAAGGCTTAATCCCACATACTTGGTCAAAGCACATGTCAGACAACTTCAAAAGAATATGGAAGAATAAATGGAAAAGCTCTCAATCATGATCGGGACTAGGATTTGGTATAGTGGGTCAGTCAATGATGACATTTCTTGTCATCACCATCAATCATTTGTAATTATTGGTTCTTTTCAAATCACATTAACTTATATGAGGAGTTGTGCTTACAAACTTTAGATGATTCAGATGATTTTGAAGTCAAAGATTCACTGCTAGAGTTCAAAGAAGAGATCAAGTCAACCATCGACAAGCTCAAAGAAATCAACTTAGGAACTAAAGAAGATCCATGCGACATACATGTTCTTTATTTAAGGACTTTGCATGGAGTTATGAAGAGATGCCTAGATTGGCTCCAGTAGTTGTCCATAAACTAGCAATAGAGCCTACTAACTATCAAGCTCCTAGATGTATGATTAGATATATAACAACGGTCATTTATGAAGTCAAGAAACTCGATGTTGGCTTCATCCGAAGAAAAATACCTACCTTGTGACATCATCTAGTTAAGAAAAGGAATGACCAAATTCACATATACGTCAATTTTAGGGATTTAAATAAGGCATGTCAAAAAGTTGAATTTCCATTACCAATCCTAGAGCTCATGGTGAACATTGCCTCATCCCATGCAGTGTTCTCTTTCAAGGATGGCTCATCTAGATATAACCAAATAAATATGGCCCTTGAAGATGAAAGAAACATTACTTTAGATCAATCTATTGCTATAAGGTCCTTTCGCTTAAAAATAGTGCTCCTACGTCTATGACAAATTTGATGAACTCATTCATCATCAAGTCGAGTGCTATGTCGATGATCTCATGATCAAAAGTAGAAAAGGAATACCATCTCTTTGACTTGAGAGTAGTTTTGAATATTTAAGATAATTTAACCTCAAAATGAACCCAAGTGTGCATTCTAGCTTGAAAATTCCTTGGGTTTGTTGTCACCAGAATCAAAATCTAGAAGATCAAGGTGATATTTGAAATGCCACCCCTAAAAGTTTAACTCAGCTAAGATCATTCCAAGGGTGGTTGGAATATCTAAGATGCTTTATATCCAACTTGTCAAGAAGATGTTAGCCATTCTCAGAACTTGTCAAAATAAATGCAAGTTCAAGTGGGATGAAAAGTGTGAGCATGCCTTGAAGACATCAAGCATTATCTAATGATGTCAGATTCTAGCTCTATCCGGCAAGCGCTCATACTTTACACTACTATGTTAGATGACTCCCTTGGTGCTTTGTTGGCCCAAGCCAATGATGAAGGGAAGGAAAACATACTCTACTACCTTAGCCATTGTCTAATCCCTACGGCTAATCTACCCATTAAGAAGCATTGCTAGCTTTAATCTTTGTATCCCAAAAGCTACAAAATGCTTCCTCATGGAGAACTTAATCTCTAGGATCAATCCACTATTATCTCATGACATGGCCAACGTATGCGGATGGTTGGCATGATGATCCATGATCCTCTCAGTTTGACATTACCTTCATACCCTCCTTCGGTAAAGGACAAGTAGTAGATTTCTTAGCGGCACCCACTTCTATTGACTCTCTGCTTGATCTCTCGATGAACAAATCATGAACTTAGGGGATACTAGCATTCACCACTGATGTACTTTGATGGTGTGGCTTCTCAAAGAGGAGAAGAACCATAATCTACTATTCAGAAAGGTAGAGGTAAGAATAGTTCTCTTAACTGGACCATGATGTGATGGATTCTCATATCATCTATCCAATCCTTGCACCAATGATCAATATGAGGCGATTGCTAGTTTGGGTTAGCCATTACTCAAGCATCTAGAACATCAACATCTTTGGAGATTCTCGTTATCAACCAAATGGGTCTATAAGTTTATAAATCCCAAGTTCCATCACTACCACAAGTACACCATGGAGTTGTTGGCCCAAATCAAAGGTTACCATTTATAAGATTAGGAGATGCGTACTTTAGCCAAAATAAATAAGTCTTATGCCTTATTGATATTGACTCTTCAAAAGTACTCTCTTGAAGGGGAGGTTGCTATTGCCAAGAAATACAAGGAGTTAGATTGGAAACCATTCATGGATTACCTAAATAAAGGCAAACTACCTCAGAGAAGTCCCAAGCCCATCGATGAAGCGAGCACTTTCCATGCTCTTGTAGATGGTGTCTTATCTTGATCTTTTCATCTGTTATATTGTTTAGACCAACACAAAGCCCATAAGATCATGGTACTACACTCAGATTACATGGAACCAATCAATCCTCAAAGATGAAAGCCAAGATCAAGAGGGTACTACTCTTGATAATCAAAGATTGCATAGATATGGCTAGGCGATACCACCAATGTCAATTACATGGTGTGGTCCTACACCAACCACCCAACATTCTACATCTTACATTAGCCTCAAGGCCATTCAAATGTTGGGGTACTGACATAGTGGGTTTGATTGATCCTCTTTCTTCCAAGGGTCATCGGTTCATCTTAGCTCCTACTGACTACTTTTCCAAATGGGTGAAGGTGATTCTAATCTGAGAGGTCACAGCTCAGCATGTGCTCTAGCTTTTTAGGAACTATATCATATACAAGTATGGAGTGCCTTGATGAATTATATCTGATAATGACACTACATTCAAAAGCAGATCAACAACTTTACCAGAGACATAGTATAGATTGAGATATTCTATCATCAACTATGTGAGGGTAAATGGCTTAGCGGAAGCCTTCAATAAAACACTCATCCAAATACTAAAAAAGAAACCCAATAATAATAAGAGATAGTGGCAAAACCTTGCATTATATAAAGTTAAAATGATTCAAGCTCAAAATAAGTTGGTCCATTCTAGAGCTTTAAAAGTAGGAGAGCTTATTTTATTTCAGAGGCTCATTGTCCCGTAAGATGGGGAGCAGTTGAATTACTTGGGAGGCCCTTTTGCCATATAGAAGGCCTACCAAGAGGATCTTATCAACTTATTAATCATAAGGAGGTGCCCAATGCTTCCAATCAATGGGCTCTACTTAAAGAAATATTATAAATCATGTTAGAAAATAATTATCATCAATGAAAATTCATTTCAAATTCATCTCTTCCATGTTGAAAGTATTCTTGTTTGTGAATTTGCCATGATGTGTTTAGGTAGGTGTAAGGAACGAGTGGTGTCCTATCCTTCATCGATACAATAACACAAACTACACATAAACATATAAAATAAACACATATCTTTTGTCTCTTTGCTCAGTTGAGATAATGCATGACACTCACTCAATATGCTCAGGTTGGGGACGTGTGCTACCTACAAGTGTCACTACTTTCAAGGATGTAAGCTATGCTTTCCTTCCTTACTTGGCCACTACATCGATGAGGCCTTGTTAGTTTGGTAGTCCTTACTACATGGTGGTAAGCCTCATGTTGGCTTTGTTTAAGAGGATGTGAGTCGCTATGCTTTCTTGGATTAGTCTTTGTGCATTGGTTGAGTATATTTGAGTTTAGGATAAGTACCCTAGCGCCTCCTTCCCTCTTGACTTCTTCAAGTCCGTCCGGTCCTTCCTGCTCCCACAGTAGTCACTCTAGGTCAAAAAATATTTATCTCGACGATGATAAACTATCTCAATGATCAGTTATGCTTGGAAAGTTGTAAGCCTACATGATTTCTTTCCATATTTATCATTGAACACCAATGGGAAACTTAGGTTGGTTGGTTCTCACTATGCTGATAGATACACCTTAGGTTGGTTGGTTCTCACACCTTAGATACACCACTCATGGTAAGATGTAAGTTTTTCTCTGAGTTGGCCACCATACACCTATAGGCTTTTTTCTAGGGCTCAAGATAATGCCCCAGCACCTCGAGGACACTATATTTGGATCACATCCTTGTGACCCCATTTAGACTACTGGTTACTATCAGTTGGAGTTCCCTTTCTAGTACCCACCCTATGGTTAGAGAATCCATCTGGATGTGCAAATTCTCTGTTGGTTCAGTAAATCTGAGATATGTCAAGGCCAACAGCCCCTTCTTAGTGTGGTCCCTCGCACACTAACAGGGTCCAAATAAATATATAAACAAAATATATATTCACTTGTGGATTAGGGGACATCCCTAGTGGTACCTTTTCCTAAGCAAGCATCCTATCTTGAAGACAGTGTCAGCAAAACTCTCTATAAGAATCACCTGACTACTCTTGAGTGAATATAAGTCCCTAGCAGCATTCACTCAATAGTCACCCTTAAGTCGGGTTTGATTTGTTTGCTACATAGGTCACCTAGTGGTTGTTCCTTTGCTTTAGAAGATGTAAGTTGCTACCTCTTCCTAGCATAGTCATTGCACAAGGAAACCCCTTAGGTTGGCTAGCTCTACCCCATGGCCAATAGACTTTCCATTTGGATTTGTAAATGAGATAGGACAAGTCCAATATAGCCCCTTCTCGGTGGGTCCATCGCAGACATGGTCCATAAATTAAATCTATCAAATTTTAGAGCTCACATCCCTAGTGGATATGCCCTCAATCCAAAATCAAACTAAACCAAATAAACCATATCAAATCACATGAAATTAAGATAAAATTAATCCTGACTACTTTTGAGTTGATATAAGTCCCCAGCACACTGTAGTCTCCTAGTCGGTTCAATTTGATGTAAATGTAGGTCACCCTTGGTTATTCCTCGCTTCAAAATATGTATGTCTACTATGCCTTCTTCCTATCACAGTCATTGCACACTGAAAGGCAACCCCTTACGTTGGCTAGCTCTACCCCACAATCGATAGACTATCCATTTGGATTTGTAAACTTGAGGTAGGTCAAGGCTAAGATAATCCATTCTCAATGGGTCCATTGCACAACAACAAGGTCCATACACTAACTTAGATTTAATTAAACCTAATCTAATTTTCCCCAGTGTAGTTAAATCACACCCTTCTCCTTAGTGGAGCTAAATCATATATATAAACAAGGCAAACAAATCAAATTCAAAACCAACCTCCTAGTAGAAATTAAACAAACTCCCTAGAGTCTAAATCAAAGAAATCCAACCAAACTGTTATTCCCAGTAGATACATCCTCAAATAAATCTATAAAATCAAACTCAAATCCCAATTCCTGGGATAGCAAACGCTTCCCAGTGGAAGGTTCATATACCCGATCCCAGTGACTTGAGCCCATATCTCTAGTAGATATGCCATCAATTAAAAACAAAATAAATTAAAGTCATTAGATCTTAATCCCTGGATTATAGATTCTTATCCCCAGTGGATCTTCTTTCCATAAATCATATAATCAAATCAAATTCAAACCTTATCCCAATAGATTTTTTCTATGCCTACATAGACCCCTCACATGTCGGGTCCAATGCATGTGTGATCCCTAGTGGATCTCCCCATGTCCTTGACATGGAATTCAAATCTTATTTCTTCTCTTATGCACACCTTTAATACTTCAACTAAAAGCTAACAATGTATTCATTCAAATTACATCATCTTAACATTGTAATCAACATTTTATGATTTATGATGGTGCAAGCTCAAACTAACTATACAATATCATGCTAAACATATTATAGTGTGAATTAACACTATATTATATTATAATATATAATGTTATAATATAATTTACTATAATATAATATATTGTCTAACATTACACCTCATTAGAATCACTTAAAAGGAACAAATAACAAAATTTTCTCAAAATATGAATAATGTTCATTTTGGATGTAAAATGGTTATTTTTCTATTAGAAATGGTAAAAATAGTAGAATTTTGGTGTTGCTTCTTTGGTGTGTGCCATGAATTTGGCTAAATTCTTCCATGTCAACCTTCAAATTAACATTTTTGTGAGTTTTGACCCAATGTATTATAACAAAAGTAAAACATACTAAAATGTACAATAACATTTAGTAACACACCACCATTCATATAAATGTGAAGTTATATTGTTATGTACATTATATTTTAATATGCTTTCATATAATATATTATCTTACATTACACCTTAAAATGAATCACTTTGAGCAAAAAAATTTATAATATTTGGTTGAAAAATGAACATTTATTTTGGATGCAAAATTCCATTCTTTTGATTAAAAGACACACCATAGCACACCCTGATGATGTTCCCTAAAAAGCTTACCTTAAATTTGGCCAAATCCCATCATCTCACCTATAAATCAATATTTTTATGAATTATACTAGTATAAACTCTACTACATCATACTATAACAAACTAAAATATGCTAAACAATAGATATCATATGCTATAATGCATGAAGCTACACTATGTTATGGCATCCTATATTATAATACACTATAACATATTATATTATATTATATTGCATATCACATCACAAGGGATTGCTTAAGATAAAAAAATCATAAAATTAGACTAAACAATAAAAAACTATATATTTTAGTTGTATCACTTACATATTTTAAATTGGAACAATATATTATGCCATGCTCACCTATTATGAATTTGGCCAAATTCTACCATTTTAAAGTCTAAATCAACACTTTTATAAATAATGCTAGTGTAGGCATGATTGTAAAATACTAAAAGAATTTAAAATGCATAGAATAATATATTATGATATATGATGTATACTATGCTACAACATATAATATTTATTTTGAACATATACTCTTACTTTTTAGACTACAAGTGGCATAGCACAACTTTGGTACTACAACCTAATTCCCACTTCAAATTTAACAAATTTCTTCATCTAATTTATTAAATCAATATTTTTATGATTTATATTAATATAGACTATAGGGCACAATACCATAATATTCTAAAACATTTCAAAACATCTTATAACATCCAACAACACATCACTACATGCTCAAATATATGATGCTACATTATACTATAATATATGGTATTATAATATGATTTAGGGTTAGGGTTTAGGGTATTCAAATCTCTAATAGTCAAGGGAAAGTCTCTTGAAGACATTTTTTTACCATAACCATGTTAGGATTAGGTCATTCTTTAGATCAACTCTAAGAACATCTTTATTTAGGTTTAGGGTTTAGGGTTTAGGGTTAGTTTAAGCAGTTTAGATTTAGGGTTTTTTAGGTTAGTTTAGGGGATTAGGGTTAAGGGTTTAGTGTTAGGGTTTAGGGTTTAGGTTGTAGGTTTTATGTTTAGGGTTTATGGTTTTAGGTTTTAATATTTAGGTTTGTTTAGGGTTTAAGTTTAAGGTTTAGGTTTAGGGTTTAGGTTTAGGTTTAGGTTTAGGTTTAGGTTTAGGGTTTAGGGCTTTAGGGTTTAGCTTTAGAGTTTAGGTTTAGGTTTAGTTTAGTTTAGGTTTAGGTTTAGGTTTAATATTTTTTTAATAGAGAATAGATTCAAATTCAACATTTTTTCTTTTCGATTTTATCAACCAAGTAGCACCCAAGTTTTCTAAGACATAAGCGATGACATAGATAAAAAATGAGCACCCATAGAGGAAATCAAAAATAATAGATAAGTAGAACTATCTTTACTATATAGACATAATTCTAAAGCAGATCAGATTGGTCATTCTTATTTCTCCACTCCCATAACCACCCCACCTCGAGTAGCGGGATCCACCATCATATCTCTCCTCCACCACCAGCTATAATCAGCTCCTCGCCTCTCCACCACCTCCACTACTCCAACCACCACCTCCATATCCACTAGCACCACAAGATACCCCACCACGACTACAATAATTGTTGCCTCTGCCTTTGCCTCCACCACCATATTTACACTGAGCTTATTTGAAGGTGATGTTCCTACCATCAAGGTTCTGCTAATTCTTAGGGTTTATGGTTAGCTTAGGGTTTAGGGTTTAGGGTTAGTTTAGGGTTTAGGGTTTCGGTTTAAGGTTTAAGTTTGTAGGTTTTAGGGTTTAGGCTTTAGGGTTTAGGTTTTAAGATTTTAGGGTTTAGGGTTTAGGGTTTAGGGTTTAGGGTTTTAGGGTTTAGGGTTTAAGGTTTAGGGTTTTAGGGTTTAGGGTTTTAGCTTTAGGGTTTAGGGTTTAGGGTTGTAGGTTTTAGGGTTTAGGTTTTAGGGTTTAGGTTTTTTCTTAAATTAAAGTAGGTAGGTTTAGTTTATTTAGTTTTTTATTTATTTGAGTTTATTTTATTTTTTTATTTAGTTTATTTTTTATTTTTAATTTGTTTAGTTTATTTATTTTAGTTTTGGTATTTTATTTTAGTTTATTTTTTAGGTTTAGGTTTATTTTTAGTTTTTTTATTTTATTTTTATTTTTTAGGTTTAGGTTTTATTTTTTATTTTACTTTAGGTTTAGGTTTTATTTTATTATTTTAGGTTTAGGTTTTTTATTTTAGGTTTATTTATTTTTTAGTTTAGGTTTAGGTTTATTTTAGTTTTATTTTATTTTATTTACTTTTTTGGTTTAGTTTATGTTTATTTATTTATTTTAGTTTTATATTTTAGTTTAGGTTTAGGTTTATTTATTTTTTTATTTTAGGTTTATTTTATTTATTTAGTTTTTTTTATTTTTAATTTAGTTTAGGTTTTATTTATTATATTTTAGTTAGTTTTTTATTTTTATTTATTTTATTTTAGTTTAGTTTAGGTTTTAGTTATAATTTTATGTTTTTTATTTATTTTATTTTTTTTATTTTAGTTAGGTTTAGGTTTTTATTTATTTTATTTTTAAGTTTTATTTAGTTTAGGTTTAGGTTTTAAGCTTTTTATGGTTTAGGGTTTAGGGTTTAAGGTTTAGGGTTTGGGGTTTAGGGTTTAGGGTTTGGGGTTTAGGAATTGGGGTTTAGGGTTTAGGGTTTAGTTTTTTAGTTTAAGGTTTAAGTTTTAGTTTAAGGTTTATGGTTTAGGTTTTAGGGTTTAAGGTTTTTTTAATAGAGAACAAATTCAGATTCAACATTTCTTCTTTTTTTTTCATGAACTAAGTATCACCCCAAGTTTTCTAAGACATAGTGACATAGATAAAAATGAGCACCCATAAAACCCTAGATAAGTAGAACCATCTCTTATAAAGACAGTTTAATAAGAAGCGGTGATCGTCATTCTTAATTTCTCTAGTTTCCATCAGAACCACCCCGCCTCTCGAGGGGATCTGCCATCATATCCCCCAATCTCTCCCTCCGCACCACCATTTAACCATCTCCACTCATAACCCGCTCCAACCACCACCTCCATATCCACTTCCTCAGATCCCCACCACCACTGATACTGCCTCCACCTTCACCTCTGATCTAGATTACAGCTAATGGTGATGTTCTATCATTATGGTTCTTCCCATTCTTAGGGTTTAGGTTTAAGGTTTAAAGTTTTATTTTTAATAGAGGACAAATTCGATTAAACATTTATGCTTTTCATTTCATCAACCAAGTAGCTCCCAACTTTTCTAAGACACAAGTGATGACATAGATAAAAAATGAGCACCCATAGAGCAAATTAAAACCCTAGATAAGTAGAACATCTATTAAAGACAAATTCCATAAGCTGGTCATCATCATTCTTGTTTCTCGTTCCCATTAGAACCACCCCGCTCTTGAGTAGAGATCTACCATCATATCCGATCTCTCCCTCCACCACCACGTAACCTCATTTCCTCACTCACCTTTGATAACCATACCTCGCCTTCCTCCCTAGATGTAGAATGAGCCAGTTGATGGTGATGTTCTTATCAGGTTACCCACTCTTAGGGTTTAGGTTAGTTTAGGGTTAGTTAACTTAGGGTTTATGGTTTAGGGTTTAGGGTTTAGGTTTAGGGTTTATGTTTAGGTTTAGGGTTTTAGGGTTTTGTTTTAGGGTTTTTAGGGTTTGTAGATTTTAGGTTGTAGGTTTAGGGTTTAGTTTTTGGTTAATTTTAGTTTATTTGGGTTTAGGATTTAGGGTTAAGGTTTTTTTTTTAAATTATGTAAACCGGTAGGTTTAAGTTTATTTAATTTATTTTTTATTTTTTATTTTTTATTTTTATTTAGTTTAGTTTATTTATTTTATGTTTACTTATTTTAGTTTAGGTCTTTTATTTTAGTTTATTTTTTAGGTTTAGGTTTATTTTTTAGTTGAGTTTTATTTTATTTTATTTTTTTTAGGTTTAGGTTTATTTTTATTTTTTTTGGTTTAGATTTAGGTTTTATTTTATTTTTAGGTTTAGGTTTTAGGTTTCTATTTTAGGATAATTTTTAGGTTTTATGTTTTAGTTTAGGCTTAGGTTAATTTTTAATTTATTTTATTTTATTTATCTTAGGTTTAAGTTTAGGTTTTGGATTTATTTATTTTAGTTTAGTTTATTTTAGTTTAGGTTTAGGTTTATTTTAATTTTTTTATTTTATTTTCATTTTAGGTTTAAGTTTTTTTAGTTTAGGGTTTAGGTTTTTTTTATTTATCAATTTTATTTTTTGGTTTATTTTTTTAGGTTTAGGTTTTATTTAGTTTATTTTATTTTATTTTATTTTATTTAGTTTAATTTTATTTTTTTATTTAGGTTTTTTATTTTTTTTAGTTTAGTTTATTTTCATTTATTTTATTTAGTTTAGTTTTTTTTTTTCTTTTAGTTTAATTTTAGGTCTAGGTTTAAGTTTTAGTTTATGTTTTTATTTTATTTTATTTTAGTTTGGATTTTATTTATTTATTTTTTTTTAGGTTTTATTTAATGTAGGTTTAGGTTTTTAGCATTTTGGGGTTTAGTGTTTAGGGTTTGGGGTTTAGGGTTTAAAGTTTAGGGTTTAGGGTTTAGGTTTTAGGTTTAGGGTTTAAGTTTTAGTTTAGGGTTAAGGGTTTATGGTTTTTAGAGAGAATAAATTACTCAACATTTCTTTTTTGATTTCATGAACCAAGTAGAACCCCAAGTTTTCTAAGACCCAAATGACATAGATAAAATGAGCTAGAGAAAATTAAAACCTAAATAAGTAGAACTATCTCTACTAAAAGAGTTCCATAAGCAACATATCGGATTGGTTCTTTAGTTTCTCCGGTTAGGCCACCTCCTCTCGGTAAGGATCCTCCATCATATCCCGATCTCTCCTCCACCACCAGGGTAACCTCATCACTCCTCCCACCTCCATAACCACCCTCCACCACCTCCATATCCACGCACCCCATCCCCCACCACCACTAGATAAGCGCAACCTCGCCTTGCCTCCACCTCCAAATCTTGAACCTAGTTGATGGTGATGTTCCATCAAGGTTTTTCCCATTCTTAGGGTTTAAGGATTGGTTTTAGTTTAGGGTTAGTTTTTAGGTTTAGGTTTAGGTTTATCATTTAGGGTTTATATTTTAGGTTTAGTTTAGGGTTTAGGTTTAGTTATTTTAGAGTTTAGGTTTAGGGTTTATTTAGGGTTTATAGTTTTAGGTTTAGGTTTAGTTTGTTTAGGTTTAGTTTAGGGTTTGTGTTTTATTTAGGGGTTTAGGTTTATCATTTAGTTTTGATTTTAGGGTTTAGGGTTTTAGGGTTTGGTTTAGGTTAATTTTAGTTTAGGTTTAGGTTTAGGTTTAGGTTTAGTTTTAGGGTTTAAGGTTTAGGGTTTAGGTTTAGTTTAGTTTAGGGTTTAGGTTTTAGTTTAGGGTTTAGGGTTTTAGTTTTAGTTTTAGGGTTTATTTATTTTATTTAGGTTTAGGATTTAGGTTTAGAATTTTTTAAAAAAAAAGTAAAGTAGTAGGTTTAATTTATTTATTTATTTTATTTTATTTATTTTATTTTATTTATTTTATTTAGCTTTATTATTTTATTTTATTTAGTTTATTTATTTTTAGGTTTATTTATTTTATTTTAGGATTTATTTTAGTTTATTTTTAAGTTCATTTTATTTTTTAGTTGAGTTTTAATTTTATTTTACTTTAGGTTTAGGTTTATTTTTCTAGGTTTAGTAGTTTTTATTTTATTATTTTAGGTTTAGGTTTTAGGTTTTATTTTAGGTTTATTTTTTAGGTTTATTTTTTTAGTTTAGGTTTAGGTTTATTTTAGTTTATATTATTTATTTAATTTAGGTTTAGTTTTGGTTTAATTTATTTTAGGTTTTGGTTTAGGTTTCATTTATTTTAGTTTAGTTTATTTTAGTTTAGGTTTAGGTTTATTTTATTTTGTTTATTTTATTTTTTATTTTAGGTTTAGGTTTTTTTTTTTAGTTTAGGGCTTTTGGTTTATTTTATTTATTTTAGGTTTTATTTTTAGGTTTATTTTCTAAATTTAAGTTTTATTTAGTTTTATTTTATTTTATTTTAGTTTATTTTATTCTTATTTTACATCCACTTTTTATTATTTAGGTTTTATTCTTAGGTTTAGGTTTTATTTATTTATTTTATTTTATTTTATTTTATTTTTTTATTTTATTTTAGGTTTAGGTTTTAGTTTTTTTATTTTATTTATTTATTTTATTTTATTTTATTTTATTTTTATTTATTAGGTTTATTTATTATTAGGTTTTTTTTAGTTTAGGTTTAGGGTTTTAGGGTTTTGGGTTTAGTATTTGGGTTTAGGGTTTAGGGTTTTTGTTTATTTTATAGGTTTAGGGTTTTGAGGTTTAGGTTTAAGTTTATGGTTTAGGGTTTAGGTTTAGTTTAGGTTAGTAAGCTTTAGGGTTTAGGCTTTAGGGTTTAGAGTTTTTAGGGTTTAGGGTTTAGAGCTTTCGGGGTAGTTTATGGTTTAGGATGTAGGGTTTTAGGGTTTTGGGTTTAGGGTTTAGGGTTTAGGGTTTAGTTTAGTTTAGATTTATTATTAGTTTGTTTAGGGTTTTATTTTTTATTTAGTAGTAGGTTTGGGGTTTAGGTTTAGTTTATGGTTTATTTATTTAGTTTTTTTTTTTTAGGTTTATTTATTTAGTTTATTTTATTTTTATTTTATTTATTTATTTTTATTTAGTTTATTTATTTATTTTGGGTTTATTTATTTTAGTTTATGCTTTTATTTTATTTTTTTTTTTTTTTAGGTTTAGGTTTATGTCTTATTTTTAGGTTTAGGTTCTATTTTTTTATTTTTTGGTTTAGGTTTGGTTTTATTTTAATTTTTAGGTTTTTAGGTTTTATTTTAGGTTTATTTTAGGTTTATTTTTTAGTTTTGGTTTAGGTTTATTTTAGTTTATTTTATTTTATTTAGTTTAGGGTTTAGGTTTAGTTTATTTTATTTAGGTTTGGTTTTATTTATTTTAGTTTTATTAGGTTTATTTTATTTATTTATTTTTTAGGTTTAGTTTTTTTTTTTAGCTTAGGGTTTAGGTTTTATTTTTTATTTATTTTAGGTTTATTTTTAGTTTATTTTTTTATTTTGTTTTTATTTTATTTTTTTATTTTTTATTTTTTATTTTTAGGTTTATGTTTAGGTTTATTTTAGTTTAGGTTTTATTTGATTTATTTTTTTATTTTATTTAGGTTTAGGTTTATTTATTTATTTTCTATTTTATTTAGTTTTTTTAGGTTTTAGGGTTTAGGTTTATTTTATTGGTTTTATTTAGGGTTTAGGGTTTAGGTTTAGGGTTTATTGTAGGTTTTAGGGTTTAGGGTTTAGGGTTTAGGGTTTAAGGTTTTAGGTGTAGGTTTAGGGTTTAGGGTTTTAGGTTTAGGGTGGTTTAGGGTTTAGGGTTTTTTAGGGTTTTAGGGTTTAGGGTTTAGGTTTAGGGTTTAGGGTTTTAGGTTTAGGTTTTAGGTGTGGTTTAGGGTTTTATAGTTTTGGTTTAGGGTTTAGGTTTAGGTTTAGTTTAGGGAATTATTTATTATTTATTTATTTAGGGTTTAGGGTTTAGTTTTATTTTTTAAAATTAAGTAAACATAGGTTTTTTATTTAGTTTATTTTTTTTTATTTTAGTTAATTTTATTTTTTTATTTAGGTTTATTTTTTATTTATATTTAGTTTAGAATATTTATTTTAGTTTATTTATTTTAGTTTATTTTTATTTTAGGTTTAGGTTTATGTTTATTTTAGTTTAGTTTATTTTTTATTTTTTAGGTTTAGGTTTTATTTTTTTTATTTATTTTTATGTTTAGGTTTAGGTTTTTTTTCTTTTTTTTAGGTGTAGGTTTTAGGTTTTTATTTTAGGTATGTTTTTTGGTTTTATTTTTTAGTTTAGGTTTGGGTTTATTTTTATTTTATTTTACTTAGTTTAGGGTTTAAGTTTAGTTTATTTTAAGCTTTGATTTAGGTTTTATTTATTTTAGTTCAGGTTAAGATTTATTTTATTTTATTTATTTTAGGTTTAGGTTTATTTTTTAAGTTTTATTTTTAGGTTTAAGTTTTTATTTAGTTTTTATTTTATTTTGTCTTAGGTTTATTTTTTTTATCTTACATTTAGTTTTTATTTTATTTAGCTTTTTAATTTTTATGTTTATTTTTTTTAGTTTAATTTAGGTTTTTATTTATTTTATTTTAGTTTAGTATTTATTTTATTTTATTTTATTTTTTTGGTTTAGGTTTTAGTTTAGGTTTTTATTTTATTTTATTTAGGTTTAGGTATTTTTATTTATTTTATTTTAGGTTTTATTTAGTTTAGGTTTCAAAACACCAAAAACAAAATAGAAACCAAGCTAGAAGGAGGAAAATTAGCCAAGAAGCCAATACTAGTTAGAAAACACACAAAAGCTCAACCAACGAGCCAAAAAACCTCCAAAGGATAGGAGAGATTATTTCCAAGAAGCTTTGGAATGAGTAACCCTTAGCAAGTGAGGAGGGGCATAAATGTGAACACTTTTTTTCTTCTTGTATGCAGTTTTATAACCATGCCCTTTCTCTAAAAAATCTCCATCCAAAAATGAATTAGTATTGTTATAAAAGGCATGGGATCAACGAGCTATCAATTTCAAAGAAGAGCATTCAAAATCATCCACAACATTAGACAAAATCAAATAGTATGCATTTAGAATCAGTGAAAGAAGAAGCAAAATAGCTTTATTAAGACAATTATCTATATTTTCACCTTCCAACAAAATCGAGTGTCCTCTATCTTCATTCATAAGAAGCAAGAGAAGCAGAATCTAGATTTTCAGTATAATCTTAAAATAAGATTCAAATCCCTTAGAAACATATAGCATATTACCAAAATTCTAAATAGAATTACCAGCCATAGAAAAACCAACATTTTGATCTAAAATAGAACTATTCATAATGAGAGAATTGTCACAGGTATCTAAATCTTATTTTTTAGAAGAAGAATTGCCAATATTAAGAAGATTGCTAGGACCAGAAGTTAAAATATCAGAAATAAGAAGATTCTTTTCACCACCATTCTCAATCAAAGAAGGCAAAGAAATTATCTCTTTCCCATGATCTAAAGTATGCATAAGAGAAAGAGAAACAATATCCAACTGATTGGAAGAAATGGTGCTAGCATCAACAATATTCGATCCATCATCATGAAAGGACTTATGCACAACATCCAAACCATTAGAACCATTAACAACGGCCTCCAAAGTCTTCCCTTTAACAGAATCTTTGAAAGAAACAATTAGAGCATGATTATTAGTTAAAACTTTTTCAAAAACACCAAAATTACCTTTCGCATTAGACAATCATTAATAGGTAAAACTTTTTTAGAAGATTCAAAAATCTGGTTTTGCAAACCATCAGAATTTTGAAAAGCAGATTTTTTTTTTATCCAACTTAAGAGAATCATCATTTTTTCAACAATTGAATTTTATGATTTTCTTCCTAAAGAGGGATGAGCAATAAAGCATTCAAAATTTCATGCCCATGAATCTTACAATGATTACAAAAAATGGAAACTTAACAACTTTCTAAAATAATATTTTTCCCAACCAAATTTTTTTGGATATTTTTTTTAGTAATTTCAATCTCTACAGAATTCTAGTAGAGACGTCTAGAAGTTATTGCTTGATCAACTTGCAAAGGTAAATCAACCCAATAGCATAAAGAATATGATGATTAAATAGATGAATATGCAAGTTAGGTAAAGAAATCCAAATGGGAATAATAGGAGACTCTTCATTAAAACCAAACATAGGCATCCACTTTAGAATATGTATTTGACAATTAAAATCATAGTAAAAACTCCTAGAAAAAATTATTCTATAATCAAGGTCATTAGAAAGTTTAATCAAACATGCCTTGATCGTATTAATAGAAAATGAACGATAAATTTAAGCTATTAAAAGAACAAATCTTCCATCTTTGGCCAAAAGGTAATCTTTCAATATCCTCATCTAAAATCATAATTTCGCCTTTAAAGTCATATGAAGCAAATTCAAAGGAGGCTTGGAGGAATTCTTATAGGTTAAAGCCTTTTGAAAGATTTAGTAACAATTAATTTAGGAAGGATTACCCAAAATCTAATGCCTAGGATCCATTGGCACATGGGATTTACCCCATGGATTTGAAGAAGGCGATGCCATGAGTCATCATCATGACAAGAACATGTAGATCAGCAAAGTACAATTTATAGGGAAACCAGAGAAAGCACTAAAACTCACAAGAATGTGAGGATCTGAAATCTCAATAAGAGGGTTTAGTTTAGTTTTAGGGTTTAGGGTTTTAGGTTTAGTTTTTTATAGTTATTATTAAATTTTATAGTTTTTTAGATTTTATTATTAGTTTATTTAATATTATGTTTAATTTTAGTTTTAGTTAGGTTATTAGTTTAGTTTTTTATTAGTTTTAGTTTATTATTATTATTTTTAGGTTATTAGAGTTTGGTTTAGTTTATTAGTTTATTTACTTTGTTTATTGGTTTAGTTTATTTTAGTTTATTTTATTATTATTGTTAGTTTAGTTATTATTAGTTAATTAGTTATTTATTTAGTTTAGTTAATTATTATTATTATGGTTTTATTATTATTTAGGTTTAGTTAGTTTTAGTTAATGGTTTAGTTTTATTAGTTTGTTTTGTTAGTTTATTTATTAGTTATTAGTTAGTTTAGTTTTATAGTTTAGTTATGGGTTTAGGTTTTAGTTATATTTATTAGTTTATAGTTTGTTTATTTTTTTTTTTTGTAGGTTTTATTATTTTTATTTTTATTATTTTATTTTTATTTGTTTTAGTTAGTTCATTTATTAGTTTTTTAGATTATTTTTTGGTTTATTTATTATTAGTTTATGTTTTATTATTATAAGTTTTTTTTTATTATTTATTTTATTTATTTAGTTAGGGTTTAGTTATTTTATTTATTATTTAGTTTATTAGTTTTTATTGTTATTGGTTTATTAGTTTTGGTTATTATTATTATTATTATTTTTTTTATTGTTATTAGTTTAGTTATTGTTAGTTAGTTTTATTATTTTTTATTAGTTTTTTTTATTGGGTTTATAGTTTAGTTATTAGCTTATTATTTATTTGCTTTGTTTTATTAGTTATTAGTTTATTAGTTTATTATTAGTTAGTTATTATTAATTTTTTTTTGTTAGTGTTTTATTATTAGTTTATAATTATTTATTTGTTTTTGTGTTTAGTTATTTTTTTTTTTATTTATTAGTTAGTTTTTTATTAATTATGGTTTAGGTTTAGGGTTTAGTTTTAGTTAGTTATTTAGTTATTTTTGTTAGTTATTATTATTAGTTTATTAGTTGGTTTTAGTTTTATTATTTATTAGAGTTTAGGTTTATTTATTAATTAGTTTAGTTTTTTTTAGTTGGTTTGTTTTATTGGTTTATTTTTTATTAGTTAGTTAGTTTTATTTATTTAGTGTTTAGTTATTATTATTAGTTTATGGTTTATTATTATTTTTTTATTTTGGTTTTTTTAGTTAGTGGTTTAGTTTTTATTTTGTTTAGTTTTGTTAGTTTATTTATTAGTTTATTAGTTTAGTTATGGGTTTAGGTTTATTAGTTTATTATTAGTTTTTTTATTTTTAGGTTTAGTTTTTATTAATTTATTTTATTTATTGTTTATTATTATTATTAGTTTAGTTAGTTGGTTTATTATTAGTTTTTTTATTTTTTAGTTTTTTCTTTTTATTAATTATTATTTATTATTTTTATTATTATTTAGTTTATTTATTTGTTTTTTATAGTTATTTAACTATTTATTATTTAGTTATTTATTAATTACTTTAGTTTGTTAGTTATTAATTATTATTATTAGTTTTTATTAGTTTAGTTATTGTTAGTTAGTTTTATTATTATTATTAGTTTATTTATTATTAGTTTAGTTATTTTTTGGTTGTTTTATTTTTTATTTAGTTATTAATTGGTTTATAATTAGTTAGTTATTATTAATTTTTTAGTTAGGTGTTTTATTATTAGTTTTTTTATTAGTTATTAGTTAGTTATAGGCTTAGTTATTATTATGTTTTTATTGTTAGTTTTTTTATGGTTTTATTAGTTTAGGTTTTGGGGTTTTGGTTTTAGTTAGTTATTTAGTTATTTATTATTAGTTTATAATTAGTTTATTAGTTTAGTTTTTTGGTGTTTATTATTTATTAGGTTTAGGTTAATTTATTAATTAGTTTAGTTTTATTAGTTAGTTATTTTTTAGTATTATTATTATTTTTTGGTTATTGGTTATTTATTATTGGTTAGTTTTATTAGTTTTATTAGTTTATTATTAGTTTTAATTTTTATTAGTTATTATTAGGTTTTTTTAGTTTATTAGTTTTTTAGTTTGTTTTTATTAGTTAGTTATTAGTTTGTTTTAGTTTAGTTTTATTATTAGTTAATTAGTTTTTTAGTTATGGTTTAGTTATTATTATTAGTTTTATTAGTTTAGTTATTTGTTATTTTAATTTAGTTTAATTTGTTACTTTTAGTTTTATTATTATTAGTTTTTTTAGTTTAGGTTTAGGGTTTGATGTTTAGTTTATTTAGTTTTATTATTATTATTTGTTTTAGTTATTATTATTATTAGTTTACTAGTTTTAGTTAGTTTAGTTATTAGTTATTTATTTATTTAGTGTAGTTATTATTAGTTAGTTATTATTGGTTAATTTTTATTTAGTTTATTATTATTTATTAATTTAGTTAGTTTAGTGTTTGGTTTAGTTTAGTTTTATTTATTTATTATTTAGTTTATTATTAATTTTAGTTTTGTTTAGTTAGTTTTTAGGTTATTATGTTTTTTTATTATATAGTGTTTTTTTTGGTTTATTAGTTTTTAATTTAGTTTATTTTATTATTATTAGTTTATTAGTTAGTTTTATTTGGTTTTATTATTATTATTTATTTAGTTTATTTATTATTTTATTTATTTTTAGGTTAATTTATTATTATTATTTTTTAGTTATTATTTTTATTTAGTTTAATTTTATTTTTTTATTAGTGTTATTTTATTTATTATTTTATTTAGTTTTAGTTTTATTATTTTTTTTTTTTATTTTTTATTTATTATTATTTTTAGTTTTATTTATAGTTTTTTAGTTTTAGAGTTTTTAGTTTAGTTATTAGTTTAGTTTATTTAATTATTTAGTTAGGTTTAGTTTTAGTTTATTAGTTTAGTTTAGTTTAGTTAGTTTAATTATTAGTTTAGTTATTAGGTTTAGTTTTATTATTAATTGGTTTATTTGGGGTTTAAGTTTATTAGTTAGTTATTTTTTATTATTTAGTTATTTTAGGGTTTTAGGGTTAGTGTTAGGGTTAAGGTTTTAGTTTAGGGTTAGTTTTAGGTTAGTTTAGGTTAGATTTAGGATTATGGTTTTTTTTTAAAGAAAAATTAGTAAACCGATAGGTTTAGTTTATTTAGTTTTTTTATTTTATTTATTTTAGTTTCTTTTATTTTATTTAGGTTTTATTTAGTTTAGTTTTTTTATTTAGTTTTTTTTTTATTTTGTTTATTTTTATTTTTTTATTTTTTTTAGGTTTAGGTTTATTTAGTTGAATTTTATTTTATTTTATTTTAGGTTTAGTTCAATTTTTACTTTTAGGTTTAGGTTTAAGTTTTATTTTATTTTTATTTTTATGTTTTAGGTTTTATTTTAGGTTTTATTTTAGGTTTATTTTTTTAGTTTATGTTTAGTTTTATTTTAGTTTATTTTATTTTGTTTAGTTTAGGTTTAGGTTTAGGTTTAGGTTAGGTTTTATTTATATTAGTTTAGCTTAGTTTATTTTAGTTTATGTTTAGGTTTATTTTATTTGTTTATTTATTTTTTTTTATATTAGGTTTAGATTTTTCTTTAGTTTAGGGTTTAGGTTTATTTTTAGGTTTATTTTTTAAGTTTAGGTTTTAATTTTATTTTATTTTATTAGCTTTATTTTATTTTTTATTTATTTATTTTATTTTATTTAGTTTTTTATTCTTAGGTTTATTTTAGTTTATTTAGTTTATTATATATTTTATTTTGTTTTATTTTTTTATTTATCTTATTTTAGGTTTAGTTTTATTTTATTTTATTTTTTTATTTAGCTTTAGGTTTTATTTTATTTTAGGTTTATTTAGTTTAGGTTTAGGTTTAGGTTTTATTTAGGGTTTATGGTTAGGGTTTAGGGTTTATTAGGGTTTTAGGGTTTAAGGTTTAAGGTTTATGGTTTTAGGGTTAGTGTTTAGGGTTTAGGGTTTGGGGTTTAGTGTTTAAGTTAGGGTTTTGGGTTAGTTTAGTTTAGGGTTTAGTTTAGGCCTTAGGGTTTTAGTTTTAGGTTTAGTTTTTTAGTTTAGGGTTTAGGTTTAGGTTTTAGGGTATGGTTTAGGTTTAGGGTTTAGTTTAGGGTTTAGGTTATTAAGTTTATTTAGTTTAGGGTTTTGGTTTAGGGTTTTAGTTTAGTTTAGGTTTTTTAGTTTAGTTTTTTAGGGTTTAGGTTTAGTTTTACGATTTAGGGTTTTGGGTTTAGGATTTAGGGTTTAGTGTTTAGGGTTTAAGGTTTAAGGGGTATTTTTTTAAAATTAAGTAAACCAGTAGGTTTAGGTTTATTTAGTTTATTTTTTATTTATTTTAGTTTTTTTATTTTTTATTTTTATTTAGTTGTATTTTTTAATTTTTATTTAGTTTAGTTTATTTATTTAGGTTTATATATTTTAGTTTAGGTATTTTTATTTTAGTTTTTTTTTTAGATTTTAGTTTAGGTTTATGTTTATTTTTTAGTTTAGTTTTATTTTTAGGTTAGGGTTTTATTTTTAATTTTTAGGTTTAGGTTTAGGTTTTATTTTATTTTTTTTTTGTTTAAGTTTTAGGTTTTTATTTTAGGGTTTTTTTAGGTTTTATTTTTTAGTTTAGGTTTAGGTTTATTTTAGTTTATTTTATTCTATTTAGTTTAGGGTTTAGGTTTAGTTTATTTTAGGTTTTATTTATTTTAGTGTAGGTTTAGGTTTATTTTATTTATATATTTTAGGTTTACATTTTTTAGTTTAGATTTAGGTTTTATTTTTATTTATTTTAGGTTTATTTTAGTTTTATTTTTTTTTATGTCTGGTTTTTTTAGTTTTATTTTATTTTATTTTAGTTTTATTTTTTTATTTTATTTTTAGTATTTATTTTTAGATTTTTATTTTTTAGGTTTATTTTATTTTTTAGTTTAGTTTAGGCTTTTATTTATTTATTTTATTTTAATTTTAATTTATTTTATTTTTTTAGGTTGTTTAGGTTTAAGTTTAGTTTAGGGTTTAGTATAGGTTTTTATTTTATTTTTATTATTTTATTTATTTAGTTTTTTTAGGTTATTTAGGTTTAGGTTTAGGGTTTTTTAAGATTTTTTTGATTTATAGTTTTATTTTGGTTTATGGTTCAAGTTTTAGTTTAGTTTAGGGTTTTTAACATAGAACAAATTGATTCAACATTTCTTCTTTTCAATTTCATCAACCAAGTAACACAAAGTTTTCTAAGACACAAGTGACATATATAAGTAGCATTATGAGCAAATCAAAACCTTAGATAACTAGAACGCCTTTGTTGTAAAGACATATTTCATAAGCTATTTATCGTTCTTAATTTCTCTAGTTCCCATCAAACCAACCTCTCAGGCGGGATCCACCATCATATCTCGTTCTCACCACACCTAGGTGTAACCTCCAGCTCTCCTCACCACCACCTTGCTCACCACCAACTCCATGTCGATCAACACCTCCAGTTCCCTCACCACCCTTACGATAACTGCCACCTCCTCCTTGCCTCTATTAGATTGAGCAAGGTTGAAGGTAATGTTCTTTTAGGTTCATTGGTTTTGGTTTATGTTTAAGTTTATTAGGTTTTTGGGTTTAGGTTTATTTTTTAATTTATTTAGTTAATTTCAGTTTATGTTTGGTGTTTGGGGTTTAAGGTTTGCATTTTAGGGATTTAGGTTTAGGGTTTGTGTTTAGGGTTTAGGGTTTAGGGTTTAGGGTTCAGGTTTAAGGTTTAGGGTTTAGGGTTTTAGGGTTTATACTTTTAGGGTTTAGGGTTTAGGGTTAGGGTTTAGGGTTTAGGGTTTAGGGTTGTAGGTTTAGGGTTTAGGGTTTAGGATTTAGAGTTTAAGATTTTTTTTTTGTTTAATTAAGTAAATATGTAGGCTAAGGTTTATTTAGTATATTTAGAATTTTATTTATTTTTTTCTTTATTTTATTTCATTTAAGTTTATTTTTATTTTAGTTTAGTTTATTTAGTTTAAGTTTATTTATTTTAGCATAGGTTTTATTTTAGTTTATGTTTATTTTAGTTTAGGTTTAAATTTATTTGAGTTTTATTTTTTATTTTCTTTTATAGGTTTAGGTTTGATTTTTTCTTTTAGGTTTAGGTTTAGGTTTTATTTTATTTTTTTTTAGGTTTAGGTTTTAGGTTTTTTATTTTAAGTTTTTTTTTAGGTTTATTTTTTCATTTATGTTTAGATTTATTTTAGTTTATTTTATTTTATTTAGTTTAAGGTTATTTTAGGTTTTTAGGTTTATTTATTTTAATTTAGCTTATTTTAGTTTAGGTTTAGGTTTATTTTATTTTTATTTTAGGTTTAGGTTTTTTATTTTAGTTTAGGGTTTAGGTTTATTTTTTTATTTATTTTTATGTTTATTTTTGGTTTATTTTAGGTTTAGTTTTATTTAGTTTTATTTTATTTTATTTTAGGTTTATTTTATTTTATTTTAAGTTTAGTTTTTTATTTTATTTAGGTTTTTTTTTTTAGTTTAGTTTAGGTTTTATTTATTTTATTTTAGTTTAGTTTTTTATTTTAGTTTTATTTTAGTTTATTTCTTTAGGTTTAGGTTTAAGTTTTATTTTATTTCATTTTATTTTATTTTGGTTTAGGTTTTATTTATCTTATATTTTTTATTTAGTTAAAGGTTATTTAGGTTTAGGTTTAGGTTTTATTTTATTTTAATTTAGCTTATTTTAGTTTAGGTTTAGGTTTATTTTATTTTTATTTTAGGTTTAGGATTTTTTATTTTAGTTTATGGTTTAAGTTTTATTTTTTATTTATTTTTATGATTTATTTCTTGGTTTAGTTTTTAGGTTTAGATTTTTATTTAGTTTTTATTTTATTTTATTTTAGGTTTATTTTATTTTTATTTTAAGTTTAGTTTTTTATTTTATTTAGGTTTTTTTTTAGTTTATTTTAGGTTTTTATTTATTTTATTTTAGTTTAGTTTTTATTTTAGTTTTTATTTTAGTTTTATTTTCTTTTTAGGTTTAGGTTTAAGTTAAGGTTTTATTATATGTTTCTATTTTATTTTATTTTGGTTTAGGTTTTTTTATTTATCTTATATTTAGGTTTTATTTAATTTAGGTTTTGGTTTTAAGGTCTTTAGGTTTTTATGGTTTAGTGTTTAGGGTTTACGGTTAGTTTAGGGTTTTAGGTTTAGGGTTTAGGGTTTAGGGTTTAGGGTTTAGGGTTTGGGTTTAGGGGTTTACTGATTTAGCTTTTAGGTTTTAGGGTTTAGGGTTTAGGGTTTTAAGGTTTAAGGTTTAGGGTTTAGTGTTTAGGGTTTAGGGTTTAGGTTTAGGTTAAGGTTTATTAGGTTTTAGGGTTTAGTTTTTTTTAAATGTATTTAGTTACTTTACATTTAGGTTTAGAGTTTGGGGTTTAGGGTTTAGGGTCAGGGTTTAGGGTTTAGAATTTAAGGTTTTAGAGTTTATGCTTTTAGGGTTTAGGGTTTAGGGTTGGGGATTAAGGTTTAGGAGTTTTAGGTTTGATTTGGGTTTATGATTTAGGTTTAGTCTTAAACTTTAAGGTTTAGTTTTAGGGTTTAGGGTTTAGCATTTGATTTAGTTAGGTTAGCTTAAGTTTAAGGTTAGTTTAGAGTTTAGAGCTTAGGTCTAACTTTAGGAGTTTAGTTTAAGTTTTGTTTAGAACTTAGAGTTTAGTGTTTTAGGGTTTAAGGTTTAGGATTTAGGGTTTAGGGTTAGAGTTAGGGTTTAGGGTTTAGGGTTAAGAGTTTATTGTTTAGGGTTTATGGTTTAAGATTTAGGGTTTAAGGTTTTAGGGTTTAGGATTTTTAGTGTTTAAGGTTTAAGGTTTAGGGTTTAGGTTTTTTAGGGTTTAGGGCTTAGGGTTTAGGGTTTAGGGTTTAGGTTTTTTAGGGTTTAGGGTTTAGGGTTTAGGTTTTAGTTTAGTTTTAGTTTAGTTAGTTTTAGTTTAGTTTTAGGTTTAGTTTTTTTTAAATAGAGAACCAATTCAAATTCAACATTTTTTCTTTTTGATTTCATTAACTAAGTAACACACCAAGTTTTCTAAGACACAAGTTATGACATAGATAAAAAATGTGCACGTATAGAGCAAATAAAAAACCCTAGATAACTAGAACTGTCTTTATTGTAAAGACAAAGTTCCATAAGCAGATCGGATTGGTCGTTCTTCAGTTTCTCCAGTTCCCATCAAAACCACGTCAATCTCTCGTAGGTTTAGGGTTTTTGTTTTAGTTAAGTGTTAAGGATTTTTGGTTTTTTTTAATAGAAAACAAATTCATATTCAACATTTATTCTTTTTTATTTCATCAACCTAGTAACACACCAAGTTTTCTAAGACATAAGTGATGACAAAGATAAAAAATGAGCATGCATAGAGCAAATCAAAAACCCTAGATAACAAGAGCTATCTCTACTATAAAGACATAGTTCTTAAGCTGATCGGATTGGTTGTTCTTCAGTTTCTCTAGTTCCCATCAAAACCACCCTGGCCTCTTGAGTAGTCGGGTCCACCATCATATCTGATCTCCCTCCCACCACCACCACCTCTTCTTCCTTCTCCATAACCACTTGTCCACCATATATTCCATCAATTCCCACCTCTAGGATCTTAGGTTTAAATTTGGTTTGTTAGGTTTAGGTTTAGGTTTTTTTAGGTTTATTTAGGTTTAGGTTTAGGTTTAGGCTTTAGGTTTAGGCTTTAGGTTTTAGGTTTAGGGTTTAGGTTTAGGTTTTTTTTTTAGGGGTTTAGGGTTTTAGGTTTAGGTTTAGGGTTTTGTTTTAGGGTTTTTTAGGTTTTTTTAGGGTTTTAGGGTTTTTTTAGGGTTTAGGGTTTAGGGTTTTAGGGTTTAGGGTTTAGGGTTTAGAGTTTAGGGTTTTACAAGGAACAAATTCAGATACAACATTTCTTCTTTTTGATTTCATCAACCAGTAACACACCAAGTTTTGTAAGAGACAAGAGATAACATAGATAAAATATGAGCACACATAGAGTAAATTAAAAACACTAGATAACTAGAATCGTTTGTACTGTAAAGACACAGTTCCATAGCGTAGATCGGTCGATATTCTTCAATTTTTCAAGTTCCCATGAGCCACCCGACCTCTCAGTGGGGATCCACCATCGTATCCCGATCTCTCCCTTCGCCCCCACATTGGCTATAACCTCCGCTCCTCCCTTCTCCATAACCACCAATGCTCCGACCACCACCTCCATATCCTCCTCAGATCCTCCACCACCCTGATAGCTTCTCCCCTTTGCCTCCACCGCAAGATCTAGACTGAACTTGGTTGATAGTGATGTTCCTTCCATCAAGGTTCTGCTCATTCTTAGGGTTTAGGTTTTTTTAGGGAAAATTAGAATTTTATTACCATAAAAATAAAGTATACAATGTCCTAATGCTCAAATTTCTACTACTCTGAGCTAAACATAAAAGCTAAACCCCCCATCTAAATACAATGGGAAAAAAATAAAAGAGCAAAAAGAATAGCATAAAAGCAAATGAGAAAATACACAAAAAGGACTAATAAAACTTAAGAAAATAGTAAAAGGACTAGTCGTGACAACTCATGATCCCATTGAGAAGGGAAGATAAGCAAGCTCTATATCAATAAGATACTTGAGTTACTGAAAAGATCATTCAATCTGAGAAGTTCCAACCTACAAAAGAAATTTGCAAAATAGTACAAAGGTCATGGTCATAGCTCAATGAAAAATGATAAAGTAAACAATTTAGAAAGAGTTGAGAAAGAAAAAGTTCGGACTTAGTTTAGATCATCTCAAGGGGAAATAATACATATGAGCATCCAAACTTCATGAGAAGGGTTACAATCATATGCATGCTACCAACTAGAGAGAAGATATTGGGAAACATCAAGGACGTCATATCCAACATACTTGATATAAGCAACCATCCAAGGCAAAACAATCTATAGTGATGTAGTCCTTGCACCAAAAAAAACAAAGAAAAATAGCCAGCTAGCAGCCAGCCAGCAGCCAAGCCACAGTAGACGAAACACATAAAGCCATTGTCCTAGAAGTTATAGTATGGTCAGTGGCCCAGAAGAACCCCCAACTATCTCTAGGGCACTAGCAATCCAAATCCAAGGGAAAACCTCCACCCAAGTAATAAAATAGTAGAAGATAAGTAGCACCAGAGAGAGGAATGCTAAAACATAGAGAGACCAAGAGGGCAACTAGAAATTACCATCAAAACCACCACCAAGGCAGCCAAAAAAAAAGCAAATCCACCATCACCAACCAAGAGGCAAATATCAAGAAACAAAGAGCACCAACTAAACCATAGGTAGTCAATACAAATAGCCAACATAAAGCTCAAAATACTAAGCCACAGAATAAGCATCCAAGGAAAGATAGTAGCCATAAAAAACCCCTCAAGTAGCCAAACCCCAACAACAAGTCCTAAAATAGGACAAAAAACTCACAACAGCTCATATCCTCCACCAACAAAATAGCCAATAAAATAACCTAGGCCAGTAGCCAATAGGATGAGAAGTGGGCAAAGTCAAAGCAGCAAGAAAACCAACACCCAAACTGGGAAGCAAAAATAAAGGAAAAATAGCTACACCTAAGAGAGGATAACCAACCCAAGAGAAACCCAACTAAGAATATCCAACCAAACAAACATCCACAACCAACCACTGACCGATAAAATAGCCAAAATAGCCAGTCATCCAACAAAAACAACATGCAGATAGAGCCAATATAGAGCCAAAAAGAAAGAAAAGAACAACAATAGAAAAATCCACAACCCACATGGAGATCTCCAAAATAACCAAGAAACAAAAATGGTAGTCACCCAGCCAATTTAAAAAATGCCAAGGAGGACCACCCAACCATAAGCAGCAAAATTATAAAGAAAGGAATAAGGCTAGAGGCAAACAAAACCCCTTCCAAATCCCAAAAAGTTGACAATCACTACAAAGGAGAAAATGGGGAGACAATAACCACATAACAGCTAACTCCAATTGACAAGGAAGATGGAACCAACTAGTAGAAACCTCCAATCCAAACCAAGAAAGGAGAATAACAACCATAAAAAAACCCAAAACTAAGCCAAGCCAGAAGAGGCCAACAAACCATGAAAACCACCCAAAAATAGGTAGATGAAAGAAATAAATAGCATCAACTAGCAGAACCAACCATAGCATTTTCAAATCCAATTCAAAAAATGCCACAACCATCCTTAAACCAGAGGCAAACCCAACATTCATTTGTAAAAAGCGTAGGCTAAAATCTAGCACAAGCACAACCCAGCAGAAGACACAAAGCATGACCATAGAAAGAAAATCACCAGGCTCAGAGAATAGGGAAACCAATTAAAATTAGCACCACTATGACCCAAAAAAAAAGTATAGAAGCGGGGTTTAAGTATAGAAGAAACTCACCAAAACCACTTAGTGAGGGAGCACAAAAAAAAACAAAAAATAGAATAAAACCAGCATAACAAATGATCAACAAAAGAGCATAAAGTTCAAATCTGATTTAAGAAGGTCCAGTGTTATCTAGATTGACCAGACCGTGCAGATGCTTAGGTAAGCTATGGTTATCAAATAAAGTAAGCTCATTTAATTCCCCTCCCAAATTAGCTAGGAAATCAGCACAAGCATTACCTTCATGAGGAATGTGAGAAATTTTGTAGCAAACTTGAGGAAGAAGCTTTATAATGTGATTAAGAAGATAAAATAAGTCAACATTTCCCGTATTATTATTATTGAGAATATCAAGTAAAAGAAGCGCATTAACTTCAATCCAAATATTTTAGAGGCCTTTGCTTAAACAAATATCAATAGCTTTGTTAAATCATGAGTTGACATAAATAATGAGAACAAGCTTTGAAGGGGTAGGCAAAAAACACAAATGATTGCCTTTAGAATCCCTAAGAATTCCAACCGACCATATTTGTTTGGGGAAACAGAACCATCAGTATTGATCTTAATAGAATTTTTTTATGCTTAATCCAATGTATAATCCTTATACTCTTGTAGGAAGGATCATCATGCAAAGTGTTACCAAATTTTTTAGCCAAAAATTTATAACCTCTAAAGTGAAAATTGCTAATTAAGTTTGCATTAAACAAAGCAAGATTTTTTTTTTTAGTTCTAGCATGGATCCTTTTATGGTTCATAGGGATGCCATGATATTTAGCATCATTTCTATCCATCCAAATGAACCAAATAAGGGTAATAGTAATAAAAGCTTTGATATGACCTTTCACAATTTTATGAAAACAAACTTCAAGAAGTTGATATGATGAAAGGGAGCTGTGAAAATAGTTACTATTAAATAAATCATCATATCGTATCCAAAGTTTTGAAATAATAGCACCATTGGCAAAATCATGATTAACATTTTCAATATGAAAGCAATAATATCACTTAGCAAGTAAGTAAATCCCTTTAAGCCAGAGCAAGAAATCAACCGGATGAAGATATTCAAAATCATCCAAGCTAAAATAATAAATGGGAATGATATTGTTCCAAAGTTTAATGATAAAATTAGAGGTATTCTATTTATTTATAATAAAATTTGAACAACTTTAAGAATTAAATCACCATTGTAAGAGATTGAAAAGTATTTGATTAGAAAAGATAGTGATGTTGCAAAACTTGTCAAAAATAGAAATCGAATATAGTTCTCAAGTTTGTTTCATTCCAATTATTATTAAGCTAGGTTGTAGGTTTAGTGTTATAGGTTTAGGGTTAGTTTTAGGGTTCAGGGTTTATGGTTTAGGATTTAGGATTTAGAGTTTAAGGTTTTTTTCAATTTAGTAAACTGTAGGTTTAGTTTATTTAGTATATTTAGTTTATTACTTATTTATTTAGGGTTTAGGGTTTAGGGTTTAGGGTTTAGGGTGTAGAGTTTAGGGTTTAGGGTTTTTTGGGTTTAGGGTTTAGTTTAGGGTTTAGGTTTTAGGTTTAGTGTTCAGGTTTTAGTTTATGGTTTAGGTTTTTGGTTTTTTTAAAAGAGAATAAATTCATATTCAACATTTCTTATTTTCGATTTCATCAGCCAAGTAACACATGAAGTTTTCTAAGACACAAGCGATAACATAGATAAAAAATGAGCACGCATAGAGAAAATAAAAAATTCTAGATAACTAGAACCATCTCTATAATAAAGAGACAGTTCCATAAGTAGCAGATCGGATAGACCATTCTTTAGTTTCTTTAGTTCCCATCAGAACCACTTCAACCTATAAAGTAGTGGGATCCACCATCATATCCTGGTTCTCTCCCTCCACCACCACCACGGCTATAACCTTCGTCACTCCTCACACCTTCATAACCACCATTGCTCTGACCACCACCTCGATGAGAATCAGCACCTCGGATGCCCCACCATGCGATAATCGCATCTTTCCTCCTTTGAGATCTAGACTAAGCCTAGTTGATGGTGATGTTTCTGCCATCAAGGTTCTACCCATTCATAGGGTTTAGGTTTTTTTAGGGAAAGTTAGAATAATATTACCATAAAAATAAAGGATACAATGTCCTTAAAAGGGGTAAAGCTCAAATTTCTATTGCTCACAAAGCTATAAGAAACCTAAAGAGCTAAACTGCCATCTAAGTACAATGAAAAAAAAATAAAAGAGAAAAAGCAACAACATAAAAGCAAATGAGAAAAAACACAAAACAGACTAATAAAACTTAAGAAAATATTAAAAGGACTAGGCAATTGTAGCTCATGATCCCTTTGAGTAAAGATCATTCCATCTATGAAGTTCCAACTTGCAAAAAAAATTTGCAAAACACTACAAAGGAAATGATCATAGCTCATGGGAAAATGATAAAGTAAATAATTTAGAGAAAAGAAAGGTGGGCTCTGTTAAGATCATCTCAAGGGGCAACAATACATATGAGTATCTAAACTTCATGAGAAGGGTTACAATCATATGCATGCTTCCAACCAAAGAGAAGATATGGGGAAACATCAAGACCATCATAGCCAGCATACCTACTATAAGCAACCATCCAAGGCAAACCAATCCATTGTGATCCAATTCCTGCACAAAAAATAAATAGAGAAAACTAGCCAGTTAGCAGCTAACCTACCAACCAAAACCCACAATAGACTAAACACATCAAGCCAACATCCTAGAAGTTGGTGGGGTGGCTAAGAACAACCCACAACTAGCAATCCTAGGGGCAAAATCTCCACCCAAATAGCAAAATAGTAGATAAGCATCACCAAAGAGGAAAGCCATAGCATAGAGAGACCAAGAGGGCATCCATAAATTACCATCAAAACCACCACCAAAGGCAAGCAAAGGAAAGAAAATCCACCATCACCAACTAAGAGGCAAATATCAAGAAATATCAGAGCCAACTAAACTAATGGGGTCAATACTAACGACCAACATAAAGCAACACAAATGGCACAAGCATCCAAGGCAAGATAATACAAAAACCCCTCAAGCACCCTCAATAATAAGTCCTAAAATAAGACCAAAAAATATGATAAGAGCTCATATCTTCCACCAACAAAATAGCCACTAAAACCACCCAGGCCAATAGCTAATAGAATGAGCAATAGGAAAACCAATAGCCAAATTGGGAAGAAAGAACAAAGGAAAAATATCTATACCTAAGAGAGGATAACCAAGAGAGAAACCAAAGGAACTCAAAAGCACCTAAACCAACCATCAAGCATAGCCAACACATCCATAATGACCAAATATAATAATCAACAAACAAACCAAATAGATAGAGCCAATACTGATTACCCAAAATAAGGGAAAAGAACAACAATAGACAAAGCCACAACCTAAAAATCTCCAAAATTAATAAGAAAAATATGGTAGTCACACCCAAACTATAAAAGGCCAAGGAGGACCACAACCTGAGAAAGGAACAAGGCCAGAGGCAAATAAAACCCCTTCCAAATCTGAAAGAGTAGATAGTCACTACAAAGGAGAAAATGGTGAGACAACAACCATAGAACAGCTAACTCTAATTCACAAGTTAGATGGAACCAACCAGCAGAAACCTTTATGCTAAACTAGGAAAGGAGAATAAGAGCCACCTAAAAATAAAAAACTAGCCATAAGAGGCCAACAATAGCCATAAAAATATAACCACCCAAAACTTCCTGGTAGATGAAAGAAACAAATAGCAGCAACCAGCAGAACCAACCATAACATCTATAAATCCAATTCAAAAAAGGCCCCAGCTATCAAAAACTAGAGGCAAACCCAACATTAATTGATAAAAGGGGTAGGCCAAAATCTAGCACAGCCACAATCAAACAAGAGACACGAAGCATGAGCTACAAAATAAAAACAACCAGGCTTAGAGGATAGGGAAACCAATTAAAAATAGCACCACAATGACCCAAAAATAGGTCAAGCAAGTATACAATGGGGTACAGAGTAAGGGGGTGTAAGTATAGAAATAAACTTAGAAAAGACCACTTTCTAGTGAGGGGAGCACAAAAATAACAACAAAAAATAGACTTAATAAAACCACCATAGCAAAGATCAACAAAAGGAATGTTAAAATCAGTAAGGGTAGTCTAGTGTTATCAGTTGACGGACCACAGATGCTTAGGTAGGCTATAGTTATCAAATAAAGTGAACTCATTTAATTCCCCTCCCAAATTACCTAAGAAATCAGCACAGGCATTGCCTTCACAAAGAATGTGTAAAATTTTGTAGCAGACTTGGAAGGAAGCTTTTTAGTGTGATTAAGAAGATTAAATAAGTCAACATTTCCCATTTTTTTATTATTGAGCATATCAAGTAAAAGAAAATCATCAACTTCAATTTAAATATTAAAGAGGCCTTTACTTAAACAAATATCAATAATGTTGTTAATAACCATGACTTTAGCATAAATAATAGAACAAGGTTTGAGGGGGTAGGCAAAAGAATAAATGACAGTCCCTTTAGAATCACTAAGAATTCCACCACAGCCATATTTGGTTGGGGAAATAGAACCATCAGTATTGATCTTAATAGAATTTATCTTATGCTTAATCCAATGTATAATCTTAATAGTCTTGTAGGAAGGATCATCATGCAAAGTGATACCCAATTTTTTAGCCACAAAATTATAACCTCTAAAGTGAAACTTGCTAATTAAATTTGCATTAAACATAGCATGAATTTTTTCTTTTGTTCTAACAAGGATCCTTTTATGGTTCATAGGGATGACACAATATTTAGCATCATTTATATCCATTGAAATGAACCAAATAAGGCTAATAGTAATTAAAACTTTGATATGACCTTTCATAATTTTAAGGAAACAAACTTCAAGAAGTTGATATAACGAAAGAGATCCATGAAAATAGTTAGTGTTAAATAAATCATTATACCATATCCAAAGTTTGGATGTAATAGCACTATTAACAAAAACATGATTAACATTTTCAATATGAAAGAAATAATATTAGTTAAAAGGTAAGTAAAACCCTTTAAGCCAGAGCAAGGAATCAACCAGGATTAAGTTATTAAAAATTCTCCAAGCTAAAACTGGATAAGAAATGGGAATGATATTGTTCCAAAGTTTAATGAAACATTAGAGGTGTTCTATTTATTTTTAATTAAATTCCAAACCCCTCTAAGAATGAAATCACCATTATAAGAGAGCTTGAAAAGGATTTGATCCAATTTATTAGAAAAGATAGTGATGTTGCAAAGCCTGACAAAATATAGAAATAAAAATTTAGTTCTCAAGTTTATTTTCATTCCAATTATTATTAAGCCAGGTTATAGGTTTAGTGTTGTAGATTTAGGAATTAGGGTTTAAGCTTTTTTTTTTTAAATTAAATAAACTGGTAGGTTTAAGTTTATTTAGTATATTAAGTTTATTTTTTATTTAATGTTTAACGTTTAGGGCTTAGGGTTTAAGTGTGTGGTTTTAGGGTTTAGGGTTTTGAGTTTAAGGTTTTAGGGTTTAATGTTTAGGGTTTAGGGTTTAGGTTTTAGGGTTTAGAGTTTTTAGGGTTTAGGGGTTTAGGCTTTAGGGGTTTAGGGTTTAGGGTTTAGGGTTTATGTTTAGGTTTTAGGTTTTAGTTTAGGGTTTAAGATTTTTATTTTTTTTAATAGAGAACAAATTCATATTCAACATTTCTTTTTTTCAATTTCATCAACCAAGTAACACACCAAGTTTTCTAAGACACAAGGGACAACATAGATAAAAAATGAGCACACATAGAGAAAATCAAAAACCTTAGATAACTAGAACTATCTCTACTATAATGAGACAATTCCATAAGAAGTAGATCTGATTGACCGTTCTACAATTTGTCTAGTTGCCATCAGAACCACCTCGATTTCTAGAATAGCGGGATCCACCATCATATCCCTGATGTCTCCCTTCGCCACCACCACAGTTGTAACCTCCATGCTCCTCCCGCCTCCATAACCACCACTGCTCCAACCACCAGCTCCATATCCACCAGTACCTCCAGATCCCCCACCACCACTATGATAATCGTCTCCTCCACATTCACCTCCACCGCTTTATCTAGACTGAGCCTGGTTTACAATGATATTCCTACCATCAACATTCTGCCCATTCTTAGGGTTTAGTTTTCTTATGTTTTATGATTTAACCTTTTTTTAAATTTAATTAGTTACTTTAGGTTTAGGTTTAAGGTTTGGGGTTTAGGGTTTAAGGTTTAAGGTTTGTGGTTTAGGGTTTAAGGTTTAGGGTTTCGGGTTTTCGAGTTTATGCTTTTAGGGTTAGGGTTTAATGTTTAGGGTTTTATAGGGTTTAAGGTTTAGGGTTTAGGATTGTAGGTTTAGGGTTTAGAGTATAGAGTTTAGGGTTTAAAATTTTTTTTAATTAAGTAAACAGGTAGATTTAGGTTTATTTAGTTCATTTAGTTTATTTTTTATTTATTTTATTTTATTTTATTTAGGTTTATTTTTATTTATTTTAAGTTTATTTATTTTTAGTTTAGGGTTTTTATATTTGTTTACTTTATGAGGTCCAGGTTTAGGTTTTTGTTTATTTTTTAGGTACCAATTTTATTTATTTTAGTTTAGGTTTAGGTTTATTTAATTTTCTTTATTTGATTTTTATTTTAGGTTTTGGTTTTTTTTAGTTTATGGTTTAGGTTTTATTTACTATTTATTTTTAGGTTTAATTTTAGGTTTATTTTTTAGGTTTTGGTTTTTATTTAGTTTTTATTTTATTTTACCTTAGGTTTATTTTATTTTAATTTTAAGTTTAATTTTTATTTTATTTTTTTATTTATTTTTTTTCATTTAGTTTAGGTCTTTATTAATTTAATTTTATTTTAGTTTTTATTTTTTATTTTATTTTCTTTTTATGTTTTGGTTTAGGTTTAGGTTTATGTTTTAGTTTATGTTTTTGTTTTTTTTTATTCTTTTTTACTTTGGCATAGGTTTTTTAAGTTATTTTTTTTTAGGTTTTATTTAGTTTAGGTTTAGGTTCTTAGCTTTTTAGGGTTTAGGGTTTAGGGTTTAGCATTAGTTTAGGGTTTAGGGTTTTGGGATTATTATTTAAGTTTTAGGTTTAGGGTTTAAGTTTTAGTTTAAGGTTTAGGGTTTTTAGTTTTATTTTTTTTAACAAAGAACAAATTCATATTTAACATTTCTTCTTTTTGATTTCGTCAACCAAGTAAAACACTTAGTTTTCTAAGGCACAAATGATAACATAGATAAAAAATGAGCATGCATAGAGCAAATCAAAACTAGATAACTAGAGCAGAATCTCTAGTATAGTTCCATAGCGATAGATCGGATCGGTTGTTCTTCATTTTTTATTTTATTTTGGTTTTTATTTTTAGGTTTATTTTATTTTTTAGTTTATTTTAGGTTCTTATTTATTTTATTTTAATTTATTTTTATTAGTTTATTTTATTTTATTTTTAGGTTTAGGCTTAGGTTTTAGTTTAGGTTTTTATTCATTTTATTTTTTTAAATTTATTTAGGTTTAGGCTTTTTTATATAATTTATTTTTAAGTTTTTTTGGTTTTTAGGGTTTAGGGTTTAGGGTTTTAGGGTTTAGGGTTTAGGGTTAGGGTTTAAGGTTTAGGGTTTAGGGTTTAGCATTTAGGATTTAGGCTTTAGGGTTTTTAGGGTTTAGGGTTTAGTGTTTAGGGTTAGCTTAGGGTTTACGGTTAGTTTAGGGTTTAGGGTTTAAGATTTAGAGTTTAGGCTTTAGGGTTTAGGTTTCAGGGTTACTATAGGATTTAAGGTTTAGGGTTTTAGGGTTTAGGGTTTAGGGTTTAGGGATTAGGGTTTAGGGTTTGGGTTTAGGTTGTAGGTTTAGGATTTAGGGTTTAGCGTTTAGCATTTAGGATTTAGGGTTTAGGGTTTTCTTTCAAATTAAGTAAACTAGATGGATTAGGTTTATTTAGTTAATCTTCTATTTATTTTAGTTTATTTTACTTTTTTCCTTTTATTTAGGTTTATTTTTTTATTTTTATTTAGTTTAGTTTATTTATTTTAAGTTTATTTAATATAGTTTAGGTTTTTTATTTTAGTTTACTTTATGGTTTAGGTCTAGGTTTATTTTTATTTTTTGTTTAGTTTTATTTTTATTTTATTTTTTAGGTTTAGGTTTAATTTTATTTTGCTTATTTTAGGTTTAGGTTTTTTATTTTAGTTTAGGGTTTAGATTTTATTTTTTAATTTATTTTTAGGTTATATTTTTGGGTTTATTTTACAGGTTTAGGTTTTTTATTTAGTTTTTATTTTATTTTAGGTTTATTTTATTTTTATTTCATGTTTAATTTTTATTTTATTTTTTTTAGTTTAGTTTAGGTTTTTGTTTATTTTATTGGAGTTTAGTTTTTATTTTCTATTTCATTTTATTTTTATGTTTAGGTTTAGGTTTTAGTTTAGGTTGTTGTTTTATTTTATTTTATTATTTTAGGGTTTAGGGTTTAGGTTTTCGGGTTTAGGGTTTAGGGTTTGGGGTTTAGGCTTTAGTGTTTTAGTGTTTAGGGTTTAGGGTTAAGTGTTTAGAGTTTAGGGTTGCAAGTTTGTGGTTTAGAGTTATTTGGTTTAGGGTTACTTTTAGAGTTTAGGGTTTTTTTTAATTTTTTTAAAATTTTTTTAAATTAAGTAAACTAGTAGGTTTAGGTTTATTTATTTTATTTAGTTAATTTTGATTTAGGTTTATTATTATTTTTATTTAGTTTAGTATATTTAATTTAGGTTTAGTTATTTTAGTTTTGGTTATTTATTTAGGTTTATTTTTTTGGTTTAGTTTTATTTTATATTTTTAGGTTTAAGTTTACATTATTTATTTATTTTTTTAAAGATTAAGTTTTAGGTATTTATTTTAGGTTTATTTTTAGGTTTTATTTATTAGTTTATGTTTAGCTTTATTCTTAGTTTATTTTATTTTATTTAGATTAAGTTTAGGTTTAGGTTTAGTTTATTTTAGGTTTAGGTTTTATTTATTTTAGCTTATTTTATTTTTGTTTAGTTTTAATTTTATTTTGATTTTATTTTAGGTTTAGGTTTTTTTTAGTTTAGGGTTTAGGTTTTATTTTTTATTTATTTTTAAGTTTTATTTTTATGTTTATTATTTTGGTGTATGTTTTATTTAGTATTTATTTTAATTTATTTTTGGTTTATTTTATTTTTATTATAGATTTAGCTTTTATTTTATTTAGCTTTTTATGTTTTAGTTTAGTTTATTTTTTTATTTATTTTATTTTAGTTTAGCTTTATTTTTTATTTTATTTTCTTTTTAGATTTAGGTTTAGGTTTAGGTTTTAGTTTATTTTTTATTTTTTTATTTTTTTATTGTAGTTTAGATTTATTTATTTATTTTATTTTTAGGATTTAAAATTTTTAGGGTTTAGGGTTTCAGGTTAAGATTTTAGGGTTTAGGGTTAGTTTAGTGTTTTTTTTGGATTTAGGGTTTAGGGTTTAGGGTTTTATGCTTTAGGGTTTAGTTTTTAGGGTTTAGTGTTTTTATGGTTTAGTGTTTAGGGTTTAGAGTATAGGTTTTAGGTTTAGGGTTTAGGTTTTAGTTTAGAGTTTAGGTTTAAGTTTTATTTATTTTAGTTTAGTTTATTTTAGTTTAGGTTTATTTTATTATTTTATTATTTTTTTTATTTTAGGTTTAGGTTTTTATTTTTTTGGTTTAGGGTTTAATTTTATTTTTATTTATTTTAGGTTATTTTAGGTTTAGTTTATTTAGTTGGGTTTTAGTTTATTTTTATTTTACTTTATTTTAGGTTTATTTTAGGTTTATTTTATTTTTATTTTTTGTGTAGTTTTTATTTTATTTAGGTTTTTATTCTTAGGTTTATTTTAGTTTTTGGATATGTTTAGGTTTTTATTTATTTTATTTTAGTTTATTTTATTTTATTTTAATTTTAGGTTTAGGTTTAGGTTTTTATTTATTTATTTTAGGGTTGTGTTTTTATTTTATTTAGGTTTAGGTTTTTTTATATATTTTATTTCTATGTTTTATTTAGTTTCTGTTTAGGTTTTTAGGTTTTTTGGGATTAAGGTTTAGGATGTCGGGTTAGGGTTTAGGGTGTAGGGTTTATCATTTAGGGTTTTTAGGGTTTAGGGTTTAGGGTTTTAAGTTAACTTAGGGTTTAGAGTTTATGGTGTTTTAGGGCTTAGGGCTTAGGGCTTAGGGTTTAGGGTTTTGGGTTTAGGGTTTATGGTTTAGGGTTTTAGGGTTTAGGTTTTAGGATATAGAGTTTAGTGTTTAAGGTTTAGGGTTTTAGTGTTTAGGGTTTAGGGTTCAGGGATGTAGGTTTAAGGTTTAGAGTTTAGGGTTTAGGGTTAATTTTAGGGTTTAGAGTTTAGGGTTAAAGTTTTTTTATTTTTTTAATTTTTTAATTTTTTTATTTTTTTAAACTAAGTAAACTCGAAGGGTTTAGGTTTATTTAGTTTATTATTTTTATTTTAGTTTATTTTATTTTTTTTCTTTTTAGGTATATTTTTATTTTTATTTAGTTTAGTTTATTTTTTTTTTGTTTAGGTATTTTATTTTAGTTTATTTTTTAGGTTTAGGTTTTAGTTTTGGTTTATTTTTTTAGGTTAGTTTAATTTTTTATCTTATTTTTTAGGTTTAGGTTTTATTTTTTATTTTTAGGTATAGGTTTTACATTTCTCTTTTAGGTTTATTTATAGATTTTATTTTTTACTTTAGGTTTAGGTTTACTTTTAATTTATTTTATTTTATTTACTTTAGGTTTAGGTTGAGGTTTAGTTTATTTTAGGATTAGGTTTAGGTCTTATTTATTTTATTTAATTTTAATTTAGCTTAGGGTTTGGTTTATTTTATTTTTATTTTAGGTTTATTTTTTTTTAAAGTATAGGGTTTATGATTTATTTTGTATTTAGTTTAAATTTTAATTTTTAGGTTTATTTTTTACATTTAGGTTTTAAATTAATCTTTATTTTATTTTATTTTAGGTTTATTTTTTTTATTTTAGGTTTAGTTTTTATTTTATTTAGATTTTTATTTTTTAGTTTATTTTAGCTTTTTATTAATTTTATTTTAGTTTAGTTTTTATTAATTATTTTATTTTCTTTTTAGGTTTAGGTTTTAGTTTATATTTTTATTTTATTTTATTTATTTTATTTTAGTTTAGTTTAGGTTTTTTCATCTATTTTATTTTTAGGTTTTATTTAGTTTAGGTTCAAGTTTATGGTTTAGGGTTTAGGGTTTAGGGTTAGTTTAGTGTTTAGGGTTTAGGGTTTAGGGTTTGTGGTTTGAGGTTTAGGGTTTAGGGTTTTTATTTTTTTGGCATAGGATTTAGGGTTTAGAGTTTTTGGGTTTAGGGTTTAGGGTTTGGGGTTTAGGGCTTAGGGTTTACGGTTTAGCTTTTAGGATTAGGGTTTAGGGTTTTTAGGGTTTATGGTTTAGGGTTTAGGTTTTAGGTTATAGGATTAGGGTTTATATTTTAATTTATGGTTTAGGGTTTATGGTATTTTGTTTTTAACAGACAATAAATTTAGATTCAATATTTCTTCTTTTCGATTTCATCAACCAAGTAACAAACTACAGAAGTGAGGTAATCAAATGACCTCCTTGGGGCTAGCTAAAGCCTCGTGTTCCCAAGATTTCCAGACTATATACCCCTTACCATTCAATCTTATATAAATCAACACATGAATAGGGGAATGAGTATTCAAAATTCATACACTTAAGCTATAAGCACATGCATTTCTTATGTATTTATAACTAGGATCATAACACATATTATTATTTATTTATAAGAAAAATACATTTAGATTTAATAGTGATAATAATACACACATATATTAAATTAAATCAACACATGCAAGTTTACATAAAGGAAATCCATTTTATTTTACTTGATTTTGAAAATATGGATGCATGTATTCAAATGACATACCAAATTTAACATGATTGGAAAAAGGATAATCAAATATAAGCGTGTGATTCATTCAACCAAACTAGTTCTTAAGGATAATCAAATCAAATAAGATTATTTAAAGCAAACCAAAGCTTTTTTATTATTTAAGTTTTGGATTTGATTTGATTTAAAGAGGAGAAGAGAAATCATCACTTATTATTTTAAACCCATTACCACATTAGTGATTTGATTTAATTTAAGGAAATGTAATTAAGTTGAGTTTATGGGTTAATTAAGTTGAACCCTTAATTAGATGAATTAATTACCCTTACCTATGTCACCTTAAAGTAATTAACTAAATAATTAAGAGCCAACATGATATGCATTGAAAATAAACTTGTAGTGATCCTAGGAAATAAAAGGGGCCTAATGCAATTGACTCGTGATTAATACTTAATTTGATTAAAGGACTTAATTAATTATTCTTACGATTTTCCCACACATGTGGACTAACCATAATTTCATTAAACTCCTTTACGTTATTAAACACCTAAGGATCAACCCCATGATTTAATTAATTAAGGTCGGATGTGATCATAATTTCAATTTGCTTAAGTGATTTAATTTATTAGATAAATCATAAATAATTTCATTTTTTAAAAAAGGGTGAAATGAACTTAGGAAAGGGGACCACATTCCTTAGTTCACTTCTTTATTAAACAATGATTAATAAATTTAATTAACCAATTTATTATTGTTCATGTTATTAATTAATCATTAATTAATTTAAAATAATAGTTAAGGTTTAATTAGTCAATTTTTCTAAATAAGTGAGCAATAAATCCCAAGAAAATCATGAGAGTAAGAGATCATCCCATTAAATTAACCCATAAAATTTAGGATTAATTGCTCAAGTAATTAATAAGTAATTAAGCTAATAAATTTTGAAATTAAACTTTAATTACTATTCAAAATTAGTTAAGATCATTTTTAATTAATTTACCTCTGAAATACCTTTAAAATTAGTATTTATTTGCATTATTTTGATTTCTATATGATGTTATATGATTTTTAGAAGTTTTAACCATTAAAAATGAATAATTAAGCCTAATTAAAGATTAATCCTATTGGCATCATGTGGCGTGTTAATGCGGTGCACTTTCCACATGGTGCCGTGGGATTGGCTACTTAAAACTTATCTAACTCTGCGTTTGGCGCAAGGATGCGCGCTCCCATCTCGATCTAAGATCAAATAGCAATGATTAATCCCATAGCTTAATAGGATTAAATTAGATCATTCTAGTGGATATAATCATGATCGTTCATTTTGATCACATGAAACAAATAGTGCGTGATCTAACATCATGCAAGTGAGGGAGAATGGAGTCCATCCTCTATTGCTCACTTGATCCAAGCTTACTCGAGCTCCGATCAACTCCAAAAGGATCCCACACCATCATGACATCGATCGGAGGGGATTCAATGATCAAAATCACATGAGATGCAAGTTTTCATCAAAAAGGTCCAACCAATTTTTGCTTAAGGATCAGTTTTGGAAGCATACCTCAACAGAGCTCAACACTGGTGGCTAGAACGATTGAGGAAGCTTCATCTAGTGGAGATGAAGCCTTGTTGAGAAGAAATTGGATCAATCCATCGATGTTCGCTGGGAAGGCCATGAAGCAATGATTTGGAGCTCAGGTTTCATCGAAGTCCCACCTCCGGTGCTCGTGAATCTTGGGAGATGATTCATTCTTGCTCAATGAGGCCTAGGGAAGGAGTGTGCAAAGTTAATTTAAGCTTGATGGAGAAATGGGAAAGTTAGGTCAGAAATGGAAGTGTCCTATTTCAAGATGGATGGAAATGGCATTTTTCGATCAAGGAATGAGCTTGGGAGCTTAGGGAATGGCTTTAGTGGGTTGTTTTGGGTAGCTAGGGCTCTAAGGAATGAATTTTATGTGTATTTTAGTGGAAATGAGAGGGTGTATACCCCACTTCTTCTTTATCAGACGGTGGGATTGAGTTTGGCTTATAGTGACCTTTCGACCATCTCAGGGAGTCATGCTTAGGGTTTAGGTATTATTATTTATGGTTTATGATTTAGGGTTAGGGATAGGGTTCAGTGTTTAGGGTTTAGGTTTTAGGGTGGGTTAGTTTAGATTTAGGTTTAGGTTTAGGGTTTTAGGGTTTAGGGTTTTAGGCCAGGGTCTCAAGGTTTAGGGCTGGAGTGGGTTATGGTTTAAGATTTTGGATTTAGAATTTAGGGTTTTGGGTTTAAGGTTTAGGGTTTTTTTTTTTTAAATTTAATTAAACTAATAAGTTTAGGTTATTTTTTAGTTTATTTTTTTTATATTAGTTTATTTTATTTTTTATTTTTATTTAGGGTTTAGGGTTTAGGGCTAGGGTTTAGACTTTAAGGTTTAAGGTTTTTCATTTAGCCTTTAGGGTCTGTTTTGAGGGTTTCCTTTAGGATTTATTTAGGGATGTGTTTCATTTTAACATTTGGTTTTAGTGTTTAGGGTTTAGTTTAGGGTTTAGAGTTTAGGGTTTAAGGTTTGTGTAGGTTTTTTAGTTTAGAGTTTAGGGTTAACTTTTATTTGAGGTTTTTTAGTATTTTAGGTTAAGTGTCAAGTTTAGGTTTATTTAGTTTATTTAGGTTTTTTTAAAAAGTTTGTTTAGTTTGCTTTTCGTTTTTATTTATTTTAGTTTATTTGTATGTTTAGGTTGAGGTTTATGATTATTTTTAAGTTTATCTTTATTTTTATTTTATTTCTTAGGTTTAGGTTTAGGTTTTTATTTTATTCTTTTAAGGTAAGGATTTAGGATTTTATTTTAGGTTTATTTTTAGCTTTTATCTTTTTATTTAGGTTTAGGTCTATTTTTAGTTTATTTTATTTTATTCAGTTTAGGGGTTAGGTTTAAGTTTTATTTATTCTAGTTTACCTTATTTTTATTTAGGTTTAGGTTTATTTTATTTAATTATTTTAGGTTTAGGCTTTTTTTAGTTAAAGATTTAGGTTTTATTTTGAGGTATATTTTATAGGTTTTGTATTTTATTTTGTTTTTATTTTATTATATTTTAGGTTTATTTTATTTTTATTTTTCATTTAATTTTTATTTTATTTAGGTTTTTATTTTCAGGTTTATTTTATTTTATAATTTAGTTTAGGTTTTATTTATTTTATTTTAATTTAGTTTTATTTTTTATTTTATTTTAATTTTAGGTTTAGTTTTAGGTTTAGGTTTTAATTTTATTTAAATTTTTTATTTTATTTATGTTTAAGTTTTTTATTTATTTTTATTTTTAGTTTTTATTTAGTTTAGCTTTATATTTTTAGGTTTTTAGGGTTTGGGGATTAGGGTTTAGGGTTTAGAGTTTAGGGTTTGGGGTTTGTGGGTTTAGGTTTGGGCCAGTGTTGTAGCTAGGGTCTGTGGGTTTCAGTGTTTGGGGTTTAAGGTTTAGTTTTAGTTTGTGGTTTAGTTTTTAGTGTTTTAGTATTAGGTCTTTTTTAAAAAAAATTAAGCAAACCAGTATTTTAGTATTTACTTATTTATTTTATTTTATTTTAATTTATTTTATTTTTTATTTAAATCTATTTTTTATTTTTATTTATTTTATGTTTTTTTACTTTAGTATAGGTTTTTTATTTTAGTTTATATTTTAAATTTAGGTTTAGGTTTATTTTAGAGTTTAATTTTATTTATCTTTAATTTTAGGTTTTTTAGGTTTTAGGGCTCAGTTTAGGTTTGTTCTGGATCTGGGTTTAGTGGTTTTTAGTGGCCTGTTTAGGGTGGCTCAGTGGCTCAGGGTTTAGGGTTTAGGGTCTGCCCAGTTTCACTTGCAGGCCCAGGTTTTTAGGGTTGGCCTGGTTTAAGGCCTGGGGTTTCACCATTTGCTCAGGGTCAGTGGCCCAGGTTTAGGCTCAGTGGTAGGGTGGGGCCTGGGTTGGTAGCTAGTTTAGTGTTCAGTTTAGAGTTTATGGTTTTTAGTGTTGTATTTAGTTTTAGGGTGAATTGGGTTTAGGGGTTTAAGTTGTAGGGTTTTTTAGGGATTAGTGTTTAGGGTTATGGCTTTATTTTAGGTTGAGGGTTTTTTAGTTTATTTAGCTTTTTTAAGGTTAAGTGTCAAGTTTAGGGTTATTTAGTTTATTTAGGTTTTTTTAAAAGTTTATTTAATTTATTTATCCTTTTTAACATATTTTAGTTTAATTTTTAGGTTTAGGTTGAGGTTTATATTTTTTTTAGTTTATTTGTATTTTATTTTCTTTTTTATGTTTAGGTTTAGGTTTTTATTTTATTTTTTTAGGTTTAAGATTAAGGTTTTTATTTGAGGGTTATTTTTAGATTTTTTTTATAGTCTAGGTTTAGGTTTATTTTTAGTTTATTTTATTTTATTTAGTTTAGGTTTAGGTTTAGGTTTTATTTATTCTAGTTCAGTTTATTTATATTTAGGTTTAGGTTCATTTTATTTTATTATTTTAGGTTTAGGCTTTCTTTTAGTTTAATAATTAGGTTTTATTTCTTTATTTATATTTAGGTTTATTTTTTAGGTTTTGGATTTTATTTTATTTTTCTTTTATTTTATTTTGGGTTTATTTTATTTTGATTTTTCATATAGTTTTTATTTTATTTAAGGTTTTATTTTCAGGCTTATTTCATTTTATAATTTAGTTTAAGTTTTTATTTATTTTGTTTTAGTTTAGTTTCATTTTTTATTGTATTTTAATTATAGGTTTAGGTTTAGGTTTTAGTTTAGGTTTTTATTTTTTTTTATTTTTTTATTTTATTTATGTTTAGGTTTATTTATTTATTTTATTTTTAAGTTAGTTAGTTTTTAGATTTTAAGTTTTAGGGTTTAAAGATTAGTGATTGTGGTTTAGGGTTTAGAGTTTAGTTTGGGGTTTAGGGTTTAGTGTTTGTGGGTAGGTTAGTGGTCCAAGGTCCAGGGTCTGTAGGTTTAGTTTAAGATTTATGGTTATAGGATTAAGGTTGAGTTTAGTGGTCAGGTTTTGGTCAGTTTAGGTTAGGGTTTAGGGGGGTTTAGGTTTAGGGATTAGGTGGGGTTTAGTCTAGAGTTTAAGTAGGTTGAGTCACTATTTAAGGTTTAGGGCTCAGGATAGGGATTAGAGTCAAGGTTGCTTTTTTTATGCTTTAGGGTTTATGGTTTTGAGCATTTTTTTTATGATTTTTTCTCCATTTCAAATTCAACTATTTTGAAGATATGGAAATGATCCCAACCCAGGCTCATTTAGGGTCAGCCTTGTGGTTTAGAGTCTGAGGGTTTAGGGTTTACGGTTAGTGGTTTAGGGTTTAGTGTTTGGGGTTTAGGTTTAGGGGTTTTTTTGCCTAAGGTGTGGTTTTTGTGGTTTAGTGTTTAGGGTTTAGGCTTTATTTTAGGTTGAGGTTTTTTATTTTATTTATGTTTTTTTAAGGTTAAGTAGCAAGTTTAGGTTTATTTAGTTTATTTAGGTTTTTTTAAAGTTTATTTAGTTTATTTTTCTTTTTAACTTATTTTAGTTTATTTTTTAGGTTTAGGTTGAGGTTTATGTTTTCTTTTTCAGTTTATATTTATTTTACTTTATTTTTTAGTTTAAGTTTAGGTTTATATTTTATTTTTTTAGGTTTAAGATTTAGGTTTTTATTTTAAAGTTAATTTTAAATTTTTTTTTTAGTCTAGGTTGAGGTTTATTTTTAGTTTATTTTATTTTATTTAGTTTAGGGCTTAGGTTTAGGTTTTATTTATTCTAGTTTAGTTTATTTTTATTTAGGTTTAGGTTTATTTTATTTTATTATTTTAGGTTTAGTCTTTCTTTTAGTTTAACATTTAGGTTTTATTTCTTCATTTATTTTTAGGTTTATTTTTTAGGTTTTGGATTTTATTTTATTTTTATTTTATTTAATTTTAGGTTTATTTTATTTTTATTTTTCATTTAGTTTTTATTTTATTTAAGTTTTTATTTTCAAGTTTTTTTATTTGATAGTTTAGTTTAGGTTTTTATTTATTTTATTTTAATTTAGTTTTATTTTTTATTTTATTTTAATTTTAGGTTTAGGTTTTGGTTTTGGTTTTTATTTATTTTTTTTTTTTTTTTATTAATGTTTAGGTTTATTTATTTATTTTATTTTTAAGTTTTAGTTATTTTAGGTTTAAATAAGTTTTTGGGTTTAGCATTGGTTTATGGTTTATTTAGGTTGTGGTTTAGGGTTTGGGGAGTTTGTAGGTTTATGGTTTGGGTCTAGGATCCAGTGGTCCAGGGGTTTCGGTTTAGTGGTTTAAGTTTATGGTTTTTGGGATGGGTTTAGGGTTTAGTTTCAGGTTTGTTTAGGGCCCAGGGTTTGTCAGGCCTGGGTATTTCAGCTCAGGCCTTTAGGGTCGGTTTATGGTTTAGGCTCAGTGGCTAGTGGGCCAAAGCCTGGCTCAGGGTTTAATCACCAGCCTTTGTGGCAGTTTGTGGCTCACTGTTTTAGGGTTTAGGGTCAGAGTTTAGGGGTCAGGGCTTAGTTTCAGCTGGCTCAGGGTCATTTCCTGGCTCAGGTTTATGGTTTTGTGGTTTAGGTGTTTAGGGCCCAGGTTTTTTTTGGTCAGGTCTGCAGTATCTTTTAGGGTAGTGTAGGGTCAGTTTTTATTTTAGGTTGAGAGTTTATTTTAGGTAAAGCCATGGCAAGTTTAGGTTTATTTAGTTTTTTTTTTAAAGTTTATTTAGTTTATTTTTCTTTAACTTATTTTAGTTCATTTTAGGTTTAGGTTGAGGTTTATGTTTTTTTTTCAGTTTATCTTTATTTTATTATATTTTTTAAGTTTAGGTTTAGGTTTTTATTTTATTATTTTAGGTTTAAGATTTAGGTTTTTATTTTAGGGTTATTTTTTGATATTTTTTTAGTCTATGTTTAGGTTTATTTTTAGTTTATTTTATTTTATTTAGTTTAGGGTTTTAGGTTTTATTCTAGTTTAGTTTATTTTATTTAGGTTTAGGTTTATTTTATTTTATTATTTTAGGTTTAGGCTTTTGTTTAACATTTAGGTTTTATTTCTTTATTTATTTTTAGGTTTATTTTTTTACTTTTTGGATTTTATTTTGCTTTTATTTTATGTTTATTTTATTTTAATTTTTCATTTAGTCTTTATTTTATTTAAGTTTTTATTTTCAAGTTTATTTTATTTTATAGTTTAGTTTATGTTTTTATTTATTTTATTTTACTTTAGTTTTATTTTTTATTTTATTTTAATTTTAGGTTTAGGTTTAGGTTTCGATTTAAGTTTTAGTTTAGGTTTTTATTTATTTTTATTATTTTATTTTATTTTTGTTTAGGTTTATTTATTTATTTTATTTTAAGTTTAATTTTTTAGTTTAGATTTTAAGTTTTATGGTTTAGGGTTTAGCTTTAGAGCTGGGTTTAGTTTTAGGGTTCTGAGGTCTTAAGGTTTAGGGTCCTGGTCCAGGGTCAGTCCTAGTGTGGGTTTAAGGTTTTATGGTCATTGGATTTAGGGTCAGGCCTGGGTTTTAGGTTTTAGGTTAGGGTTAGGTTTCAGGGTTTTAGTTTTGGCTTTTAGCAGTATTTAGCTTTAGGGGCCCAAGGTTGTGGATTGTGGGTCCAGTGGTTGTGGCCAGGGTTTGTGGCCTTTTGGGGGTCAGATTTGGGGGGTCAGATTTTGGCTCAGTTTGGGTTTAGGGTTTATTTTATTTTTTTATTTTTAGGCATCAAGGTTTTAGGATATGTTTTTTAGGGTCAAGCCTTTAGTTCAAGTTTATTTTAAATTACAAACCCATAGATTTAGTTTTTTTTAGTTTATTTATTTATTTTATTTTAATTTATTATTATTTCTTTATCCAAGTTTATTTTTTTATTTAGTTTATTTTATTTTATTTTAGTTTAGGTTTTTATTTTAGTTTATTTATAGGTTTAGCTTTATGTTTATTTTAGTTTAGTTTTATTTTTTTTTTTTTATGTTTAGGTTTTGGTTTATATTTTATTTTTTTTAGGTTTAGGTTTAGGTTTTTTATTTAGGTTTATTTTATTTTTTTTTAGCTTAGGTTTAGGTTTATTTTTTTATTATTTTATTTTATTTAGTTTAGGGTTTAGGTTTAGTTTATTTTAGGTTTAGTTTATTTTGTTTAGATTTAGGTTTATTTTATTTTTTTTATTTTAGGTTTAGGTTTTTAGTTTTTTTAGGTTTAGGTTTTTTTTATTTTTATTTTAGGTTTATTTCAAGGTCACGTTTTATTTTGTTCTTATTTTATTTTAATTTTAAGTTTATTTTATTTTTATTTTTGGTTTAGCTTTTATTTTAGGTTTATTTTATTTTTAGTTTAGTTTTGGTTTTTATTTCTTTTATTTTAGTTTAGCTTTTATTTCTTGTTTTATATTATTTTTAGGTTTAGGTTTAGGTTTATGTTTTTAGTATTTTATTTCTTTTGTTTTATTATTTTATTTAGGTTTAGGTTTTTTAATTTATTTAATTTTGAGGTATTATTTCGTTAGCTTTTGGGTTTAAGATTATGAGGTTTGGGTTTAGGGTTGGCTCAGTTTAGGGGTTCGTGTTTAGAGATTAGGGTTTAGGGTTATAGGTTTTACGGTTTAGGGATTAGGGTTTATGGTTTAGGGTTTAGGGTTTAGGTTTAGGGTTCAGGATTTAGTTTAGGGTTTAGATTTTTTGGTTTATTTTTTTATTTTTAACAGAGAAAAAATTTAGATTCAACATTTCTTTTTTTTTTTATTTCATCAACCAAGTAACACACCAAGTTTTCTAAGATAAAAGCGATGACATAGATAAAAAATGGGCGCTCAAAGAACAAATCAAAAACCTTAGATAATTTGAACCGTGTCTACTATAAAGGCACAGTTCCATAAGCTGTAGATCGGATCGGCCTTTCTTCAGTTTCTCTAATTCCCATCAGAACCACCTCAGCCTCTTGAGTAGCATGATTCACCATCATATCCTTGGTCTCTACCTCCGCCACCTCCATGCCTATAACCTCTGTCATTCCTCCAGCCTCCATAACCACCACTGTTCCGACCACCACCTCCATATCCACCAACACCTCCAGATACCACACCACAGGAAAACTGTCCTCCACCTTCAGCCTTACCAATTCTACACTGGTTGATGGTGATGTTTATTGTCACCCAATCTTGGGGTTTAGGTTTATTACGTTTTAGGGTTTATGTTTATTTTTTAATTTATTTAGTTACTTTAGGTTTAAGTTTAGGGTTTGGGATTTTGGGTAAGGGTTTAGGGTTTAGGGTTTAGAGTTTAGAGTTTAGGGTTTTAGGGCTTTAAGTGTTAAGGTTTAAGGTTTAAAATTTAGGGTTTTAGGGTTTTGGGTTTATGGTTTAGGTTTGTAGTTTAGGTTTTAGGGTTTGGGGTATAGGGTTTATTTTAGGGTTTTGGGTTTAGTATTTGGGGTATCAGGTTACTTTTAGGGTTTAGGGTTTACGATTTAATTTTTAGGTTTAGGGTTCAGGTTTTTGTTTAGGGTTTAGGTTTTTTGGTTATTTTAATTTTATTAGAGAACAAATTCAGATTCAACATTTCTTTTTTTTTATTTCATCAACCAAGTAACACACCAAGTTCTTTAAGACACAAGCGATGGCATAGATAAAAAAAAGCATGCATAGAGCAAATCAAAAACCCTAGATAACTAGAATCGTCTCTACTGTAAAAACACAATTCTGTAAGCTGTAGATCGGATTGGTCGTTCTTCAATTTCTTTAGTTCCCATCATAACTACCCCAACCTTTTTAGTAGCAGGATCCACCATCATTTCCCCGATCTCTCCCTCTGCCACCACCATAGTTGTAACCTTCATCGATCCTTCCACCTCCATAACCACCACTACTCTGACCGCCAACTCTATATCCACCAACACCTCCAGATCCCCCACCACCGCTGCGATAACCGCCCCCTCCACCTTCGCCTCAACTGTTAGATCTAGACTGAGCCTAGTTGACAGTGATGTTCTAGTCGTCAAGGTTCTACCGAATCTTAGGGTTTAGGTTTATTTTTAAAATTATTTAGTTACTTTAGGCTTAGATTTAGGGTTTGGGGTTTAGGATTTAGGGTTTCTGGTTTAGGGTTTAATGATTAGGGTTAGGGTTTAGGGTTTAGGGTTTTAGGATTTATGCTTTTAGGGTTTAGGGTTTAGGGTTTAGGGTTTAAGGTTTTAGGATTTAGGGCCTAGGGTCTAGGGTTTAGGGTTTATGGTTTAATGTTTAAGAGTTAGGGTTGTTGGTTTAGGGTTATAGTTTTATTGTTTAGGGTTTTGGATTAGTTTTCAAATCTCAGGTTTAAGGTTTAGTGTTTAGGATTTAGGGTTTAAGGTTTAGGGTTTAGGGCTAAGGATATAGGGTTTTTTTTTTTTAGGAAACCCCATGTAGGGGTATTTTATTGCCACAAAAAGAGGGTTACAAGGTCCTTAAAGGGGATAAACTCTAGAACTACTGTTCAAAGAGCTACAATCAAAGGAGTAAATCTATCTAAGTACATCCAAAAGCAAAAGATGACATAAAAGCAAATAAGAGTTGTTGATTAACATAATAATCTAATGAAAAATTAAGGACAATGCTCTGGAGGATGTGAGAATGCATGATAATATGGAGCAAACCTGCAAGAAGACAAGAGAGAATCACTGCAAAATTATAATAGAAGAAGATTAGCTAAGGTAATACAAAAGGATAAATGGAAACAACATAATCGAGAATGATAGTAAGGAATTATGATATAGAAGGCTCGTGTCACACCAAGTCAAGTGATGCAAATATGAGTATCCAAACTTGAGAAGGTTACATCACAAGAGCTACTACCAAACCAAAAGGGAGTGAGAACATCACAGCCATCATAGCCAACAAACCTGTGAGGAAATAACACCCAGCTATTGATGGTCTTGTGAGCTTTACTTCTTGTGAACCTAAACAAAACCATATCTAGTATAGAGAGGAAATTACAAAGAACTGAAGGATAAGGTGTCCCATTCAAGAAAAGTATCATCAATATAGTCACCCTGACATGGGAATACATAAACCTAAGAGAATGAGTCATCTTTGCTAAAACCTCATGAAAAGGCATATCCAAGAAAGGAAAAAAGTCAGCATATAATCCCTCCATAAGATAACAGCAGAGGAGACAACTTGCTGGAATCCTGTTAATCAAGTCAATGACCCTATAATTAACACCATCCCAAACATATGATATATATATATGAATCTTTCAGGCCAGGAAACAACCCCCTTATTAATATCCATATCAGTAATTTGGAAAAAGCAATTGTAAAGGATGACAACATAGCTCAACACAGGAAATAGACTGCAACCTACCAAAAATATCACCAAGTAAAGACAAGAAGAGCCCAATAGCAAAGATTCGTGACCAAAATCGATAATCCAGCTCAACAAGCAACCAATGAAGCGAGACAGTAAAAGGCAGTAAATGACCAGAATACCAACCATTCAGAATATACAGCACATATGACTACACAAACCTAACTGAACTGAGATGGGAATATAGGCAACAATAGGTAATGTAGATCACAACAATCTGGAGAGAAACAACAGCTAAGATAAAAATAGCACGGACGTTCAAAAAGCCAACCCCAACAGCAAAACATTAGAACCTAACAGAAGAAAAATCAATAATTGGCTTAGGATTTAGGGTTTAGGGTTTAGGGTGTAGGGTTTTCAGGGTTTAGGGTTTATGGTTAGCTTAGTGTTTAGGGTTAGTTTAGGGTTTAGGATTTAGGGTTTTCAAGGTTTAGGATTTAGGATTTAGGGCTAGTTTAGGGTTTAAGATTTAGGGTTTAATGTAAACTATTCAGGGATTAGGATTCAGAGTTTAGGTTTAGGGTTAGGGTTAGGGTTAGGATTTAGGGTTTCGTGTTAGTTTTATGGTTAAGGGTTTAGGGTTTAGGGTTTAGGATTTAGGGTTTATGGTTTAAGGTTTAGGGTTTAGGGCTTAGGATTTAGTGTTTTGCTTTAAATTAAGTAAACTAGCAGGTTTAGGTTTATTTAGTTTATTTTTTATTTATTTTAGTTTATTTTTTTTTTATTTTTATTTAGGTTTATTTTTTATTTTCATTTTTGTTTTTATTGTAAGTTTACATTTATGTTTATTTTTTAGGTTTAGGTTTAGGCTTTTATTTTATTTTTTTTCGGTTTAGGTTTTAGGTTTTCATTTTGAGGTTTATTTTTAGGTTTTTTTTATTAATTTAGGTTTATTTAATTTTATTTTTTTAGTTTAGGATTTAGGTTTAGTTTATTTTAGGTTTATATTTCAGCTTTATTTATTTTATTATCGTTTATTTTAGTTTAATTTAATTTAATTTTGTTTGTTTTTTTATTTTAGGTTTAAGTTTTTATTTACTTTTATTTTATTTTAATTTAGGTTTATTTTATTTTTTATTTTATTTTCATTTAGTTTTATTTTATTTAGGTTTTTATTCTTAGATTTTATTTTTTTAGTTTAGTTTAGGTTTTATTTATTTTATTTATTTCACTAGCATATTTTATATTATTAGGTTTAGTTTTAAGTAGTTATGGCTTTTAATTTTATTATTTTATTTTATTTTATCCAGTTTAAGTTTTAAATTTATTTTATTTTAGGTTTATTTAGTTTTAGGTTTAGGTTTTAGGTTTTGTGTATTTGAATCATGGTTAGGTTTTATGGTTTTAATCATGGTTTAGGATTAGGGTTTAGGGTTTAGGCTAGTTTAGGATTTAGGGCCTAGAGCTCAGGACTTCATTTTTAGGTTTCTGGCTCAGCTTAGTTTGATTAGTTTGGATAGTAGTTTAGGGTTTTAGAACCCATGGCTGTGGCTTTGCCAAAGCTCAGTTTCTTTAGTTTCAGATCTGTGATCTGTGGTTTCACTCAGTGGCCAGTTTGGGGTTTGATTTTAGGTTTGTGGTTTAGGCTCAGTTTGTGGAGTATTCCGTGCCTTTGGCCTGAGCCCAGGCCTCAGGTTAAGGCCTGTTAGGGTGTGTGGTAAGGTTAGGGCAGGGTTTATTTATTTATTTTGTTTTATTTTATTTTGATCTGTCAGTTTATGGTATTTGTGTTTAGTTTAGAGTGGTAGGTTTAGGGTTATAAAGGTTAGAGTTAATTTAGGGTTTAGGGTTTATGATTCAATATCTATTTTTAAAAAAAAAAGGGTTTATGTTTATTTTGTTTTAGTTTATTTTTTATTTATTTTACTTTATTTTATTTATTTATTTTAGGTTTAGGTTTTTTTCATTTTATTTTAGGTTTAAGTTTTAGGTTTCATTATTAGGTTTATTTTTAGGTTTTATTTTAGTTTAGGTTTAGGTTTATTTTTCATTTAGTTTATTTTATTTAGTTTATTTTAGGTTTACGTTTAGGTTTTATTTATTTTAGTTTAGTTTTATTTTGTATTGTTTATTTTTTATTTTAGGTTTAGGTTGTTTTTAGTTTATGGTTTTTTATTTTAAGGTTTAATTTTTAGAGTAAAGTTTTTATACCATTTTTATTTTATTTTATTTTATGTTTATTTTATTTTTATTTTACATTTTTTATTTTATTTATTTATTTTATTCTTAGATATATATTTTTAGCAGTTATTTATTTTATTTTAGTTTATTTTTACCATTTTTATTTTATTTATGTAGGTTTAAGTTTAGTTTAGGTTTTTATTTTTAATATTAATCCAGGTAAGCCTATTTAGCTTTAGGTTAGTTTTGGGTTTGGCCCAGGTTTTAGCATGTTTGGGTAGGATTATGCCTCATGGTAGTGGCTCAGGGTCACCCACCATAGTTTTTTGATTGTGGCTCAGGGTTTAGTAGTTTAGGGCCCAGGTTGGGCTCAGCAGTGGGTGGCCTATTTGGGCCCAGGGCCTAGTAGACAGAGTGCCTGTTTAATCAGGTGGCTGATTGGGCCTGTGGCTCAGCTTTAAGGTTTAGTTTCAGGTCTGGCCTGGGAGCCTTTTTGAGCCCAGGTCAGATCATTATTAGGTGTCAGTGGTCATCCAGGGTTTGGTCATTCTGGTCAGTCTTTGGGGTTATTGTGGCTAGGTTGGCCTGTGGTTTAGTCATAGGGTTAGAGCCCAGTCAGGTCATAGTGGTCAGTTTGGCCCAGTTATTTTTTAGTTTTTTCAGGTTGTTCTCATTTTTAGTTATAGTTTTTATCTTTTGGTCTGGTTTAGGGGCCCAGGCTCAGTTTATCTGTCAGTTTTTTTTATTTTGGGTGGTCTTTATTAGGGTTTACTGTATGCAGGTTAGGGCACAGGTTTTAGGGTCATAGTTTTGGTCATTAGTTTAGCTTAGACCCAGTGGTCTAGAACCAGTTTTTAGCCCAGTTTTAGGTGTATTTAGAGTTTATTTATATCTTTAGTCTGTTAAGTTAGGTGGATGATCTTGATCTGGGCTCAGAGTGGTAGTGAACAGGTTTAGGTCATAGCTCAGTTTCAGGTATAAGGTCAGAGGGTCAAGATTAGGGTCATAGGGTTAACCTCAGTGGCTATGATTTGGAAAGTTTGGTCAAGGCTCAGTTTGGATCAGTTTAGGCCCAAGATCAGGTTTAACCCCAGCCTCAGTGGAGTTTAGTGGGCTTCTGTTAGAGAGGGTGGTTTTCAGGCCTGGGTTTGGTGGGGTTAGGCTCAGGCCCAGGTTTGGTTGGGGTTAGGGTTAGGGTCCCGGGGCCCAGGATTAAGTTTAGGTAGGTTTAGGGCTCAGGTCAGTTTAGGGCCTGTGGCTTAACTAGATCTGGATCTGAGGGTCAGCCCAGTGGCTCAGGTCATTTGGCCTGGGTGATTCAGAAAGCCCAGGGTTTAGGAGTGGCCCAACATTTTGGATGGGTATTAGTGGCCTGGTTGGGTAGTTTAGGTTTAGTTTTAGTTGTGGTTGATCTAGGCTCAGATCTGGCCCAGGTTTAAAGCCCAGTAGGGCCTAGCCTTTAGCTCAGAGCCAGGTCAGGTTAGGCCCAGTTAAGGCCTTTCTGGGCTGAGCCCAGGCTAGGATTAGTGAAGCCTGGAGCCACAGGCTCAGGAGTGGCCCAGTTTCAGATGAATGATAGATCAAGATTCCAAGATAGGATAGGGCCTGATTCAGTAACTAGCCTAGCAAGCTCAGTGGCCTAGTCTTTTGGCTCATGGTTTAGTGGCCTGGGTCTAGTTTTGGCCTGGGTTTTGTGGCTCAGGGCCTATCTGGTTCATGGCAACGTAAGAGTGCCAAGGCTCAGGTCATTCTGGGGCCTTTTTGATCTTAGATCTAGTTTGGTTTGGTTTTAGGATTTTATTTGTGGTTTATTTAGTTTTAATGCTTTATTATGGTCAGGTTTAGTGTAGGTTTGCAGGGTTTTATAGGTTAGCAAGGTTTAGCCAGTGGTTTATTTTAGCTTTGTGGGTTTGTCAGGGGTTTAATTTAGGATTTAAGATCACATTATGGTTTAAGTTTACTCATCCAGGATGGGTCATTTTAGTTTAGGTTGTGGCTGGCCTTTAGGATTTAGGCTTTAGGCCTGGGGTTTTAGTTTAGAATTGTGGTTATTTGTGGTTTGTGGTAGAGGCTTGTGGATTTAGTATTTTTTGCAAAACCACCAAGTTTAGGTTTATTTAGTTTTTATTTATTTTAGTTTATTTTATTTTTTTATTTTTTATTTTGGTTTATATTTTTTAGATTATTTTTAATGTTTACATTTATGTTTATTCTTTAGTTTTAATTTAATTTAATTTTAGGTTTAGTTTAGGTTTTATTTTATTTTTTTAGGTTTAGGTTTTATTTCATTTTAGGTTTATTTTTAGGTTTTATTTCAAGTAGTTTAAATTTATCTTTATTTTATTTTATTTAGTTTAGGGTTTAGGTTTAGTTTATTTTAGGTTTATGTTCTGGTTTTATTTATTTTATTTTATTTTATTTTAGTTTAATTTTATTTTAATTTGGCTATTTTTTATTTTAGGTTTAGGTTTTTTTTTTAGTTTAGGGTTTTTTTTATTTTAAGGTTTATTATTTAGGTTTAGGTTTTTATTTACCTTTTATTTATTTTATTTTAGGTTTATTTTATTTTTATTTTTTAGTTTTTATTTTATTTAGGTTTTTTATTCTTAGATTTAATTTATTTTTTAGTTTAGTTTAGGTTTTTATTTATTTTATTTTAGTTTATGTCTACTAGCTTATTTTATTTTATTTTTAAGCTTAGGTTTAAATTTTAGTTTAGATTTTTTTATTTTATTATTTTTTATCTAACAAGTTTCTAATTTATTTTATTTTTGGTTTTCTTTATTTTAGGTTTAAGTTTTTAGGTTTAGGGTTTAGAGTTTATGGTTTAGGATGAGGTTGGGTTTTATTTATTATTTATGGTTTAGGGTTTAGTAGGGCCTGAGGTATGGTGGGTATATTTAGGGTTAGTGGATTTGGTATATTAGGGTGGGGCCCAGGTCAATAGGATCTGTGGATCCAGGATGAGTGAGTCTTTAAGGCCTAGTCAATGGTAACGCCTGGTTAGCCTGGATTTAGGTCAGCTGAGCTAGCCTAGAGGGTTTTTCATGGTTTGGGATCTTAGCTCATGGTTAGGTCATTAGGGTTTAGTCAAGATGTTCTTAGTGGAGCCATGGGTCAGTTTGGGCTGAGTTTTGGTCAAGATTTAGAGTCACCAGGGCCCAAGAATCAGCCCAGAGGGTTTATTCAGGGTTTATTTTAAGGGTCAAGATTAAAGCCCAGAGAGTGGTATGGTCAGGGTTTGGCCTGGGGTAGTCGGCCCAGGTTTTCTTCAGGCCAGGTTTAGGGCTCAGTTTAGGGCCTATGGTTTTAGGCTCAGGGTTTACACATGGGCAAATTTTAGTGGTCAGGTCAGAGGGCCAGGGTCAGTGGCCTGGGTTAGTGGTCATAGGCCCAGTTTTGGGAGTTTAAGGTTGGTTCTGGGTTATTTTATTTTATTATTATTATTTATCTTATTGTGGTTTAGGTAAGGTTGGCTCAGGTATGTGGTAGTTTAGAGTTTAGATCTGGTAATTTATGATCAATGTTTAGGGTATTTTAAAAAAAAATTAATTAAACCAGTACAGTTTATTTTATTTTTTTTTATTTTATTTTATTTATTTTATTTATTTAGTTTAGGTTTAATTTTTTTATTTTATTTTAGGTTTAGGTTTTTTTATTTTAGGTTTATTTTATGTTTATTTTTTGTTTAGGTTTATTTTTTTAGTTTATTTTATTTATTTTAGGGTTTATATTTAGTTTATTTTAGGTTTTATGTTTAGGTTTTATTTTATTTTATTATTTTATATTGTTTATTTTTATTTTAGGTTTAGGTTTTTTTGTTTAAGGTTTTATTTTAAGGTTTAATTGGGTTAGTTTCATTTTAATTTTATTTATTTTAGGTTTATTTTATTTTATTTTATATTTAGTTTTATTTATTTTAGGTTTTTTATTCTTAGATTTATTTTTTAGTTTAGTTTAGGTTATTTATTTTATTTTAATTTATTCTACTAGTTTATTTTATTTTAGTTTAGGTTTAGTTTTAGTTTAGGTTTAATTTTATTTTATTATTTTATCCAGGTTTATTTTCATTTCTTTTAGGTTTTAGGTTTAGGTTTAGGGTTTTAGGTTTGGGTATAAGGTTTGGGTTTTGGATATGGTTTGTGGTAGGGTTTATAGTTTAAGGTTTAATGTTTAGGATTTAGGGTTTAAGATTTATTAGGTTTAGGAGTAGTTTTAAATAGTTACTTAGGTGGGTTTAGGTATTAGGGTTTAGGCTTTAGGGTTTATGGATTTTAATGTTTGGGGTTTAGGGTTAGTTTAGGATTTGGGGTTTAGGGTTTTAGAGTTTAGGCTTTAGGGTTTAGAGTTTAGGGTTAGGGTTCAAGGTTTAGAGTTTAAGGTTTTTGGGGTTTAGGGTTATGGTTTAGGGTTAGCTTAAGGTTTAGTGTTCTTTTTTTTATGTTTTTTTTGGGGAACCCCATGTAGGGGAATTAAATTGCACAAAAAGAGGGTTACGAGGTCCTTAAAGGGGGATAAACTCCAGAACTATTGCTCAAAGAGCTAAATCAAACTAAACCCCTAAGTACATCCAAAAGCAAAAGAAAATAATAAAGCAATCAAAAGATACAAATTGATTAACATAATAAACCAATGAAAGATTAGGGCCAATGCTCTGAGGATGGGAGAATGCACACTCACTGGAGCAAACCTACAAGAGGACAAGAGAGAAGCACCAAAGAATTTAAATAGAAAGAAGTTAGAGCAAGAAGGTAATACAGACAAAATGATAACCAAAAATTGCATAATCGAGAGAATGATAGTAAAGAGGATAGAGAAGGCTCAAGCTCACACCAAGTTGGGGTAGAGGCAAATATGAGCATCCAGACTTCAATAGAAGGGTTACATCACAAGAGCTACTACCAAACCAAAAGGGAGTGAAATCATCATAGCCATCATAACCAACAAACCTGTATTGCATCCATTTCATAAAAGTCTTGATATCCTTAGTACCTGCAAAATATAATCAAAACCATATAGTGGTAGAGTCAAAGAAAAGCCAAAATGAGAGGGTTCCATCCGGAAATAAGACCCGATATAAAACACCATGTCAATTGACCAATACAAGAAGTTCATCATATTCAAAGATTAAAAGAAGCTCACATAAGTCTACCCATTCATAGAGCATGATAAGGTTTGAATATAAATTAGTTAAGATCATCTTAGATAATTAGTCTAACAAAGCTAGGCAAAAGATAAGAGAGGCAAGAATTAAAATGGTTTTCAGGCCGGCTGCAATGCCCATAAGCTACAAAAAATAAATAGTCAACACCACATTGCCAGCCAGGTGAATTAAGTAAGCTGCAAGAAACCAGAAAGTCAACAAACCCCCAGCCCAATTGACCACATTTACAAAAGTCAGATGGGATGGAAAGAAAGTAGCAGATAGTAAAAATTAGGTAGAGAGCAGCTCCCCACCACAAAACATTCCAATAAGAGATAATCAGAGCAAAAGTTCAAGAATAGGTGTAGTAGCGTAAACAAGAATCCGCTCGCCAAAAGCAATGATAGTAATAACCAGCTGGGTGAGCAATAACCTAACTATCTATGAAAGATAAAACAATGATTAAGAGCAGGTAATGCAAAAGAGTACTCATGATCTGCATGTTCTCATCATAGCCAAGAGAGGGGAAATAACAATGAAAGATCAAGAATACCAGATATTATAAAGAAAATAAGACAAAAAGAAAACTAAGAACACTTGCTGAACAAGGTACTCTAAAGACCAAAAACCAATAGCTGTGGAGCTAATGATACAATTCCATTCCTGCAAAGAGATATTAAAGTAGACATGGGATTTCACAAATAGGAAAGTAACAGCTATAAGGAAGGTTGCAACCATTTGATGCTCAACAGCTGTCCTACCTTGGACAAAAGTAATTAAGCTGCAAGGAGCAAGAAAGTCAAAAACCAACCCAACTCGCCTACGCTACGTAAAATAGTAGGAATGAGCAAAAGTACCGATAGTAGGGATAGGTAATGAAAGCCCCACCACAAGCCAATCTAGTAAGAGACATCCAAAGGTAAACAGTCAAGAATGTGAAAGTCACATTAATCCACCGCCAAGGATAATGACAAGAATAACTGAGGTTGGCCAATAACCCAATTATGCATATAAGATAAACCATTGATTAAGTTCAAGCGAATGAAGAATGATCATCATTTGCAAGTTCCCATCATAGTATAGAGGGAAAATAAAAAGAGGGAAGACCAATAGCATCCATGAAGCAAAGAAGACAAAAGAAAAAAATAAAGAAAACTTGCTGGGCAAGGTGCTCAAAATTCCAAAAACCAACAATGGAGATATTGTTACACTTTTTACACCCATTAAGAAAAGCAATCTTTAAGAAAAAAGATATTAAATAGAGAATGAATGAGTTCAAGTAATTCCCACTAGAGTAAATAGTAGTACCCACAACCTCAGCAAAGGCAGAATGAAAAACCATTAAGTAACTCCAAACCAGCATGGGAAACAAATCCGAAGAACATTGATAGTAGCCTCAAGGGACCATATCAGCCAACAACTACGAAAGGAGGTATCAACAAGTTGACCATAAAAAGCCAATAAGAGTAGTCGGCATAAAATGGATCCCATAAAAAGAGAAGAATTGACTATGGAAAATAGAACATGTAAATAAAGATATGATCAAAAATAGCCCAGCTGATAATAACACAAACAGTTGGAAAATCAAGAATAAGAAAACAACCATAAATCATAAAGACAGCAATTTGGAAATAGGTCCCAAAAAACTAATGACTAGCATTGAAAGGAATAACAAGACCTTTCCAGATCAAAAAATACAGTCTAGCAGTAGGGCCCAGAATGAGAGGGTAAACATAGAAAAAACCAAAAAGAGAGGCCAACATGAAAACCCATTCCTGCAGGGAGCAAGAGAAGACAACCAGCAAAAAACAAATTATCTTCAGACAAGAGCAGTAAAAGAGATTGACCAAGGCACGAATCATAGAAACATCCTACACAAAAAGGATATGCTGAATAAAATAGCCAGAAACAATTTGAAGAAACTCCATCCAGGTCAAAAAATAAACAGTGCAGAAAGAAACAACGTAATGCCAGAGATTCCACTCAAGCAAAGTAAAAGAAGCATAAAAGATAACCAAAAGTAATATCAATAATAAGTCAAGGAAGGTAAGGAGGTCACAAGTAAGAAAACTTGCAAAAAACAACTATGGCAGGTGGAAGAAAAGAAGAAAGCCCCCCATAACAAGATCCCACCAAAGGGACCCTGCTGAATCAAAAAATTGATTCCAAAGAGGGCGAATCAGATTCAGTATGTATAACAAACCAAGAAGATAAATATTAGTAAAAAGGCCAAAAAACCTCTTCATGCAGAAAAATAAAATAAAAGATAACTCCTAGAAATAAAAGGAAAATCTCAACTCCAAGCTAGAGTCAGAGAATATCAGCAGCAGCCCAAGATCTAATAGGGGAGACAAGCAGCATGTCAAAAGCCAGCCAGCAGTCATTATCAGGTAAAATCCAACAACCTAATAGTAATTCATCAAAATAGATATTGCAACCAGCATAGTGAACACTAATACAATGCATAGAAACAACATAAAACTAAGTGCTCCAAGCAGTAATATATTTGAGAAACAACAGGTTGCAGAAATTAATAGCAGTAGCTAAACCCATCAAAATAAATATCTCCATCCACTAATGATTAAGACCCCTAGGATTAGGAATGTAGGCAGCATTGATATTAAAATCCTAAATAGGATTGGTGTTATAAAACTAATGGCAGCTAACATATAGCTCAACAAAATTCTAATGCAGAGTATTAGTATGCACATAGCTCAACAGCAGCCCTTTATTAGTGTAAATGATAAAAGCAGAGAGCCTCCAAATAAAGGAGGAGCTATTAAAACACCAAACCATGACACAAAGGTCAAGATAGCAAGTAATATCCGTGTGAAGCATCCACAAAAGACATAAAAAGTAATAGCAAGCCATAAAATAAAGAGGCATACAGATAAAAGATGAATAGACAGTATACATCAAAGGGTTAGATTAAGTTCTGAGATAAGGAAACCCAAAATTATCCAAGTTAACCAGCCCACACAAGTTTTTGGGTAAGGTGATTTGATCAAAGAAGATGATACCATCGGATCTAGCACCCAGATTGGCAAGGTAGTCGACAAGCATTTCCTTCATGCCAAACATGAGTGATGTTAAAATTCAATTGGGAAAGAAGAGCTCTAGTTTGCTTGAGGAGGTAGTACAAGGTCGCTCATCTTAGTGGAAGTCAAAAGATCAATCAGTAGAAGAGAATCCACCTCAATCCAAATATTGAGCCAACCATTTTGGAGGCAAATCTCAAGAGCTTTGTAGACTGCCATAAGCTCAGAAAATGGAACAGTGCAGGAAATAAGGGGATAAGCAAAAGCACATAGTACTATACCCTTAGAGTTTTTGAAAATGCCACCACAACCAGAGCCATTATGGGAGACAGAGCCATTAGTATTAATTTTAATAATATGGTCAAGAGGTTTATTCCAATAGACAATCTTGTCATTTCGACAATAAGGTTGGTCCGGTAGGTTAAAGCCCACTTTATTGGCTACTGCCTTTGAATTGTCTATAATGAATTAGATTGGCTTTAAACAAGTCACGAATTTTGTTTTTAGTTCTAGCAATAATCCTCACATGGTTCATAGGGATCCCATGATATTTTGCATCATTCGTCCATCCATATGAACCAGATAAGAGTGATAGCAATGATGACTTTAATGTGACCTTTAATAGTATTATCAAAATAGACTTCAAGAAGTTGATATAAAGTAAGAGAGCCATTGAAATTGATAGTGTTATAAAGATCATCATACCAAATTCAAAGTTTAGAAGCAATGGCCCCATTAATAAAAACATGATTAACATTTTCAATATGGAAACAACATTGACATTTAGAGGGTAAATGGAACCCTTTACCCCACAACTAGGAATCAACAGGGATAAAATTTTTTAGAATACGCCAAGTAAGAACATAATAAGAAGTAAGGATATTGTTATTCCAAAGTTCGGAGAACACATAGGAGGAATCATGAGTATCTTTAATGTGGAGCCACACATTTTTGAGATTGAAATCACCATTATGTGAGAGCTTAAAGAGAATCTAGTCTTGATTGTGAGGAGTGATAGGAATAGTAGTAACCATATTCAAGAAAGTAAAAGGGGTAAAATCCAAGCTTACTATTGTTCCACTTATTATGCCGAAAGAGTTTACTCTAATAGGCAAAGGGAATGGGTGGAGAGTAAGTCATCAATGGATCCACATCCACTCCAGTTATCTTGCCAAAAGAAAGATGCACCAGAGTTAATGCCCCAAAAAGTTAAGGGTTCTGCATCCCATTTGACAGAACAAAGTCTTTTCCACACTGGAGAATCACCCAGTTTAAAGGGACAAATGAGGGGGTGTTTACCCTGGCAATATTTAGTAGTCATGAAATTAGCCCAAAGACTATGATTACTACTAAAATTCCACCAGAGTTTATAGGAAAAGGCATTGATAGCTTCTTTTATGGATTTACAACCAAGACCACCTTCATCAAAAGTGCCACAACTTTAACCAAGAGGTCAAGTGCATTTTTTTAGAAGAGGTATTGGAGCCCGAAATTTGTTTAGAGAAGCTCAATTCTGCTGATGAGGAAAAATGGTCACAATGGTTTGGATGAGATATAAAGGCATGGAATTAAGAGTGCTCTTAATCAAGGCAAGCCTACCACCAAAAGAGAGTAAATGAAATTCCCAAACTGAAATTTTATTAGAAATTTTTTGAATAAGGTTATCAAAAAGATGAGATCTTTTCTAGCCTTTAAAAAGTGGAGCCCCGAGATAATTAATGGGAAGTTGATTTTGCTTAAAATTAATAATTCTAGAGATTTAATTTAGTCTATTGGTAGGAATCTTAGTTGAGGGAATAAAATAGCATTTTCTTTCATTAAGGAAGAGACCACTAACTTTGCCAAAATTATTTAAGAGATTCTTAATAGTTTTAACATGTTGAAGGAGGCATTGAAGATTATAAAATCATCAAAGCTAAGATGAGAAACATGTGGAAACCACCATGAGTTTTAAAACCATGTTAGTTTTTTAATGAAAAGATCATTGAGGCTCCTCGAAAGATATTCAACAACAATGATAAAAAGAGAAGGAGAAATAGGGTCACCTTGACGCAAACCATGGCTCGAAGTAAAGAAACCAAGGGACTCACCATTTATGATAATAGAAAACCAGATGTTGGTGATACAACTTTTTAAAAGCCGGATAAAATTATCAGAGAAACCAAACAAATGTAAGATTTGAAAGAGGAAATCCCACGAGAGGTTGTCAAAGGTTTTAGAGATGTCCAGTTTGAAGAGAATATTACCTCCTCTAGAAGAAACATCAATGTCATGAACCAGCCTTGAGAAGAATATTATCGATATGGCTATTTTTTAATGCTAGTTTGGTTAGGGGAGATGATTTTAGGTAGCAAGGGCTAATCCTATTATTAATTAATTTAGCAATGAGTTTTGGAAAAAGGTACAAAGACTAATAGGTCTAAAATTGCCCCAAGATTCGATTGGTTTTGGGAAGGATAATAGAAGTACTTGAAAAATATTTGGGAATAGAGCCGCCATCAAAGAAATCAATAACAACATCAACAAGATCGATTTAATAAAAAGACCAATAATGCAAAACCATCTGTAATCAAACCATGCTATTGAGAGTACTACTAATCTCTCGCTCGAGGGACGATAGTGAGCAAATGGTTATCCTCATTGCTAATCATAGAAGAGATTAGATGGGTGTTGAGGGCGATCTAATGAAGGATTAGAATTTAATAAATTTTGAAAGTGATGTATGACGATTCTTAATTTTCATTATCGCTTATCCAGCCATCATTAGAGTTCTTAATTTTCTTAATCAAGTTTAAAGCTTTTCATTTATTGCAAAATAGCATGGAAATACCTAGTTTTGCCATCAACAATATGTAGCAATTTTTTTGACGCCAATAGGTTTCCTCCATATTTTGGTAATTAATCAAGGCTCAACTCATCAAGCTTACCGGATCGCTTAAGACAAATTCTTCAAGAGAACAAACCACTTGTTCCATAGCTTTAAGATTGGTAAAACATTTTTAAAAATATGCTTGTTCCACCAATTGAGGTTTTATTTAAGCCTCTCGAGCTTAAGCCAAAATCAATCATGCCTTTAACAGAATTGAGCCATCCAATTAGTGAAAACAACATTAGTGAAATCACCATGTTGGGTCCACATATTTTGGAAATCTAAAAGGTGAGGGAGTAGAAGGGGGGGAGTTTTGATAGATCAAAAGAGGAGCATGAGAAAAGTTTTGCTCAAATGCTCAACAAGTAAGAGGCCATTGATTAGTCCAAAGAGAATTAAAGAGGGTCCTATCAAGACGCCAAAGTCTAGAGTTATGCCACGCGGTAATCAAACCCAAAAAACTAATGTCAATCGACAATCTAGATCATATTAGAGAAGTCTTCCATGGAATGGAGGTTAAAAACATCCTCCCTCCTTTCAAAGATGCAATGATAGTGTTGAAATCACCCCAACCAACCGTGGAAGGTTAACCGAGGAGGCAAAGGTTCTTAAGTGATTCCAAAGGATGTTCCTACCGGCTCTATTACAAGAAGCATAGATTAAGGAACCAAAAGCTGAAAACTCTCCTAATGAGATTTTGATATTAACCAATTGATCAAGATCATTAATGATGGAAATGGTGATGGAATTGTTCCAAAAACACCAAATTTTATAATTAAGATTGAAGAAGAAATTTTGAAATCCAAGCGATCTAGCAACAAGGGCAATCTTGGAAGAGTTAATGAAAGGCTCAATAATAACAAGAAATTTGATGTTATGAGTGCGATAGAGGCTCCTAGCACGGTTGTGGATAGGGAGAGTCCCAAAACCTCAGATATTCCAAATAAGAAAATTAATCATAATAAAAATCCAAAAAGGAAAAGGTAAGAAAAAAGGAAAATGTAAAAAGGAAGAAGAGGACATAATTATTTGTGAGGTGTTAGAGAAGAATGTGTGGTTCTAGTAAATTTATTATTAGTCATTTTAGCTTTATAAGATTTTTTTTTAATAACAGCTTTGGAAGGGTCTATCAAGATCCAAAGTATCTCCATCGAAAGGGATTGGTTTTGGTATCCAAAATAGAGCAAGATTACCAATATTTTTTAGTGGTGATTTCTCCTTCTTCAAAGATCGAGTTAGAATGAGAAATTTGGATTACCTAAGTATCACTCTGTAGAGAAATAGAAGGGGAGGTTCTTGCACCATTAATAGCACAAATATCATTTTCATTACCATGATGCATATTCAAATTTTGGTCTGACACCAAAGGATCAACATTATTTTGATCCAATATAAGATTCCCATTCAAATTGTCATTAAGATTCAAATGAAGTAAAGGATTGTAATGAGAAGCCAAATTATTACAAGTAGGTAAGTGCTAGGTAAGTTATCATTAGTTTTGCACACACCTTAATAGTAGTATTTATACCAAGCTCGACATTTTTCATTCGACAGTAGGTAATAAAGGGGTAGGTGTAGGAGGATGAAATGAGTATTAGGCACATAAGCTAACTTATTAGTTTTCCTTCCAAGAAAGGTATTAGCTCGTGATATATTCTTTTTAAGGTTAGCACAAAGGATCATGACCATGGATCTTACAATGAGTGCAAAAGATAGGGAAATTTTCAAATTCTACTTTTTGATTATATCCGAATTTTTTTGAACCAATCCAAACTTCTTTGGGGTATTTTTTGGTAATGTCAATCTCAACCAAGATGCATGCAACAGATGGTCGAGATCTAGCGGCAATGGCTTGATCAATTTGAAGAGGTCTACCAAATAGAGCCCCAATCGTAAACAGAACTTGGTGAGTAACATAGTGAATTCTCATGTTGGGAAAAGCAAGCCATAAAGGAACAATGGGGGATTTCTCTTTGACATCAAAAAGGTGTGACCATTTCAAGAGTGATTTGACAATTATACACAAAATAGGAGTGACAAGCAAAGACTCAAGAATAATATAATCATCATTTGATAACGAATGAGAATATGTCAATCAATCACAATAGTGAAGACTCAAAGCTTTTAAGCTATGGAAGAAAGATCGATATTATCTAGAGTAAAGAGAGAATTTACCAACCAAAGAGAACTCAAAAGCTAATTTCTCCACATCCTGGTCGTAAACACATAATCCATAGAAAGAGGTTGAAATTAAGTTAACCGAGGCATTAGAGCAAGGGATCTTACCTGAAAGAGCATCCTTAAAGGACTTGACAGCAGGTGCATTAACGGTTGCAATCGGATCCAAAATACCTTTAGGGTCGAAGGTTAAAGCTAGCGCATCCAGGAGCAATGAGTTCAGTTGCGTGGAGAGCGATGCCTCCACCATTGAATCCATCCAAAGGAAAATCACATAAACCGTGAATAAGCAATAGAGATCATCGGGTGGTCTAAAATGTGGCCAAACCACGAGAATTGCACCAGAACACAACATGAGGGGGAGTCGAGAAGGGGAGCAATTTTGGGTTTTTTGGTTTAGCCTTCTAGGTTAGTGTTAGTTTGGGTCAACCAATGTATATTTGTATTTAGGTTTTTGGGTTTTAGGGTAGTTTAGGGTAGTTTAGGATTTTAGTCAGGGTTAATTTAGTGCCTGGGCTGGCCAGGGTTTTGTGTTTAGGGTTTAGATTTAGTGCCAGTTCAGGTTGTAGGGTTTATAGTGGCTAGGCCTAAGATTTATCAGTTTAGGGTTTTGATTTAGGTCATTGGCCCAGGTCAGGTTTAGGGCCCAGTGCTCAGGCCCAGGGAGTTTCAGTGTAGGGCCCAGGCAGCAGGCCTGGCAGTAGGGCCTAGTGAAGGCCCCAGGGCTGGCCTTGTGGAAAGAGATTTATGTTTGTTTAGCTGGAGGGCTTCAGTGCTTAGCCTTTAGGTTCAGGCTTTTTTTATTTTTTGATTTTTTTTTTAAATTTTTATGGTTTAGGGTTTAGAGTTAGGATCTACCATGGGTTAGGGTTTAGGGTAGGTTTAGGATTTAGGGTCTAGGAAGTTCTTTCTTTATTTATTTATTATTTATTTACTTTATTTTATTATTTATTTTTAGGTTTAGGTTTAGGTTTATATTTTTTTAAGTTTAGGTTTTCGGTTTTCATTTTAAGTTTATTTTTACATTTAATTTTTTAGTTTAGGTTTTAGGTTAAATTTTAGTTTATTTTATTTTATTTAGTTTATGCTTTAGTTTATTTATTAGGGATTTTATTTTGTTTATTTTAGTTTAGTTTATTTTAGTTTGTTTTAATTTTTTTTATTTTAGGGTTTTTTTTTTTTTTATCTTTAAGTAGTTTTATTTAATTTTATTTTGTTTTATTTTAGTTTTATTATATTTTTATTTTAAGTTTAGTTTTTTTTTATTTAGTTTTTTATAAGATTTATTTTATTTTTAATTTAGTTTAGGGTTTTAATTTATTTTATTTTACATTTCTCACTAGTTTATTTTATTTTATTTTATGTGCTAAGCCTTTAGTAGATCTTTTAATTTTTTTTACATTTTATTTTATCTAGGTTTATTTAGTCATTTTAGCTTATGCTTTAGGTTTAGGTCTTAGGCTATGCCTGAGGTAGCTAGGCAAGGTTATAGGGTTTGGCCCAGTTTAGTTTGCTGGCCCAGGTTTTAAGTGCCATCCAAGGCCTAGCGTCATTTAGGGTCAGCCTTTATGCCTTTATGGTCAGCCTAGGTCAGGATCAGGATAACCTGGGGGCCCAGTGAGGATTAGGGCCCAGGCCCAGGGCCTGTCAGTCAAGCCCTTAGTGGCCCACCACTCCAAAGCCCAGTCAGAACTCAGGCTAAACAGTAGGTTAGATTGGGAGAGTGTTTAGACTTGCCAGGCCTACTTCCTGTATTAGCTGCTGGCTAGCCCAGTTTTAGCCATCACTGGGCCTAGGAAGCTTTAGCTGAAACCCAGGCTGCCCAGGATTTAAAAATGGCCTGGCTCAGGCCCAGGTCCTGGGGTCCACAGTGCCTGTGGTCTCAGCCTGGCCCAGGGCCCAGTCTCAGCCTGGCCCAGTGGCCCCAGGGCCTGGGGCCTGTTTAGGGCTCCCCAGTGGCCTAGGGGCCCAGGGTAGGTTGGGCTCAGGCCTTAGGCTCAGTTTGTGTGGTAGTTTAGGGTGGGCCTAGGGGAGGTTCAGGCCTTAGTGTTTAGGTGGAGGGCTAGGAAGATTTATTTCAGGATTTTAAGTCATTTTTGAGGGGTAGGATTTATTTTATTTTTTAATTATAATTTTATTGTCATCTGCCTGGGGCCTAAGGCCCAGGGGTTTAATTTAGGATTATTAGGGTTTAGGGTTTAAAGTTTAGGATTTAGCATTTAGGGTTTAGGGTCTGATTTTAGAGTTTTTTTTAAAAAAAATTAAACCCAGAGGTTTAGTTTATTTAGTTTTATTTATTTTATTTATTTTAATTTATTTTATTTTTATTTTTATTTAGTTTAATTTATTTATTTTAGTTTATTTTATTTTAGTTTGATTTTTATGATTTTTTAGTTTTATTTTGATTTTATTTTATTTAGTTTAGTTTTATTTTTATTTTATTTGTTTAGTTTATTTTATTTTTAGGTTTTATTTTGGTTTATTTTAGGTTTTATTTTTAGGTTTGGGGTTTAGGTTCATTTTATTTAGTTTAGTTTAGTTTATTTAGGTTTAGTTTAATTTAGTTTAGTTTAGTTTATTTTAGTGTAGGTTTAGGTTTATTTTATTTTTATTAATGGTTTAATTTTTTTTTTTGGTTTAGGGTTTAGGTTTTTTTTTAGTTTAGGGTTTAGGGTTTTTGGTTTTTTTAACAGAGAACAAATTTAGATTCAAAATTTCTTTTTTTTTTATTTCATTAACCAAGTAACACACCAAGTTTTCTAAGACACAAGTGATGACATAGATCAAAAATGAGCACGCATAGAGCAAATAAAAAACCATAGATAACTAGAACCATCTCTACTGTAATAACATAGTTCCATAAGTCGATGGAATTGATCGCTCTTAGTTTGATCAGCCCATCAACCACTCACCTCTTGACTAGATCAACCATCATATCCACTGATATCTCCTCCGCCACCACCACAGCCTTTTAACCTCTTAGCCTCCATAACCGCCATCACTCCCCACTCACCACCTCCATATACCAAAGACCTAGATCCCCACAACCATCTAATAATGGTCCATCGCACCTTCACCTCTACATCTCTAGTTTGGTTGATCCCCCCAGCTGTAAGGTTAATTCATAGGATTTTGGTTTATGTTTAAGTTTATTAGGTTTTAGGTTTAGATTTATTTTAATTTATTTGGGCTACGGTTTAGGTTTGGTTTAGGTTTAGGGTTAGGATTTGTAGAGATTTAGTTTAGGTTTAGGTTTTAGGGATTATGCTTTTTAGTTTTAGTGTTTGGCAGGTTTAGGGTTTTTTAGGGCCTAGGGCAGTCAGTAGTTAAAGGTTATAGGTTTAATGTAGTGTTTAGAGTTTAGGTAGATTTAGAATAAGTTCTTTTAAAATTAAGCATATAGGTTTAGGTAGGGTTTAGGTTTAGGTAGATTTAGTCCAGGTTTATCTTAAGTTTATTTTATTTTAAGTTTATGTTTACTTTATATTGTCTTAGTTTTAAAAGAGTATTTTATTTTTTGTGTTTAGGTGCCTAGAAATTTATTGCCTTTGTAGCTCTGTTTAATTTACTATTTAGTTTAGGTTTATTTATTTTATTTTTTAGTTTTAGTTTTAGGGTTTAGTTTTAATTTATTTTTTTAGGTTTAATTTTAGGTTTTAGTTTTATTTAGTTTTATTTTATTTTATTTTAAATTTATTTTAACTTTAGTTTTAGTTTAGTTTTATTTTCTATTTTTAGTTTAATATTTTAATTTTAGGTTTAGTTTTTCTTTTATTTTATTATCTTCAGTTTAGGTTTATGTTTAAGTTTATTTTATTTTATTTATTTTGGTTTAGGTTTTATTTTTATTTTATTTTCAAGTTTTATTTAGTGAGGTTTAAGTTTTAACTTTTAGGATATAGTTTTAGTTTAGGGTTTGGGATATAGTTGGGTTTGGGATTAGGCTTAGTTTAGGGTTTAAGTTTGTGTATTTTAGGGTTGGGTTTAGGGTTTATTGTTTAGGTTTTTGGTTTAAGGTTCTGGTTTTTGTTTAGGGTTTAGGGCTTTTAATTTTTTTTAAATAGAGAACATATTCAAATTCAACATTTCTTCTTTTCGAATTCATCAAGCAAGTAACACACCAGGTTTTCCAAGACACAAGCAAAGACATAGATAAAAAATGAGCACTCATAGAGCAAATCAAACACCCTAGATAACTAGAACCGTCTCTACTATAAAGACACAATTCCATAAGCAGCAGACTGGATCAGTCATTCTTTAGTTTCTCCACTTCCCATCAGAACCAACATTGGCCTCTTATGTAGCAGGATCCACCATCATATCCTCCGCCACAACCAAACCTCAGTAATCACGCTTTCGCCTCGCCTCCATAACCACCACAATGCCCCAACCACCACCTCCCCTACAACACCTCGATCCCCACCATTACGCCATCCTCTCACCTCCACCACCACTTGATCCAGAGCCTAGTTGACGGTGATGTTCCTTCAAGGTTTTGTAATTTGTTTATGTTTATTAGTTCTTGGGTTTAGTTTATTTTTTTAATTGGTCTTAAGTTTAAGTTTGGGGATTAGTCAAGATTTATTGTTTAGGGCTTTTAGGTTTGCTTTGTGTGTTCAGGGCTGGGGTTCAGTCTTGGGGTCAGGGGTTTAATGGGGTTTAGGTTTATGGCTTTAGCTGGCTTGGCTCTAGGTCTAGGCCTGGTGGCTTGTGTCTCACAGGCTGGGCTAGGGCTTTCCTGGGGCTTCTAAAGGCTATGTTTATTTTTTGCTTAGGTCAGCCAGTCAGGACAGGTTTCTTATCAGGGCCTAGTCAGTACTCTGGGACTAGGGCCAGGTCAGGCCCACCTTTAGCCAGTATTCAGAGTGAGACAGTCTGTGTCTCCAGCCTTAGCCTGGTTTTGGCCTTTTCTTTTCAGAGAAAACCTTGATTCAACATTTCTTTAGCCCAGTCAGTCCAGTGTCCCACCATAATACTAGCTCACTTTTTATTTTTGTGGCCTAGAGCCTTTTCAGGTAATCTGTTTGGGGCTTGGCCACTGGGCCTAGGCCTAGCGCCATGTCCTGGCATGATGCAGTGGCTCCAGGGCTCAGGGCCCCAGCCTCTAGGGTGGGGCTCAGGATCATGTGGCTCAGATCCAGCCCAGGGCCCAGGTCCTAGCCTGTGGGTCTTCTGTCAAGCATGGCCTAGGGTCCAGGATTTATGGTGGGTTTCAAAAAGTAAACCATTAGGTTTAGGTTTATTTAGCTTTATTTAATTTAGTTTATTTTATTTATCTAGTTTATCTTTTATTTTAGTTTATTTCTTTATTCTGGTTAGAATCCACTTTAGGTTATCATTTTTTTTTTTTTTTATTTTTTTTATGTTTAGGTTTTAGCTGAGTTTTATTTCAATTTATATCTAGTAAGTTATTTTTATTTTGTTTTTTTGTGCCTCATGTTATATTTTTAGGTAGTTTTATGTTCTCATTTTAGGTTTATTTTAGGTTTTTGTTTTGTTACATTAGTTTTATTTATTTCATTTCATTTAGTTTAGTTTAGGGTTCTTAGTTTAGTTTAGTTTAGAATTTATTTTATTCTAGTTTATTTTAGTTTAGCTTGATGTATATTTTATTTTCTTTATTTTATTTTTATTTTAGGTTTAGTTTTATTTTTTAGATTAGGGTTTAAGTTTTATTTTTTTATTTAATTTTAAGTTTTATTTTTTAGGTTTATTTTTTAGGTTTAGGATTTTATTTAGTTTTTTATTTTATTTAAGTTTAGGTTTATTTTATTTTTATTTTACGTTTAGTTTTTAATTTATTAAAGTCTTTTATTCTTAGGTTTATTTTATTTTTTAGTTTAGTTTAGGTTTTTCTTTATTTTATTTTAGTTTATTTTTGTTTTTTTTAGGTTTAAGTTTAGGTTTAGTTTAGGTATTTATTTTATTTTATATTTATATTTTTTTAGGTTAATGTTTTTATTTATTTTCTTTTTCATTTTATTTATTTAGTTTAGGTTTTAGGTTTTTTAGGTTTTAGGGTTTAAGGTTTAGGGTTTTGGGTTTAGGCCATAAGAGAATGGCCTAATCCCCAACTTAGCGAGGAGAGCAGCCTATGAGGATCCCAACTTAACACTTTTTTTAATTAGCTCAATCAGGGTGATAATTTCAATAGTACCCTTTGATCCTACAGGATGTTGAGAACCCGGAAGAAAGAAGTCTATGAAGGTTCTACCACTGTTGCCTAGAGGAACCACAACATCAAGAAGTGCAACAAGACCAACATGGGAGAATAAACTTTGTAACCTCTTTGCACTTCTCTTTAAGATCATCTTTAAAAAATCAGCTCAATCAGGTTTAGGATTTTGTGGGTTTATGCTTTAGGTTTAGTGTTTAGGGGTTTGGATTAAGGTTTAGGATTTAGTGGGTTTAAGGTTTAGGGTTTGTTTAGGATTTTGGTTTAGGTTTAGTGTAGAAAGTGTTGTAGGTTTAGGGTTTAGGGCTTAGGATTTAGGGTTTAGGTTTTTTTTTAACAAAAAATTAAGTAAACTCATAAATTTAGGTATATTTAGTTTATTTACTTTATTTTTTATTTTTTTTTATTTAGGTTTATCTTTTATTTTATTTAGTTTAGTTTATTTATTTTAGGTTTATTTAATTTTAGAGGAGGGTTTTTATTTTAGTTTATTTTTTAGGTTTAGGTTTATTTCTTAGTTGCATTTTATTTTATTTTATTTTATTTTATTTTTTTTATTTGTAGTTTTAGGTTGAGGTTTTATTTTATTTTAGGTTTAGGTTTAGTTTTTATTTTAGGTTAATTTTAGGTTTTATTTTTTTGTTTAGGTTTTGGTTTATTTTTAGTTTATTTTATTTTATTTAATTTAGGTTTAGGTTTAGGTTTAGTTTATTTTAGGTTTAGGTTTAGGTTTTATTTATTTTAGTTTAGTTTATTTTATTTTAGGTTTATATTTATTTTATTTTGCTTATTTTATTTTTATTTTAGGATTAGTTTTTTTTAGTTTAGGGTTTAGGTTTTTTTTATTTATTTTAGGTTTATTTTTTAGCTTTAGGTTTTTATTTAGTTTTTATTATATTTTATTTTAGGTTTATTTTATTTTTATTTTATATTTAGTTTTTATTTTATTTAGGTTTTTTATTCTTATGTTTATTTATTTTTTAGTTTAGTTTGGTGTTTAGGGTTCTTTTCTTAATTAAAAGGTATTTATTGCTGAGAAAAATAGGTACAAGAAGACCATATAGAGAATAAACACAAAAAGGAAAAAAACTACTGCTCAAATGAGCTATAGGAGAATCCTAAAGAGTTTAGTCCTTAAACATTCATGAAAGAGAAATAACAACAACAACAATAACAACAAACCTTTATTCCACTAAGCAGGGTCGGTTACATGAATCTTTCGTCTCCATTATGTTCTATTATGTGTCAAATTCTCATTTAATTCAAGTATACTAAGGACAATTTTTATAGATCTTAACCAAGTCTTTTTAAGTCTACCTCTACCATTCTTAACATAAGGCAAATCTAATGCATCTACTCTCTAACCGAGTCATTGACATCGATGCTTTATGAAAAATCCATCTAAGGCACTCTCTAATCTTATCCGCCACTAACTACTCCAACTTTTTTCCGAACATACTCATTTCAAATTTTATCTCTAAGAGTAAAGCCACTCATCCACCTGAGCATCCTCATCTCTATAACACTTAACTTGGTCTTATGATTATCTTTTATTCGCCAACATTCTGCAACTTAAGTCATTACAGGTCTTACCACCATCTTAAAAAATTTTCCCTTAAGTTTTAGTGGAACTTTTTAATCACACAACAAGCCAGATGCATTTCGCCACTTCAACCATCCTACTTGAATTCTACCAATAACATCTCCATATATTTCACCATCATTTTGAACAATAGAGCCTAAATATCTAATCGCTCACTCTTATTAATGACTTGTTACCCTAATGTCACAACACTACCACTAGAACTTCTATAACTAAAATTACACTCCATATATTCTGTTAGATCTACTTAAATGAAAACCTTTAGACTCTAATGTTGACTTCCATAATTCAAGTTTCTTTGGACTCCTCTCTAGTCTTATCAACAAGAAGAATGTCATCAAAGAAAACACCAAGGGTACATCTTCTTGTAAATGCCTAGTAAGAACATCCATAACTAAAGCAAAAGGTAAGGGCTTAAAGCGATCCTTAATGTAATCCAACCAAATAGGAAAATATTTTATCAATCCTCCTTGTGTTTGGACACAAGTAACAGCTCTAGTATACATATCCTTAATGACTTGAATATTACCAATATTAACTCTTTTCTATTCTAGAACTCCAAAGAACATCTCTTGAAACTTTATCATAAGCTTTCTATAAATCAATAAATATCATATGTAGATCCTCCTTTCTTTCTATACTTCTCCATCAAACCTCTTAACAAATGTATAACATCCATAGTGGATCTACCGGCATGTAACCAAACTATGAGAAACTTTTGTATCACATCATAACCTATGCTCAATTACTTCTCCCATAATTTTAATGTATGACACATTAACTTAATTCCTCTATAATTTGCACACTCTTGTGCATCACTTTTATTCTTAAATATAGGAACCAACAAACTTTTCCTCCACTCATCCGGCATCTTTTTAATATTTAAAATAAGATTAAAAGAATTTGTAAGCCAAGAAATTCCTTGATCTCCTAAACATATCCACACTTCTATTGGAATATCATCAGATCCTACTGTTTTTCCACATTTTATTTTCTTTAAAGCTTCTCTAACTTCAGATTTACTAATGATGATAAAATGCAATTCTCTATTTTAGGGTATTAAGGTTGCTAAAATTAATCTTACTTTCAGATTCTTCATTGAAAAGTTTATCAAAATATCTCATCCACCTATTTTCAATATCCTTTTCTAAGAAAAGTACTTTATTATTTTATCCTTAATACACCTTACTTGAACTAGTCTTTACTTCTCCTATCTCTTTGGTTGGCTAACTTATACATACATCTTTCACCTTTTTTGGTATCTAATCTATTATATATATCACTAATAGCTAAATTATTTGCATCATATATTGCTTTCTTAGAATCTCTATAGGCCACTTTATATCTTTCCTTCTTGAGTTTTACATCTAAACCAAGTTTTATAACAATGTTTTTATTTCTTATCTTTTCTTGCACACTCCACCACCAACTATTTTATTAAAAGAAGCTTTTCCTTTTGATTCTTCAAGCACATTTTTAACAACTTGCTTAATTTCACTTAGTACTTTTCCCACATAACATTAACTTCCTTATGAACATCCCAAATTCTAAGCTCTTGTAGCTTGCTCTTAAAAATATTTTTATTTGTGTTCTTTAAGTGTCCCCATCTAATCTTAGGATAATAATTTGATTTATTTTTCCTCTTACAATCTTTCAACTTAAAATCTAAAACTAACAATGTTGTACTTAACTTTCACTTGGAATGACCTTACAATCTTTACAATCTAAAGGATCTATTTTTCTAGAGAATAACTGAAGTTTTACTAGATCCATTTTTATAAGTAATAATTTGTTCATCTTTTTCTTAAATAAAGTTTAGCAACTACAAAATCATAAGCTAAAGCAAAATCTAATATAGTCCTACCCCTCTCAAATCCATAACCACCATGAATACTTTTAAAATCTTCTACCACTCTACCAACATGTCCATTTAAATCTCCTCCAAAAATACTTTTTCTTCAAGAGGTATCTTTATTTTAATCCTCTAATTCATTCTAAAATTTTCTTTTGAGCTTACATCCAAACCTACTTGAGGAGCATAAACACTTATAACATTGATAATCTTAGTATCAATAATAATCTTTAAAGCTATAATTCTATCTCCACATCTATTAATATTTATAACATTATCCTTCAAACTTTTATCTATAATCACACCTACACCATTTCTAGTTCGACTTCTACTTGAATACCAAAGATTAAAACCTAAACTATCAAATTTCCTCGATCTTCTCCCAACCCATTTAATTTCTTGAACACATAAAATATTCATTAATTTACCTGTAAGATTGAATATATTCCAGGTTCCTAACCTAATTCTAGTTTCATGGACTAACTTCTTTACCCGCATCCTTCCATAAAGTGGGTAACCTTGCTTATTTAACACTACACTTGGGCACCGATGCAGTGAACCTTGCACATTTTTCATTGTATTCAAGCCATACAATGCATCACTTCCAAGGGACGCCCTATCATTAACACAATGATTTAAAGGATTCATGTCATGATTATTTTGACAAGTTTTACACTGGCTATCGACTACCTATCGCAACCCTCCACTTTTCACATCTGACTTGGGACCGCAAAGGTAAAGCAATAAAGAAAAATAAAGAAAAACTAAAAAAACCCAAGCAAAAGATAGCAAAGCGAAAGAGTCCACGGAGTTCCAAAAGAACCTCTAAAGAGATGAAGATCCATAAGAAAAGGAAACTGCAACCTACAACTGAAGACAACTCCAACCATCTAAGAAAAATAGACCATTAATAAGAAGACTCTAGCTCCCTCCAAGAAGAAGAAGAAGACCAACTAAAAAAAGAGAACCTACAACCAAGAAATCTCGATAAGGAGATCAAAACATAAAGAGAAAAACTCGCTCGGGATATGAGGGAAGAAGGATAATCACAATAATGAGGAGCATCAAATCCTAAGTGTATCAACTTCAAAGAAGTGTTATAAATAGGAAAAGTCACCAGCCACAAAAATATCAAAGTAAAAAATCCATCATATCATCATAGCCATCCCAGCCAAATAAAAACATGAACCTATCATAATAGCCACCCAGCCAAAGAAAAAGTGAAGCTAAGGAAATAGAAAGAGAGAGGAGAGCAATAAATAAAATTAACAGAAGGAAATCCCAACAAAACCAATTATGAACACCTCTTAAAAAAGAGGGAGAAAAAAAGCACACAACCCAAAAATAAAAGAAAAGAGCCCTCAAAGATAAAGCCAACGGAGCCCAGAACAACAGAAATCCAAAGCCACCAAGGCACCAAGGCAATAGAGCCCACAACAACACCAGTCCAAAGACACCAAGGCACCAACTAAAGGAAAGGAAATAGCCAATAGGGTAGCCACACAATAGAGCAATAAGAGAACCAAAGCAACAAACAGAAAAAAGAAGAAGGCCAGAAAAACCTAAAATAAACAACTAAAGAAAAGAAATGGAAAGAAGGACAAAACCTATAAACAAAGAGAGTAAACAACCAAAGAAAAACACATGCCAAGGACAAAGCCCAACCTACCACCAACAAAGAGAGCAAAAGAACTAACCAAAGAAAGGCAAGCCAATAGGAACAAAGCCACCAGCACAAAACCAACCAGCCAAAGGGCACAAAAAAAAAACCCCAACAAACAGGAAGCCAAAATCACCAAGCTAGAAGGAAAATTAGCCAAGAAGCCAATACTCTAGCTTGCAAGAAAACACATAGCAAAAGCTCAACCAATAGAGAAAAAACCACCCAAAAAGCAAAAACCTCCTAACGATAGGAGAGATTATTTCCAAAAGCTTTGGAATGAGTAATCCGAAGTGAGGAGGGGCATAACCAACACTTTTTTTCTTTTTCTTCTTTTAAACATTTATAACCATGTCCTTTCTCCAAAAAATCTCCTTTAAAATGAATCTATATTATAAAAGGCATAGGATCAGAAGCTATCAATTTCAAAGAAGAGCATTGAATCATCCACAATAATAGATAAGGAAAATCAAAATAGTATGCATTTCATAATTAAGTGAAAGAAGGAGCAAGAATAGCTTTATTAAGAAGATAATTATTTTTTCACTTTCCAACAAAATCAAGAGTCCCTCCTGCCTTCACTCATAAAAGAAATAAGAGAAGCATAATCCATATTTTCAATACAATCTTCATGTAAGGGATTAAAATAAGATTCAAATCCCATAGAAACACATATCATATTACCAAAATTCTAAACATTATTACCAGACATAGAAAAATCATCATTTTGAACTGAAACATAATTATTGAAAATGAGAAAATTATCACAGGTATCTAAATTTTATTTTTTAAAAGAAGGATCACCAATATTAACAAGATTGTTAGGACCAGAAGTTAAATATTAGAAATAAGAACATTCTTTCACCACCATTCTAAATCAAAGAAAGCAAAGAAATAATCTCTTTCCCAAGATCTAAAGCTAACATAAGAGAGAAAAACATCCAACATTGGAAGAAATGGTGTTAGCATCAACAATATTCAAACCATCATCATGAAAGGACTTATGCATAACATCCAAACCATTAGAATCGTTAACCATAGCCTCTAAAGTCTTCCCTTTAAGAGAATCATCAAAAGAAACACTTAGAGCATGATTATTAGTTAAAATTTTTTCAAAAACATCAAAATTACCTTTTGCATCAGACAAATCATTAATAGGTAAAACTTTTTCAGAAGATTCAGAAATCTGGTTTTGCAAAACATCAAAATTTTGAAAACTAGATTTTCCTTTATCCAACTTGAGAGAATCATCAATTTTTCAACAATTGAATTCTTACTGGAGATTTTCTTCCTAAGAGAGGGATGAGTAATAAAACATTCAGAAATTTCATGCCCATGAATCTTACAATGACTACAAAAATGGGAAAGTTCTCAAAAACAACTTTCTGAAAATAACCACATTTCTTCAAACTCAACCAAATTTCTTTCAGATATTTTTTAGTAATTTCAATCTCTACAAGAGTTCTAGCAACATACGATCTAGAGGAAGTAGTTGTCGATTGATCAACTTGCAAAGGTTGACCAAAAATTAAACCAATAGCATAAAAAATCTAATGATTAAATAGATGAATCTACAAGTTTGGTAAGGAAATCCAAATGGGAACAATAGGAGACTCTTGATTAACATCAAACATAAATGTCCATTTCAGAATATGCATTTCATAACTAAAAACATAGTAAAAATGCCTAGAAAAAATTCTTCTGTAATCAAGGTCATTAGAAAGTTTAATCAAAACATGCCTTGCATCAATCAACCTAATAGAAAAAGAACTAAATAAATTTAAGCTATGAAAAAAGAACAAATATTATCCATCTTTTGCAGTTAAATTGAAAACTTTCCAATCAAAGAAAAAAAAAGGCTCAGCTAATCATTCAATATCCTCATCTGAAATCATAATTATTGGAGGTCCTTTAAAAGTCATATGAAGCATATTCAAAGGAGGCTCGATGGAGGAATTCTTACCAGCTAAAGCCTCTTTGAAAGATTTAGAAATAGTAGGTAATTTAGTGGTAGGATTACCCAAAATTTGATGCCTAGGATCCACACATGGGATTTACCCCATGGATTTGAAGAATATGACGCCATGAGTCACAGCATCTTGACAAGAATAGGTTGAGATTGGCCCAAGGCTAACTATTAATAGGGAATCCAAGAGAGAGAGTGCTCAAAAACCCACCAAGAACATGAGAGATCTCAAAATCGCCCAATAATAGGGTTTAGTTTAGTTTTAGGGTTTAGGTTTTAAGTTTTGTGTTTATTAGTTATTATTAGCTTTTATTAATTTTAGGTTATTATTAGTTTATTATTAGTTTTATGTTTAGTTTAGTTAGTTTAGTTTTAGTTATTAGTTTAGTTAGTTTAGTTTTAGTTAATATTATTTTAGCTTAGTTTAGTTAGTTATTTATTTATTTAGTTTATTTGTTTATTGGGGTTTAGTTTATCATATTTATTTATAGTTATTGTTAGTTAGTTTAGTTCTTATTAGTTAGTTATTATTATTAGTATATGGTTTTATTATTATTTAGGTTTTAGTTACTTTAGTTAGGGTTTAGTTTTATTAGTTTAGTTTCTTAGTTTATTTATTAGTTTATTAGTTTAGTTTATTACTTTTTTATTAGTTTTAGTTATGGGTTTAGTTTATTATTTATTATTATTATGTTTTAGTTTGTTTTATGGTTTAATTTTTATTATTTATTATTTTTTATTATTAGTTTTAGTTGGTTTATTGTTTTATTTTAGTTTAGTTTTTCTTTAGTTTATTATTATTATTATTAGTTTATGTTTATTATTAATAGTATTATTATTATTTAGTTTATTTATTTAGTTAGGGTTTTTAGTTATTTTGTTATTTATTAGTTAGTTTATTAGTTAGTTTTACTATTAGTTTAGTTAGGTAGTTATTTTATTATTATTGTTTTATTATTCTTATTTAGTTTAATTAGTTAGTTTATTAGTTTTATTATTATTATTAGTTTTTTATTAGTTTGTTTATTAGTTTTTAGTTTATTAGTATATTAGTTATTAGTTTTAGGTTATTAGTTATTTATTATTAGTTTTATTTAGTTTTTTATTAGTTTTAGTTTTATTAGTATATTTTTAGTTTATTATTTACTATTTTATCTTTTATTAATTAGTTATTAGTTAGTTTTAGTTTAGTTTTATTATTATTATTTTTAGTTACTATTTAATTATTATTATTTTATTTTATTAATTTTTTTATTAGTTATTTTACTTTTAGTTTAGTTTCTTATTATTAGTTTTATTATTATTAGTTTATTATTATTAGTTATTAATTGGTTTATTTTTTTATTTAGTTTATTATTATTATTATTATTATTATTATTATTTTTGGTTTTTTAGTTAATTTAGTTATTAGTTATTTATTTAGTTAGTTTAGTTATTATTAATTTTATATTAGTTTTATTTAGTTTTATTTATTTTATTAGTTTAGTTAGTTTAGTGTTTAGTTTAGTTTATTTTTAGTTATTTATTTTTTAGTTTATTATTATTATTAGTTTAGTTTAGTTAGTTTTTATGTTATTTGGTTTTATTATTACTTAGTGTGTTTTAAGTTATTAATAGTTTATAGTTTAGTTTATTTCTTATTATATTAGTTATTAGTTTATTAATTTAGTAAGTTTTATTAGTTTGTTTATTACATTTTTTAATTATTATTTGGTTTAATTTATTTATTTATGATTTATTTATTATTTAGTTTATTATTATTTATTATTAGTTTAGTTATTAATTATTAGTTTAGTTTTATTATTAGTTATTAGTTTAGTGTTAGTTATTATAATTATTTAATTTTAGTTTATTAGTTTTTAGTTTTATTTTAGTTATTATTATTTAGTTAATTTATTATGATTAATTAGTTTATTAGTTTATTTAGTTTAGTTATTATTATATTATTATTAGTTTATTAGTTATTTACTTAGTTTATTTATTTTTAATTACTTAGTTTAGTTATTGGGTTTTTTTTATTAGTTGTATTTATTAATTATGTTTAGGGTTTAGTTATTAGTTATTATTATTAGTTAATTATTTATTAGGTTTAGTTTAGTTAGTTTATTAATTTAATTTTAGTTTTAGTTTTATTTTTGTTTTATTAGTTTTATTTAGCTTATAATTTTAGTTTATTTATGGGTTCTTTGTTTATGTTTAATTTAGTTATTAGTTTGTTTAATAGTTTTGTTAGTTATTTTATTATTACTTATATTTTTTGTTATTATTTAATTGTTTAGTTTAGTTAGATTTAGTTTTTATTTTTTTTATTATTAGTTTTTTTGTTTATTATTAGTTATTAGTTTTAGTTTATTATTTATTAGTTTATTTATTAGTTTAGTATGTATTAGTTTTAGGGTTTAGGTTTGGAGTTTAAGGTTTAGGGTTTATGGTTTAGGGTTTAGGTTAGTTTAGGGTTTAGAATTTGGGTTAGGGTTTTTTTTTTATTTTTTATATTTTATTTAGGGTTTAGGATTTAGAGTTTAGGGTTTAGGTATGGTTTAAGGTTTAGGGTTTAAGTTTTAGTTTAGGTTTAGGTTTTAGTTTTTAATAGAGAATAAATTCATATTCAATATTTCTTCTTTTAATTTCAAGTAACACACCAAGTTCTCTAAGACACAAGAGATAAACATAGATAAAAAATGAGCACATAGAAATCAAAACCCTAAATAACTAGAACCATCTCTAAAGACAGCTGTAAGCAGCAGATCGATCGTTCTTCAATTTCTCTAATTCCCATTAGAACCATCCTGCCTCTCAGTAGTGGGATCCACCATCATATCCTCGATCTCTCCTCCACCACCACCAACGTAACCTCGCCCTCCTCCTCCATAACCACCACACCTCCAACCACCACCTCCATATCCACCGACCTCCAGATCCCGCCACCACCGAGATAATCCGCCCTCCTTCCACCACCACAGATCTAGATTTGAGTGATGTTCCACCATCAAGGTTCTCCCATTCTGGGGTTTAGCTTTAGGTTTAAGTTTATTATGTTTTAGGTTTAGTTTATTTTTAATTTATTTAGTTACATTAAGTTTAGCTTTCTAGGTTTGGGGTTTAGGGTTTGGAGTTTAGGGTTTAGGGTTTAGGTTTAGTTTTAGGTTTTGCATTTGTGGGTTTGTGTTTATGGTTTTTAAAGTTTATGCTTTAGGGTTTAGAGTTTAGATTTAGGTTTAGCTTTAGGGTTTAGTTTAATGTTTAGAGTTTAGATTAGGTTTAGATTGTAGTTTAGTTTGTAGGTAAGGTTGGTTTAGTTTTGTTGTTTTTTTTTAAAAAAATTACAAACCAATAGTTTAGGTTAATCTTTATTTGTTTTATTTTTTTATTTAGTTTTTTTTTATTTTTTTTAGTTTAGTTTATTTATTTTAGGTTTATTTATTTTAATTTAGGTTTATTTTAGTTTATTTTTTTTAGGTTTAGTTTATGTTAGTTCATTTTTTTAAGTTGAGTTTTTAGGTTTATTTATTTTTTTTTTATGTTTAGGTTTAGGTTTTTATTTTTTTTTTAGGATTAGGTTTTAGGTTTTTATTTTAGGTTTATTAGTTTTAATTTTTTTATCTTAGGTTTAGGTTTAGATTAGTTGAGTTTTATTTTATTTTAGTTTATTTGGTTTAGGTTTCATTTTTTATTTTTAGGTTTAGGTTTAGGTTTAGGTTAAGGTTTTTACTTTATTTTTTTAGGTTTAGGTTTAGGTTTATTTTTAGTTTATTTTATTTTATTTAGTTTAGTTTATGTTCAGGTTTTATTTTATCTTAAGTTTAGGTTTCAATGTTATTTATTTTAGTTTATTTTAGGATTATTTTATTTTATTTATTTTATTTTTATTTTAGGTTTAATTTTTTTAGTTTAGGGTTTAGGTTTTATTTTTTATTTTTTTAGGTTTATTTTTTTGGTTTTGTTTTTTATTTAGTTTTTATTTTATTTTATTATAGGTTTATTTTCTTTTTATTTTACATTTTGTTTTTATTTACTATAGATTATTTTATTCTTATATTTATTTTATTTAGTTTAGTTTATGTTTTATTTATCTTATTTTAGTTTATTTTATTTTAATTTATTTTATTTTTTTAGTTTAGTTTAGGTTTTAGTTTAGTTTATTTTATTTTAATTTTTATTTTAGGTTTAGGTTTATTTTTTATTTTATTTAATTTAGGTTTAGTTTTTAGGTTTTTGAGTTAGTCAGGTTTAGGGTTTAGTGTAACCTTGATTTAGGTTTAGTTTAGTGTTTAATTTAGTTAGTTTGGGGGTTAGCTTTAGGGTTTAGGGTTTGGTTTGGTTTAGTTTTGGGCTCTTTAGAGTTTTAGGGCTCAGTTTAGGGTTTAGTGGTTTGTTCAGATGAGGGTTTAGGGTGTGGTAGTTTGCAGTTTAGAGTCAGGGTTGGTTTTATAATTTGGAGTTTAGTTTAGGTTTGGTTTAGGTTTTTTTTTAAAATTAACTAAACTAAGTTTTAGTTATCTATTTATATTTATTTTTTTATTTTATTTTTATTTTTATTTACTTTAGTTTATTTATTTTAGTTTAGGTTTTTATTTTATTTTTAGGTTTAAGTTTTGGTTTATGTTTATTTTTTAGTTTAGTTTTAATTTTATTTTATATTTTAGGTTTTATTTTATTTTTTATTTTTAGGTTTAGGTTTAAGTTTTATGCTTTTATTCTAAGTTTGCTTTTAGGTTTTATTTTTTAGTTTAGGTTTAATTTTACTTTTAGTTTATTTTATTTTATTTTGTTTACTGTTTATGTTTAGTTTATTTTAGGTTTAGTTTTATTTTTAGTGTTTATTATATTATTTTGTTTATTTGAGGTTTAATTTTTTTTTTTTTTTAGGTTTAGATTTATTTTATTTTAGTTTATTTTAGATTTAGGTTTTTATTTAGTTTTTATTTTATTTTATTTTATGTTTATTTTATTTATATTTTATGTTTAATTTTTATTTTATTTTGATTTATTTTATTTTATTTAGTTTAGTTTAGGTTTTTATTTATTTTATTATTTAGCTTTAATTTTTATTTTATTTTATTTTAGGTTTAGGTTTAGGTTTAGGTTTTAGATTTTAGTTTAGGTTTTATTTTATTGTATTTTTTATTTTATTTATGTTTAGGTTTTTTTATTTTTTTATTTTTAGGTTTTATTTAGTTTGCATTTAGTCTTTTAGGTTTTTAGGGTTTAGGATTTATGGTTTAGGGTTTATGGTTTGGGGTTTAGGGTTTATGGTTTAGGGTTTAGGATTTAGGGTTAAGGGTTTAGGGTTTAAGGTTTTAGGTTTTAGGGTTTGGGGTTTAAGGTTTAGGGTTTTTAGGGTTTAGGGTTTAGGGTTTCTGGTTTAGGTTTTAGGTTTACAATTCAAGTTTTAGTTTTGGTTTTAAGTTTTTTGGTTTTTTTGTTAATAGAGAATAAATTCATATTCAATTTTTTTTCTTTTCGAATTCATCAACCAAGTAACACACCATGTTTTCTAAGACACAAGCAACAACAAAGTTGAAAAATGAGCGCACATATTGAAAATCCAAAGCCCTAGGTAACTAGAACCATTTCTACTGTAAAGACACACTTCCATTAGCAACATTTTAGATTGGACGTTCTTCAATTTTTCAATTCCCATCAAAACCACCCTGGCCTCTCGAGTAGCAGGATCCACCATCATATCGATCTCCCCCCACCACGATTTGTAACCTCCATCACTCCTCCCACCATAAAACCAGCTTCCAACCATCACCTCCATATTCACTAGAACGTCCATATCCCCCACCACCACTATGATAACCTCCGCCACCTCCGCCTGATCTAGATCGATCTGTTGGCATCATGTTCCTCTCATCAAAGTTCCCACTCTTAGGTTTTGGTTTAGCTTTAAGTTTATTAGGTTTTAGGGCTTAGGATTATTTTATAATTTATTTAGTTAGGTTTAGTTAAGGGTTTGAGGTTTAGGGTTTAGGGTTTAGGGTTAGGGTTTAGGGTTTAAGGTTTAAGGTTTACCATTTACAGTTTAGGGTTTTAGTGTTTATGCTTTTAGGGTTTAATGTTTAGAGTTAACGTTTAGGGTTTAGTGTTTTTCGGGGTTTAGGGTTTAGTGTTTAAAGTTGTAGATTTAGGGTTTAGGGTTTGGGATTTTGGGTTTAATGTTTTTTAAAAAAAAAAATTAAATAAAACCGACAGTTTAGGTTTATCAAGATATTAAGTTTATTTTTAAATTTATTTTACTTATTTTCTAGTTTTATTTTATTTTCTTTATTTTTATTTAGTTTATTTTGTTTATTTAGGTTTATTTATTTTAGTTTAGGTTTTTTATTTTAGTTTATCTTTTAGGTTTAGGTTTAGTTTGTTTATTTTAGTTGAGTTATTTTTATTTTATAGATTTAAATTTTATTTTTTTTATTTTTAGGTTTAGGTTTAGGTTTTTATTATATTTTTTTAGGTTTAGGTTTTAGGTTTTTATTTTATGTTTATTTTCTGGATTTACTTTTTGGTTTAGGTTTAGGTTTATTTTTAGTTTATTTTATTTTATTTTGTCTAGGTTTAGGCTTAGGTTTAGTTTATTTTAAGTTTAGGTTTAGGTTTTATTCATTTTAGTTTAGTTTATTTTAGTTTAGGTTTAGGATTAGGTTTATTTTGTTTTATTTATTTTATTTTATTAGTTTAGGTTTTTTGTTTAGGTTTAGGTTTTATTTTTCATTTATTTTTTAGGTTTATTTTTTAGCTTTAGTTTTTGTTATAATTTATTTTAGGTTTATTATATTTTATTTTACATTTATTATTTATTTTATTTAGTTTATTCTTATGTTTATTTTATTATTTAGTTAGGCTTAGGTTTTTATTTATTATATTTACTTTATTTTTTTACTTTTTAATTTATTTTATTTTTAGATTTAGGACTATGTCTTTTTTTAGGTTTTTATTTTATTTTATTTTATTATTATATTTAGGTTTATGTTTTTTGTTTATTTTATTTTTAGGTTTTATTTAGTTTAGGTTTACATTTTTAGGTTTTCATGGTTTATGGTTTAAGGTTTATGGTTTGGGTTTTAGGGTCAACATTTTGGTTTTAGCATTTAGGATTTTAGGTCAGGTAGGGTTTTAGGGTTTAAGGTTTAGTGTTTAGGCTGGGTTTAGGTTTTTTGGGTTTAGGGTTTAGGTTTAAGCTTGGGCTCAGTATTAGGTCAGGCAAAGGTCTTTAGTTTTAGGTTGGTTTAGGTTTCCAGATCAGGGCTCAGGGAGGTTTAGGGCTCTGAGGCCTAGTCATAGCCCAGTCTGGGTGGCTCAGTTAAGTTAGTTTAGGTTTAGGTTTTAGGGTAGGGCTCAGGTTAGAGCCCAGGCCTAGGAGGCCAGGGTATGGCCCAGGTCAGTGTTTGTGGTAGGGTTTAGGGCTCAGGGTCAGTGTCAGTTTAGTGTCTGGTAGGGTGCAGCTCAGGTCCAGGGTTTAGGGCCCAATTGGGCTCAGGTTTGATAGGGTCAGGTTTTGTTGGTTTAGGGTTTTTAAAATTAAGCAAGATAGTAGAGATTTAATTTAATATTTAATTTTTTTTTTAGTTTTATTATTATTTTTTTATTTTATTTAGGTTTCATTTATTTATTTTAGTTTAGGTTTTCATTTAGTTTATTTTATATATGTGTTTTATGCTTATTTTATTTTAGTTTTATTTTATTTTATTTTAGGTTTAGTTTTATTTTATTTTAGGTTTAGGTTTAGGTCCATGTCTATTTAGTTTAGGTTTAGTTTTATTTAGGTTTTTTAGGTTTTATTTTTTTACTTTAGGTTTAGGTTTATTTTAGTTTATTTTATTTTATTTAGTTAGTTTAGTTTAGTTTATTTTAGTTTAGGTTTATTTATTTAATTTATTTTATTTTAGGTTTAGGTTTATTTTATTTTATTTTAAGTTTATTTTTTATTTTTATTATTTTATATTTTAGATTTATTTTTTTAGGTTTAGATTTTATCAGTTTTTATTTTATTTTATTTTAGGTTTTTTATTTTATTTTATGTTTGTATTATTTGGGGTTTGTGGTTTTACTTTATGGTAGGGTTTAGTTTAGGAGGGTTTAGGTTAGTTTAGGGTTTAGGGTTTTTGTTAGTTTAGGGTTTAAGGTTTAGGGTTTAGGGTTTTACGATTAGGGTTTACAATTTAGGATTTTAGGGTTTTTATTATTTTTAGGATTTTTAGGGTTTAAGGTTTTGAGTTTAGGTTTTCATTTAGGGTTTAGGGTTTAAGGTTTAATGTTTTTTTTAAATAGAGAAAAAATTCATATTCATCATTTCTTCTTCTCGATTTCATCAACCAAGTATCAGACCAAGTATTCTAAGATACAAGCGATGACATACAGAAAAAATGAGCACGCATAGAGCAGATCAAATACCCTAAAAAACTAGAATCATCTCTAAGTAAAGACATAATTCCATAAGCAGCAGATTGGATCAACCATTCTTCAATTTCTTTAGTTCCCATCAGACCACCCTTGCCTCACGAGTAGCGGAATCCTCCATCATATCCCTGATCTATCCCTCCTACCATGTTTTTAACCTCTATCGCCCTCCCTCCTCCATAACTACCATCTCCATATCCAAGCACCTCTAGATCCATTACACCACCAGATCATCAACCACCACACCTTGACATCACCATCATATCCACAGCACTTCCAGAGGGTTAGGGTTTTTTAGGGTTAGGGTTTTAGGGTTGTGGTTTGGGTATAGTTTTTAGCCTTTAGCTTTAGGTTTTGGTTTAGGTTTGTTTGGGAGCTTAATGTTTAGGATTAGTTTGATTTTAGGTTTAGTTTTAGGGTTTGTGGATTAGTGTTTAGGTTTAAGGTTTAGGGTTTAGGGTTTAGGGTTTAGTTTAGGTTTTAGGTTTAGGTTGGGTTTATGGTTTGGGGTTTAGGTTTAGGTTTAGTTTAAGGTTTGGGTTTGGATTTTTAGTTTTTAGGGTTTAGTGTTTTATTTATTTATTTTTAATTTAATTTAAATTAAGCAAATCAAGAGGTTTTTTTAGTTTATTTAGTTTATTTTTTATTTATTTTAGTTTATTTTATTTTTTTTATTTTTATTTAGGTTCATTTTTATTTCTACTTAGTTTAGTTTATTTATTTTAAGTTTATTTATTTTAGTTTAGGTATTTTTGTTCTAGTTTATTTTTAAAGTTTAGGTTTAGGTTTATGTTTATTTTTTTAGTTTAGTTATATTTTTATTTTATTTTTTTAGGTTTAGTTTTATTTTTTATTTTAGGTTTAGTTTAGGCTTTTATTTTATTTTTAGGTTTAGGTCTTAGGTTTTATTTTAGGTTTATTTTAGGTTTATTTTTAGTTTAGGTTTAGGTTTATTTTATTTATTTTATATATTTTAGTTTAGGTTTAGGTTTAGTTTATTTTTGGTTTAGGTTTAGGTTTTTATTTATAGTTTTTTTTTTTGGTTTATTTTATTTTGTTTATTTTAATTTTATTTTGGGTTTAGGTTTTTTTTAGTGCAGGTTTATGTTTTATGTTTAGGTTTTTTTTTCATTTTTTATTTTATTTTATTTTAGGTTTAATTAATGTTTATTTTATGTTTAGTTCTTATTTTATTTAGATCTTTTTATTTTTAGGTTTATTTTATTTTTTTAGTTTAGTTTAGGTTTTTATTTATTTTATTTTTGTCAATTTTTTATTTTTTGGTAGTTTTCATTTAGGTTTAAGTTTATAAGCTCAGTATTTATATTTTATTTAGTTATTTAGTCAGTTTAGGTTTTAGTTTAGGGCCTGGGCCCAGGATCTGGGGTTTGGAGAGGGCCTGTGGCCCAGAGCCCAGGGCCCAGGGCCCAGGATCAGAGGTTTAGAGAGTGGGAGCCTGAGTCAGATAGGCCCAGTATTTGGGAGGGATCAGAGTTTGGGAGGTTTAGCCAGCCCAGTTTAGGTTTAGAGGATCAGTAGTAGGCCCAGTAAGCCCAGTAGCCTTCAGTTTAGGGCCCAGCCCAGGGCAGTTGGTAGCCCAGGGCCTAAGTTAGGTAACTTTAGGGTTTAGAGTTTAGGTTTTAGTTTACGTTTAGGTTTAGGTTTAGGGTTTATGTTTATGTTTAGGTTTATGTTTAGGTTTAAGTTTAGGTTTAGGGTTTAGGGTTTAGGGTTTAGGTTTAGGTTTGTGGTTTCAGTTTAGGTTTAGGTTTAAGTTTAGGTTTAGGTTTAGCATTTAGGTTTAGGTTTAATTTTAGGGTTTCGAATTTGGTGTTTTAGTGTTTAGGGTTTAGGGTTAAGGGTTTAGAGTTGTAGGTTTAAGGTTTAAGGTTTAGTGTTTAGATTATAGAGTTTAGGATTTTTTGGTTTATGGTTTGGGATTTAAGGTTACAGGTTTTAGGGTTTAGCATTTTAGGATTTAGGATTTAAGGTTTAGTATTTAGGGTTTAGGGTTTAGGGTTTTAGGGTTTAAGGTTTACAGTTTAATATTTAGGGTTTAGTGTTTAGGGTTTATAGTTTTTAGGGTTTATGGTTTAGGGTTTAGGTTTTAGGTTTAGGATTTTGGTTTTAGTTTAGGGTTTAGGGATTAAGGTTTTTTTTAATAGAGAATAAACTAATATTCAACATTTCTTCTTTTTTATTTCACCTGCCAAGTAGCGCACCAAGTTTTCTAAGACACAAGTGATGACATAGATAAAAAATGATCATGCATTGAGAAAATCAAAAACCATAGATAACTAAAACTATCTCTATTGTAAAGACACAATTCCATAAGTAGCATATTGGATCAGCCATTCTTCAGTTTCTCTAGTTCCCATCAGAACCAACACAACCTCTCGAGCAGCGGAATCAGCCATCATATCCCGAATCTATCCCTCCATGACCACCACGATTGTAACTTCCGTCGCTCCTCCCTCCTCCATAACAACCATTGCTCCGGCCACCACCTCCATATCCATCAACACCTCCAATTCTCCCACCACCATAAGGATAACCGCCGCCTCCACCTTTGCACATGCGGATCTAAGCCTACTTGATATTGATGTTCCTGTCATCAAGATTCTGCCCATTATTAAGATTTAGGTTTAGGTTTAAGTTTAGGTTTTATGGTTTACATTTACTTTTTTTATTTATTTAGTTTCTTTAGGTTTAGGTTTAGCATTTAGGGTTTAGGGTTTAGGGTTTAGGCTTTAGGGATTAGGGTTAGGGTTTAGGGTTTAGGGTTTTACAATTTAGGTTTTAGGGTTAGGGTTTAGGGATTAGAGATTAGGGTTTAGAGCTTAGGGTTTAGTGTTTAGGCTTTAGAGTTTAGGATTTTTGGGGTGTAGGGTTAGCTTATGGTTTAGGGTTAGTTTAGGGTTTAGGGTTTAAGGTTTCGATTTGGGTTACAGGTTGAGGGTTTAGGGTTTAGGGTTTAGGACATAGGGTTTAGGGTTTAGGGTTGTAGGTTTAGGGTTTAAGGATTAGGGTTAGGTTAGTTTAGGTTTTATTTAGTTTATATATTAATTTTTATTTAGCTTCAACTTTATTTTTATTTAGTTTATTTTATTTATTTTAGGTTTACTTATTTTAGTTTATTTTTTTATTTAGTTTATTTCTTAGGTTTTGGTTTAGGTTTAGGTCTATTTTTTAGTTTAGTTTTATTTTTATTTTATTTTGTAGGTTTTGGTTTCATTTTTTATTTTTAGGTTTAGGTATACGTTTTTATTTTATTTTTTTTAAGTTGATGCTTTAGGATTTTATTTTTGGTTTATTTTTAGGTTTTATTTTTTAATTTAGGTTTAGGTTTATTTTTAGTTTATTTTATTTTTTTAGTTTAGGTTTAGGTTTAGATTTAGGTTTTATTTATTTTAGTTTAATTTATTTTAGTATAGGTTTAGGTTTATCTTATTTTCTATTTTAGGTTTATTTTTTTTTAGTTTAGGGTTTAGGTTTCATTTTTTATTACTTTTTAGATTTTTTTAGGTTATTTTTTAAGTTTAGGTTTTTATTTTGTTTTTATTTTATTTTATTGTAAGTTTATTTTGTTTTTACTATAGGTATAGTTTTTATTTTATTTAGGTATTTTCATTTTTAGTTTAGTTTAGGCTTTTATTTATTTTAGTTTAGTTTAGTTTTTATTTTTTTTAATTTTCTTATCCTTTTAGGTTTAAAGTTTATCTTTTAGTTTAGGTTTTTATTTTATTTTAATTTGTTTTAGGTTTTTTTATTTATTTTATTTTTAGGATTTATTTAGTTGAGATTTATGTTTTTTATCCTTTTAGGGTTTTGGGTTTAAGAATTAGGTTTTTTTTCTTGGGTTTTGGGTTTATGGTTGAGGGTTTAAGTTTTAGGGTTTATGATTTAGGGTTTAGGGTTTTATGCTTTTGTGTTTAGGGTTTAAGGTTTAGGATTTTTAGGGTTTAGGGTTTAAGGTTTAGGGTTTAGGTTTTAGGTTTAGGGTCTAGCTTTTAATTTAGGACTTATGATTTTTGGTTAATTATTTTTAACAGAGAACAAATTTAGATTCAACATTTCTTCTTTTTGAATTCATCAATCAAGTAACACACTAAGTTTTCTAAGATAGAAGCAATGACATTGATAAAAATGAGCACATAGAGCAAATCAAAAAACGATAATTAGAATCGTCTCTACTATAAAGACACAGCTCCATAAGTAGCAGATCAGATCAGCCATTTTTCAGTTTCTCTAGTTCCCATTAAAACCACCCCAGTCTCTCGAGTAGCGGGATCTACCATCATATCCCAGATCTCTCACTCTGCCACCACCACTGCTGTAACCTTCATTGGTCCTCCCACCTCCATACCAACCATTGCTCAGAACACCACCTCCATAACCACTGGCACCTCTAGATCCCCCACCATGACTGTGATAATTTTGTCTCTACCTTTGCCTCCACCGCAAGATCTAGACTGAGCCTGGTTGATGATGATGTTCCTGCTGTCAAGGTTCTGCCAATTCTTAGGGTTATTTTAAATGAAAAGTGGGAAATTTTATTGCCAAAATGAAAGGGATACAATGTCCTTAAAGGGGATAAATCTGTAAACTACTGCTTAAAGAGCTACAATTAGCCTAAAGAAAAAAATCCCCAACCTATTACAAGAAAACCAAATCAAAAGAAAGAAAAGAAAAAAATAAGAAAGAAATACACAAAATTCCAGAAAAGGGTAGCTAAAGACATCTATATGCTGAAATCTTCTACGAGATGCACAAACCACCCTACCAAACACACAAAGAACTTAAGATAGAGAAAATCATCTAGAATTAACGACAAGCTAAGTAGACAAAAGGAACAATATGATAAAAATCTTAGATAAGGCTCTTGCTCAATCACATTCATCTCAAGGGACAACATAATATGTGAGCATCCAATCATCCAAAAAAAGGGTTACAATCACATATGGTGCTAGCCAAAATATAATAGGAAACATCCGAATCATAATAAACTTACCTCGATTAAACCAAATAGCCAATAGCCAAGAGCTAGCCAAGTTCTAGTATTTATCATCAAGATTAAATAGGTAACTAACATAAAATCCATAAACTAGAGCAAAGAAACCAACCAAACAAGATAGCAGCCAAGAAACAACCACCATCAAAGCCACCCAAAATAAACAAAGAAAAAAGATAAAGAACTAAAAATTTTGTAGATCCACCAACCAACATCATCAAGGCCAATGACCATCATGACACAGGAATCATTAGAAATATCAATAGAGCCAAGAACAACCAAAGCCATATATAGGTTCATCCCACAATAAAAAGAAATGGCAAGCCAATGGGCCATCCACCCAACAGGAAAACACCACAAAAAAAACTTCAAAAAGACCACCAGAAAAGGGGAACAAAAACTAGATGGTAGGTAATAGCTCCAGAGAGAGTAACTCAGCCTATGAAGGAACAAAGCCCATGGCCAGGCTCAACCAATAATCATGATGCTAGATAGCCAAAACCAAAAAGTAAAAGGCTCGGAAAAACTATAGCCATCAAGCAATCACCAGCCAATAAACCCTCAGAAAAAAAAAGGCTAGGGAAAAGGCAACAAGCAAGCTCGAGCACATAATCCTGGCCATCATAAAACCAACACAACAAGAGACCAACAAGAGGAGAGAGCCACCAAAACTAGAGGGAAACCAAAGCTCAATAGTACCTCCATCAGAAGGAGATACCATTCTTAGGGTTTAGGTTTAGGTTCAGGTTTATTAGGTTTTATGGTTTAAGTTTATTTTTTAATTTATTTAGTAACTTTAGGTTTAGGTTTAGGGTTTAGGGTTTAGGGTATAGGGTTAGGGTTTAGGGTTTAGGGTTTAGGGTTTACAATTTAGTGTTTATTGTTTAGGGTTTTAGGGTTTATGCTTTTAGGGTTTAAGGTTTGGGGTTAGGGTTTAGGGTTTATGGTTTAGGGTTTAGAGTTTTAAGTTCAGGGTTTAGGGTTTAGGGTTTAGGAATTAGAGTTTATGAGTTTTTTTAAATTAAGTAAACTGCTAGGTTTATGTTTATTTAGTTTATTTTTTATTTATTTTAGTTTATTTTATTCTTTATTTTTATTTAGGTTTATTTTTTATTTTTACTTAGTATAGTTTATGTTTTTTTTTAGTTTATTTTATAAGTTCAAGTTTATGTTTAGGTTTATTTTTAGTTGAGTTTTATTTTTATTTTATTTTTTAAGGTTTAAGTTTTAGGTTTTCATTTTAGTTTTATTTTTAGGTTTTATTTTTTAGCTTTGGTTTAGGTTTATTTTTAGTAAATTTTAGTTTATTTAGTTTAGGTTTAGGTTTAGGTTTTATTTATTTTAGTTTAGTTTATTTTAGTTTAGGTTTATGTTTATTTTATTATGTTTATTTTTTTTAAATTTTTGGTTTATGTTTTTTTTTTTTCGTTTAGGGTTTAGATTTTATTTTAAGGTTTACTTTTTTAGGTTTTTGTTTTTATTTTATTTTATTTTATGTTTATTTTATTTTTATTTTTCATCTAGTTTTTATTTTAATTAGGATTTTTATTCATAAGTTTATTTTATTTTTTAGTTTTGTATAGGTTTTTATTTATTTTATTTTATTTTAATTTTAATTAATTTATTTTATTTTACTTTTAGGTTTATGTTTAGGTTTAGGTTTTAGTTTAGGTTTTTATTTTACTTAGATTTAGGTTTATTTATTTATTTTATTTTTAGGTTTTATTTAGTTTAGTTTTATGTTTTTAGGCTTTTAGGTTTTTAGGGTTTAGGGTTTAGGGTTTGGGGTTTAGGGTTTAGGGTTTGGGGTTGTAGGTTTTTCGATAGAGGGATTAGGTATTAGGGTTTAGAGTTTAGGGTCTTAGGGTTTAGGGTTTACATATGTAGGTTTAAGGTTTTTAGTTTTTTTTTTTTCAACAGAGAATAAATTTAGATTCAACATTTCTTCTTTTATTTATTTTATTTTTAGGTTTCTATTTCAACAGAGAATAAATTTAGAGTAAGGTTGTTTAGGGTTTAGGGTTTTTATTTTAGGGAAAGTTAGAATTTTATTACCATAAAAGGAAAAGATATAATATCCTTAAAATGGGTAAACATCTAAAATTTTATTGCTCTCAAAGCTATAAGAAACTTAGAGAGCTAAACACCTATTTAAGTACATTAGAAAAAGATAAGGATAAAGCAGCAAATATAACCCCTAAAAAGCATAAGACAAAAAAGACATTGAGTAAGACTAAAACAAATCCTAAAAATAGTAAAAGGATGAGTCAGCAGCAGTTCATGATTCCTTTGAGAAAGTAAGATAAGCAAGATCCATAGCAACATCCCTTGGGTTGTGAAGCGACCATTCCCTGTAAAGTTCTAACACAGAAAGAAATCCAAAACACTACAAAGGCAAAAGTCATAGCTAAAAAGGATAAGGATAAATAGAGGAAAAGGAGAAAGTTTAGAAAGAGAAGGCTCAAGTTCAATTAAGATCATCTCAAGGGAAAATAATAAATATGAGCATCCAAACTTCATAAAGAAGTGTTACAATCATATGTAATGCTACCAACTAGAGAGAAGATGTGAGTAACAACAAAGCCATCATAGCCAGAATATCTGATACAAGCAAACATCTAAGGCCAGCAGTCCATAGAGTTCTAGATCTAGCACCATTAAACAAAAAGCAACTGAGCAGCAACTAGCTAGTAGCCAAACCACCAAACAAAAAAACACAATAGATTAATCACAATAACCTAGAAAGAGGCTAAAACAAAGTTAGAACACGAACAATAGCCATTAACCAGATACCATCCAAGCTACAAACCAAGGAAAACTAGAACCAGCCATCAGTATGCACCAGACCAATGCTAATTAATAGAGAAACAACCAACAAAACCAAGATAGGAGCCCTCAAGCCAAAGTCCCAACAATAAGCAATCACCAAGCCAAACTAGAGTGAGCAACCACAAATGACTAAATAGCTCAAAAATGAAACCATCAACTGAAGGAAAATAAGGTGCAGGCAGTGCAAATCACCAGAAGATAAAATGACCACACAAAAGGTGGCCAAAGGTAGTACCAACCCCCCAAAACTAAAATGTCCAATCCAAAAGGATCAATAAAGGTTCAACCAGCATAGCAAAAGGCTCCAACAAATTGTTGGGTTGAGCTTTTAATTTTAGGGTTCAGGTCTTAGTATAGGGTTTAGGGTTTTTGGTAGCTATTTTTTTTAACAGAGAACAAGTTCAGATTCAACATTTCATCTTTTTAATTTCATCAATCAAGTAACACACTAAGTTTTCTAAGACACATGTGGCGACATAGATAAAAATTAGCACGCATAGATCAAATCAAAAACCCTGGATAACTAGAACTGTCTCTACTGTATAGACACAGTTTCATAAGCAATAGATCAGATTGGTTGTTCTTCAATTTCTTTAGTTCCCATCAGAACCACCCTGGCCTCTCGAGTAGGGAGATCCACCATCATATCCCAGATCTCTCCCTCTGCCATCACCATGGCTGTAACCTCCATCACTCATCCCGCCTCCATAACCACCACTTCTCTAACCACCACCTTCATATCCACTAGCAACTCTAGATCCCCCACCACCACTGCGATAACCACCACCTCCGCCTTCACCTCCACTGCCTGATATAGACTGAGCTTGGTTAACGGTGATGTTCCTACCGCCAAGGTTCTGCTCATTCTTAGGGTTTAGGTTTAGGTTTAGGTTTATTGAGCTTTAGGGTTAATGTTTATTTTTTAATTTATTTAGTAACATTAGGTTTAATTTTAAGTTTAGGCTTTAGGGTTTAGGATTTAGGGTTTAGGGTTTACGGTTTAGGGTTTAAGGTTTAAGGTTAGGGTTTTATGGTTTATGCTTTTAGGGTTTAGGTCTTAAGGTTTTATGGGGTTTAGGGTTTAGGGTTAGGGTTTAGGGTTTAGGGTTTAGGGTAATATGTTTGGGGTCTAGGGTTTAGGGTTTAATGTTTAGGATTAGGGTTTAAAGTTCTTTTTTAAAAATTAAGTAAACTAATATGTTTAGGTTTACTTGGTATATTTAGTTTATTTATTATTTATTTTAGTTTACTTTATTCTTTAGCTTTATTTAGTTTTATTTTTTATTTTTATTTAGTTTAGTTATTTTTATTATAATTTATGTTTTTTATTTTAGTTTATTTTTTTAGTTTAGGATTAGGTTTATTTTTCAGTTGAGTTTTATTTTTATTTTATTTATTAGCTTTAGGTTTAGGATTTTATTTTATTTTTTTAGGTTTAGGTTTTAGGATTTTATTTTAGTTTTATTTTTTTGTTTTATTTTTTAGTTTAGGTTTAGGTTTATTTTTTGTTTATTTTATTTTATTTAGGTTTAGGTTTATTTTATTTTGTTTATTTTATTTTATTTTATTTTAATTTAGGTTTAGGTTTTGTTTTAGTATTGGGTTTAGGCTTTATTTTTCATTTATTTTAGGTTTTATTTTTAGTTTTAGGTTTTTATTTAGTTTTTATTTTATTTTTTTAAGTATATTTTATTTATGTTTTAGGTTTAGTTTTATATTTTATTTAGGTTTTTTTATGCTTAGGTTTATTTTATTTTATTGTTTAGTTTAGAATTTTATTTATTTTATTTTAGTTTATTTTTATTTTTTATTTTACTTTTTTATTTTATTTTATTTTATTTTTTGGTTTAGGTTTAGGTTTTCGTTTATGTTTTTATTTTATTTTATGTTTTTATTTTATTTAGGTTTTGGTTTTTTTATTTATTTTATTTTTAGGTTTTATTTAGTTTAGGTTTTGGTTTCTAGGTTTTTAAGGTTTAGGGTTCAGGGTTTAGGTCTTTGGTTTAGGGTTTAAGGTTTTTTTTTAAGAAAACCCATAGAGGGGAGAATTTTATTGCCACAAATAATGGAGTACAAGTTCCTTAAGAGGGGAAATTTTTCTTAATTATTGCTCAAAGAGCTGCATTCAACCTAGAGAGAAAAGTCCCCTATCTAATATAATAAAAAGGCAGTCGAAATACCTCCTTTAGAAATAGGAAGATAGCCATAGGAAAATAACAGCACTAGAGAGAGGAAAAAGAACCCATGAGGAGACCAAAGAGGCATCCAGAAAATACTAGAAAATCATCATCAAGAGCAACAAGGAAAATAAAATAGCCAAAAAACCAAGAGACATAGGGAAAAATGGAGACAAAGAAACCAAAAGCGGTCAAATCCTCAAAAATAACACAAACCAGACACTCAAGGGCAAAAGCACCAAAAACAAGCGTGCCAACAACTAAAAATAGCCACCATAAAACCAAAAAAAAAATAAAGAAAACCACCAAAAAGGCACCCTATCAGTTAATAATAGTTAAAACCAAAAGGAATAAACCACCAAACCAAACCAAACCGCACCATGACTAATTAACAAAGTAGAAGATGAGCCAACTCTAATAAGGAAGCAGCTGATCCAAAGGGGAGGCAATCCCAAGATAGAAAAAGATAGGCATAGTGAAAAACCAACAGGAAGCCACCAAAAACAACAAAGAAAGAAATGGTAAACACCCAACCAGATAAAAAGCCACAGCCTGGGAGGACCACCGAACCTCCAATAGCCAACCAGAGTGGACAGGAAAATAGACCAAGGCCCCTTCTAGACACCACGGATAAAAAAAAACCAGTACAAAAGACAAAATAGGATACTAACAACCACCAATCAGCACCCTTGTGGCCACAAGGTAAAGGGAGAAACTAACAAACAAAAGCCACCAAACCTAAAAAGGATGAAGAGACAAAAACCACCAAAAGGCCTAGCACAAACTCAAGAGTTAAATGATCAACAATAGCCATAAAATAATAGCCACCCAAGATAGCCAGGTAGAGGGTAGTAGCAAATAGAAGCACCCACCAAGCCCAAAAATAGTAGTAGAAAAACCTTCTTAAGGAAGGAAATAGCTAGCCAAAACCAGAGGCAAAATTAGTACCAACTAAGAAAAGGGAAAAGGCTGAAAGGGGTGAGGCATAACCGTTCAAGGAAGGCCACCACAACTTGAAGAAGCACTTGACATTCAAATCCCTAAATAAAATAGTCGGCCAATGAGAACACCTCTCCAACAAGAGAGGCTAAATAGCCAGCCACCACCTCAAAGTGATCTCCCAAATATTGCAACACATACTAACAAGTGATTGAACCAGCCCGAGGAATGCAACAAATGAAAATGTACATAGAAAAAATTATAGAAAACCAAAAAAACACAAAGCAAATTTAATTTCTGAGATAAGGTAATCCAGTGTTATGCAGATTAACCAACCCTCTCAATTGTCTAGGTAAAATAAAATTATCATAACGAGTGAGATCATTTAGATTAGCGGAAAATCTACATAGACTTTTCTTTCATGCCAAATGTGACAAATTTTAAAGCATACTTGAGAGATGAGTGTTCTAGTATGATTAAGAAGATAGAATAAATCTCCATTCCCCATCTTAGTTGAAGTCAGCATGTCAATGAGTAAAAGAGCATCAACTTCAATCCAAATATTGAAGAAACCTATTTGCAAACAAATGTCAATAGCTTTGTTTACATCCATTAATTCAGCATAGATAATAGAACAAGCTTTAAGAGGATAAGTAAAAACAAAAATGACATTACCTTCAAAATCCTTAAAAATACCACCACTATCAAATGTATTCTGAGAGACAGAGCCATCAGTATTAATTTTAATAATATTATTATTAGGTTTAATCCAACATATAATCTTATCTTCTTTATAGAAGGTGATCTCAGGCAGGTAAAGACCCAATTTTTTTGCCACAAATTTGCAACCTCTAAAATGTGTGTTACTAATTAAATTAGCATTAAATAATGCATGATTTTTTTCTTTGGTTCTAGCAATAATCATTTTATGATTCATAGGAATTCCATGATATTTAGCATCATTTCTATCCATCCATATGAACTAAATAAGGGTAATGGCAATTAAAACTTTGATATGACCTTTCATATTTTGTGGAAAAAAGCTTCAAGAAGTTGATATAAAAAAAAAGCCATGGAAATGGTTAGTATTAAAAAGATCATACCAAACTCATAATTTAGAGGCAATAACACCATTGACAAAAGCATGATTAACATTTTCAATATGAAAACAAGAATAACATTTGGAAGGAAAATGAAATCCTTTATCCTATAGCAAGGAATCAAGATGAATGAAGTTTTTTATTATTCTCCAAGTAAGGATAGAATAAGAGATAGATAGGGATGATATTATTCCAAAGTTTTATAAATACATTTGAAGAAATCTGAGCATCTCTAATATAATTAATTCTCTTTAAGAATAAAATCACCATTATAAGGCGACTTAAAAAGAATTTGATCGCTTGTTGGAAAAGATAGGAATATCACTAAATTTATCAAAAAGAGAGATATGAATAGATTGGCTAAGTTTACTATCATTCCACTTGTTATTAAGCCAAGATGAGTTAACTTTAGTAGCGGCAGAGAATGGGTAGATAAAAAGAATCAATAGAACCACCACCAATCTAGTTGTCTTGCCAAAAGAAAGAAGATCTCAAATTTATTCCCCAAGATATCAAGGATTCAGCCTCCCATTTAATGGAGCAAAGCCTTTTCCAAATTGGAGAGTCACCAACTTTATAAGTACATATTAGAGGGTGCTTACCTTGGTAGTATTTAGCTGTCATAAATTAGCCCAGAGGCTATCTTGTTTTTCAAAAATTCCACCAGCGTTCACTGGAGAAGGTAGTAATAGCTTCATGAATAGGTTTGCAACCAAGTGCACTTTACCCAGAGGACCACAACATTTATGCTAAGAAGTCCAATGTATCCTTTTAACTCAATTATTAGAGCCCTAGAAAAATTTATTAAGGAGATGATCAATTCTATTTAATATAGAATTTTTAGGGATAATGGTTTGAATAAGATATAAAGGCATCGAATTTAGAGTACTCCTAAGCAAAGTAAGCCTGGCACTAAAAGAAACTAAGTGAAATTCCCACACCAAAATTTTATTAGAAATTTTTTGGATAAGCTCATAAAAAAGATGGGATCTTTTTTGACTTTTGAGAAGAGGAGCACCCATATATTTAATAGGGAGTTGCTAGTGTTTAAAGTTAATGATTCTCAAGATATGATTGATTTTATTATTAGAAATTTTAGAGGAGGTAATAAAGTAGCTCTTGCTTTCAGTAATTGAAATACCACTTTCTCTACCAAAATTATTTAAAAATTTCTTAAGTCTTTTGATATGATGAAAAGATGCATTACAAAAGATAATGAAATCATCAAAAAAGCTAAGATGAGAAATAGGGATTCCACCAAGGGTTCTAAAGTACATTCTAGGGTTATTAATGAATAAATCATTTAAACTCTTAGAAAAGTATTCCACGGTAATAATAAACAAAGAAGTGGACAAAGGATCTCCTTATCTCAATCCATGAAAAAAAGGAAAGAAGCCTATACTTGACCATTACGAAGAATTGAAAACTAGGCATTATCAATTTAGTTTTTAATAAGGTTAATGAAATTATCAGAGAAATGAAATAAATGTAGAATATTTAAAAGGAAATCCTAAGAGATATTATCAAAAGCTTTAGAAATATCTAATTTAAAATGGATGTTACCACCTCTAGTTGGAACATCAAAATCATGAATAAGATCTTGAGCAAGAAAGAATGTTGCGGATATAGATCTTCCCTACAAAAAAAGTTTGGTTGAGAGAGATAATATTTTGAAGTGAAGAACTAAGTCTATTAGTAAGAATTTTAGAAATCAATTTATTAAAGAACATGTAAAGACTAATAGGTCTAAAATCACTCAAAGAATTTGGATTATCATTTTTAGGTATGAGAACAATGGAAGTGCTTGAAAAATATTCAAGGAGAGGATTACCAATAAAAAATCAACAATAACATCGATTAAGTCATGCTTAATAATATACCAACAATTTTGAAAAAATTGAGTAGTATAACCCTCCAGACTAGTAACAAAATCAATGTTCATGCTATTGAGAACTTTACCAATCTCATCATCTTGGGTAACCAAGCTAATGATTATCATCATTGGTAATAATAGAGGAGATTAAATGTGAATTAGAAATAGCTTCATAAGAGTGGCTTTTAATAAGCATATTTATAAAGTGGTTAATAACATAATCTTTAATAACATTAATATAATCAATCTCAATATCATTTTTTCATTTTTTGGATATAATTAAAGCACACTTTTTATTAAATAAAGCATAAAATACACATTATTTTACATATCAATATATGTTTACTAGAATCTTTTTGTCGCCAATAGGTCTCTTCCATATTCTATGATTAACAAGTTTATCTTTAGCTTCATTCAAATCTTTAAGCTTAGAAGAGTCAATGAAAATAGCATTTTCAAGTTCACAAACCAAAAGTTCCATGTTTTTTATTTTAGCAAAAACATTTTTAAAATATTGTTTGTTCCACCAAATTTTATTTTATTTGAGCTTTTAAGATTAAACCATAATCTATTCATACCCCTATGAATTATCAGAGTGTAAAGGGGCAATCCAATTAATGGCCATGACTTTAAGAAAATCTAGATGCTGAATATACATATTTTAAAATCTGAAAGAGGTTGAGATGTTTAATTTTTTTAGAGTTTTCTTTAACATAAACCAAAAGTGGGGCATGATCAGATGAAGTTTTACTAAAATGGACAACAGAGGTAAGAGGCCATTAATTAATCCAATGAGAGTTGAAAAGAATTCATCTAAATCTAACCAAAGCTTAGAGTTTTGCCAAGTATAATTAGAGCCTTTAAAACTAGTGTAAAAAATGATTGCAATCAAGAATCATATTAGAAAAGTATTCCTTATAATGGATATTAGGTGAGCAACCACTCCTTTATGAAGAATACATAATAGTGTTGAAATCACCCCGAACCAACCCAGGTTTGTTAATAGAAAGAGTAAAACTTCTCAAATTCTCCCAAAAAACATTTCGACCAGCTCTATTGCAAGAAGCATAAATAAAAGAGCCCAGCACACAAGAGTCTCCAAAAGAAATTTGAGCATTGACAACTTGCTGTTGATCATCTAAAATTAAAACATTTAAGAAGCTATTCCAAAAGCACCAAATTTTATTACTAATGTTAGAGAAAAAATTGCTGAACCTAATCATTCTTGTAACATGTTTAATTTTATTAGCATATATAAGAGGTTCAATAACAATAAGTAAAGAGATATTGTTAATTTTATAGAGATTTCTAATACGATTACGAATAGTGAGAGTACCAATCCCTCTAACATTCCAAATAAAAAATTAAACATAAAGAAAATTGTAAAAGGAAATTAATGGATAATAAAAAAGAGAGAGAGAGAAAGAATAACAAATCCCATTCTAAGAAATAAATTGAAACAGCACATAATTTATGTGAAGAGGATCCAGATCTAGTAGATCTGACAAAAATAGGTGGTTGCATCTTAGAGTTTTTAGTTTTTTTTTAAGGATAGTTTAGAATTTTTTATTTTTATCCAAAGTGACACCATTAGATAGAGATTGATTGGAATTATTATTAATAGGATAAGGATAAGCAAGAACATCTCTAATCACAACTTCCCCCTCTTCTAAATCAGCATTTTATTTAAAAGTGTGATTAGAATGAAGATCAATCTTGGAATTAGGGGAAAGAGAAGATACTATACCATTCAAAGCATAATTACCAATGTCAGAATTAGTATTTTGCTCAAGAATTTCAGCCACATTCAGGTTATCATTTAAATTCTCATTCTCATCAATTAATGCCAACAAAGAAGCAGGAATAAACTCATTAGAAAATGAATCATCATTTTTTTCAACCTCTTTGAATTTAGAATTAGCCATAATAGGCATATTCTCATGTAAAGAAAGGTTGTTGGGCAAACCATCTTTTCCAACATTATTAGTACCTTTGTCATGGTCAGAATGAGAAGCAGAATCAACAATTTTAGGAACATCAGATGATTCCAAAGAGTCTGACCTAATATCAACATTTAGGTTATTTTTAGGCATATAAATAGTTTTATTAACTTTATCAGAAGCTAATTTTGAGTTATGATAATTGAAAATTTTCTTTTTAAGATGCAGTTGAAGAACAAAATATTACGAATTATCATGACCATGAATCTTGCAATGGAGCAGAAAACCAAAAATTTTCAAATTTGACCTTTTGTAAATATCAAACTTTTTTAGATCCAATCCAAACCTTCTTAGTATGTTTTTTAGATATGTCAAGTTCAACTAATATATGAGCAACAGAGGGACAGGATCTCACAACGATCGCCTGATCGATTTGGAGTGGCCGACCAAAAAGAACCTCGTCAACAAATAAAATTTGGCGGGTAACATAATAAATTCTTATATTTGGAAGAGCTAACCAGACAGGAATAATAAGCGATTCATTCTTTTATAAAAAAGGGGAGACCACTTCAACAAATGCATTTGATAGTTAAAGATAAAATAAGATCAACACGAGAAAATGCTTGAATAATCTAAATCATTCATAAATTGAATCAAAATATGTCTTCGATCGATCAAGACAATAGAGAAAGCACCTGAAAGTTTAAGGTTATGAAGAAAGGATCAGATCTTTTCTAAATTCAGCCAGTGCAATGCAAATTTTCCAACCAAAGTAAGTTCAAAAGGTTTTGTAAGCTTTTTGACATCATGATCCAAACACATGAATGCAGGCATACCTTGAAAAGATGTCAAAATCATATTCACCGAGTCAGATATTGTAGAGCCCTTTCCAAAAAGTGCATCCTTAAATGATTTAATAGTAGGTATGGCATTGGGTTCAGGAATCCCCAAAAAATTGTATGCCCTAGTCAGATAATCCAAATTAAGAGATGTAATCCAAGGGTTCGAGGTCACCGCAGTCATATTTAGAAGAGACATATCACGTGAGTGGCTAGATATTCGAAAGACTCTATAAAATGGTCGATAATGATGAAGGGTCCACCAAAAATGTGAGACGAGGATGCACCGATGAAGGGAAAAATGAAATTACCATAGCGCTGCAAAGGAGAACTAGGATTACTAGGTTTAGGTTTCTAGAGTTTAGAGTGTAGGGTTTAGGTTTTAGATTTTAGTTTAGGTTTAGGGTTTAGGGTTTAGGTTCAGGTTTAGTTTTAGGTTTAGGTTTAGAGTTTAGGGTGTAGGCAGAAGTTTTATGTTTAGGTTTAAGTTTAGTTTTAGGTTTAGGGTTTAGGTTTAGGTTTTAGGTTTAGGTCTAGTTTTAGCTTTAGGTTTAGGCTTAAGTTTAGGGTTTAGAGTTTAGGTTTAGATTTAGTTTAGGTTTTAGGTTTAGGGTTTAAAGGTTTAGGTTTATTATTTAGGAGTTTAGTTTTAGTGTTTAGGATTTAATGTTTAGCTTTAAAGGTTTAGGAGGGTTAGTTTTTAGGGTTAGAATTTGAGATTAGAGATTTAGGTTAGTTTTGGGTTTAAGGTTGAGGGTTTTAGGATTTAGGGTTTAGGGTTTAAGGTTTAAGGTTATGGGGCTTAGGGTTTAGGGTTTAGAGTTTAGGGTTAGTTTAGGTATTAAGGTTTAAGGTTTAAGGTTTAGGGTTTAGGGTTTTTTAGGGATTAAGGTTAGTTTTAAGGCTTAGGGCTTAGGATTTAGTGTTTAGGGTTTAAGGTTTAGCATTTAAGTTTTTTTTTAAATTAAGTAAACCAGTAGGTTTAGGTTTATTTAGTTTATTTTATATTTTTATTTAAGTCTATTTTTTATTTTTATTTAGTTTAGTTTATTTATATTAATTTAGGTTTTCATTTTAGTTTATCTTTTAGGTTTAGGTTTAGGTTTATTTTTTAGTTTAGTTTTATTTTTATTTTATTTTTTAGGTTTAGGTATACTTTTTAATTTTAGATTTAGGTTTAGGTTTTATTTTATATTTTTTAGGTTTAGGTTTTAGGTTTAAATTTTAGGTTTTATTTTAGGTTTTATTTTTTAGTTCAGGTATAGGTTTGTTTTTATTTTTTTATTTTATTAGGTTTATTTTTTAGGGTTAGGTTTTTAATTAATTTTATTTTATTTTTTGTTTATTTAGTTTTAATTTTATTTAGATTTTTTATTCTTAGGTTAATTTTATTTTTAAGTTTAGTTTAGGTCTTTATTTATTTTATTTTAGTCTATTTTTATTAGTTTTTTTTTTATTTTTTGGTTTAGGTTTAGGTTTTTGTTTAAGTTTTTCTTTTATTTTATTTCATTATTTTATTTAGGTTTATGTTTTTTATATATTTTATTTTTAGGTTTTATTTAATTAAGGATTAGATTTTTAGGTTTTTAGGGTTTTAGGTTTAAGGTTTTGGGTTTAGGGTTTTAGGTTTTAGTGTTTAGGGTTAGGGACTAGGGTTTAGGGTTTGGGGTTTAGTGTTTAGGCTTCAAGATTTAAGGTTTTAGGGTTACGGGTTTAGGGTTATCTTAAGATTTAGAGTTTTTTTAAAAAAATTAGTAAACTAATAGGTTTAGGTTTATTTATTTTAGTATATTTTACATTATTTTTTATTTATGTCTGCTTTTAATTTTTATTTAGTTTAGTTTTATTATTTTAGTTTAGGTTTTTTATTTTAGTTTATTTTCTAGGTTTTGGTTTAGGTTTAGGTTTATTTTTTAGTTGAGTTTTATTTTTATTTTCTTTTTTAGGTTTAGGTTTTATTTCTTATTTTTAGGTTTAGGTTTAGGTTTAGGTTTTAATTTATTTTCTTAGATCCACGTTTTAGGTTATTATTTTAGGTTTATTTTTAGTTTTTATTTTTTAGTTTAGATTTTGGTTTATTTTAATTTTATTTTATTTTATTTAGTTTAGGTTTAGGTTTAAGTTTAGGTTTTATTTATTTTAGTTTAGGTTTAGGTTTATTTTAATTTGATTATTTCATTTTTATTTTAGGTTTAGTTTTTTATTAGGTTTTGGGTTTAGGTTTTTTTTTGTTAAAGTCTTATTTTTTAAACTTAGGATTTTATTTAGGTTTTATTTATTTTATTTTAGGTTTATTTTAAGTTTATTTTATTTTTATTTTATGTTTAGTTTTTATTTTATTTAGGTTTTTATTCCTAGGTTTATTTTTGGGTTTTATTTTTTAGTTTATTATTTAGGGTTTTTTTAAAAAAACATTTAAGTAAATCAGTAGGATTAGGTTTATTTACTTTATTTGGTTTATTTTTTATTTATTTTAGTTTATTTTATTTTTAATTTTTATTTAAGATTTTTTTATTTAGTTTATTTATTTATTTCAGTTTAAGTTTTCTTATTTTGGTTTATTTTTTAGGTTTAAGTTTATTTTTAGGTTTTTTTAGCTAAGTTTTACTTTTATTTTATTTTTTAGGTTTAGGTTTTTATTATTTTAGGTTTAGGTTTTAGGTTGTTATTTGAGGTTTTTTTAGGTTTTAATTTTTATTTTAGGCTTAGGTTTATTTTTAGTTTATTTTATTTTATTTAGTTTAGGATTAGGTTTAGTTTATTTCACGTTTAGGTTTATGTTTTCATTATTTCAGTTTAATTCATTTTACTTTAAGTTTAAGTTTATTTTAATTTATTTGTTTTATTTTTATTATTGGTTTAGTTTTTTTTAGTTTAGGGTTTAGGTGTTATTTTTTATTTATTTTTAGGTTTATTTTTTAGGTTTAAGTTTTTATTTAGTTTTTATTTTATTTTATTAGGTTTACTTTATTTTTATTTTAGGTTTATTTTATTTTATTTATTTAGTTTAAGTTTTATTTATTTTTTTAGTTTAGTTTTATTTTATATTTAGGTTTAGGTTTAGGTTTTAGTTTAGATTTTTTTATTTAATTTTATTTTCTTATTAGGTTTAGGTTTAGGGTTTATAAGCATTATGGTTTAGTTTTTGGTTTGGGTTTTGGGTTTAGTGTTTAGGTTTAGGGTTTAGGCTTTAGGTTTTAGGTTTAAGGTTTAGGTTTTAGTTTAGGGTTTAAGGTTTAGGGTTTAAGTTTTTTTTATTAGAGTTTTGTGTTTAGGGTTTAGCATTTAGGGTTTATGGTTTTAGGGTTTAGGTTTTTGGGTTTAAGTTTTAAAGTTTATGGTTTAGGGTTTAGGGTTTTGAGTTTTTAGGTTTGGGGTTGTTGGTTTAGGGTTATAGGTTTAGGCTTTAAGGTTTAGGGTTAGGGTTTTTTTATTCTTTTATTTTCTTATTATTTTATTTTTGTTAAATTAAGTAAAATGGTAGGTTTAGGCTTATTTAGTTTATTTTTTATTTATTTTAGTTTATTTGATTTTTTTTATTTTATTTTTATGTAGTTTAGTTTATTTATTTTAGTTTAGTTTTTTTTATTTTAGTTTCATTTTTAGGTTTACATTTAGGTTTAAGTTTATTTTTTAGTTTAGTTTTATTTTTATTTTATTTTTTTGGTTTAGCTTTTATTTTTTATTTTTATGTTTAGTTTTAGGTTTTTATTTTACTTTTTTAGGTTTAGGTTTTAGGATTTTTTTTAGGTTTATTTTTAGGTTTTATTTTTTAGTTTAGGTTTATGTTTATTTTTTGTTTATTTTATTTTATTTCGTTTAAGTTTAGGTATTGGTTTAGTTTATTTTTGGTTTAGGTTAGGTTTTCTTTATTTTAGTTTAATTAATTTTAGTTTAGGTTTAGGTTTATTTTATTTTTATTTTAGGTTTAGTTTTTTTTTTAGTTTAGGATTTAGGTTTTATTTTTTATTTATTTTTAAGTTTATTTTTTAGGTTTTGGTTTTTATTTAGTTTTTATTTTATTATATTTTAGGTTTGTTTTATTTTTATTTTAGGTTTAGTTTTTATTTTATTTAGGTTTTTTTATTTTTATAGTTTAGTATATGATTTTATTTATTTTATTTTTTTTTTTATTTATTATTTTTTATATGTTTAAATTTAGGTTTTAGTTTATGTTTTTCTTTTATTTTAATTTTTTATTCTATTTTTGTTTAGTTTATTTTTTTATTTTATTTTTAGGTTTTATTTAGTTTAGGTTTAGGTTTTTATCTTTTTAGGGTTTAGGGTTTAGGGTTAATTTAGGGTTTTGGGTTTAGGGTGTGGCGTTTACTGTTTAGGGTGTAGGGTTTTTAATTTTTTTTAGGGTTGGGGTTTAGGGTTTAAGTTTTAGGGTTTATGATTTAGGGTTTAGGGTTTTAGGGTTTAGGGTTTAGAGTTTAGGGTTTAGGGTCTAGGGTTTTTATGGTTTAGGGTTTAGTATTTAGGGTTTTGGTTTTAGGTTTGGGGTTCAAGTTTTAATTTAGGGTTAGAATTTTTATTTTTTTTTTGTAACAGAGAACAAATTTAGATTCAACTTTTCTACTTTTTGAATTCATTAACCAAGTAACACACCAAGTTTTCTATGACACAAGTGATGACATAGATAAAAAATGAGCACGATCAAAAAAACTCTAGATAACTAGAATCATCTCTTTGTAAGAACCAGTTCCATGGCATAGATAGGATCTATTTTATAGTTTCTCGGTTCGATCAAAACCACCACGGCCTCTCGGTAGTAGGATCCACATATCCTTATCCCCAATCTCTCCCTCGCCACCACCATGGTTGTAACCTCGGCTCCTCCCACCTCCATAACCACTATTGCTCGACCACCACCTCGGATCCCCCACCACCTTGTGATAAGCGCCACCTGCCTTGCCTCCCAGCGGATCTAGACTAAGCCTTGGTTAATGGTGATGTTCACATCAAGGTTCTACCCATTCTTAGGGTTTTTTTTTAAAATCAAAAGTGGGAGAATTTTATTGCCAAAAGAAAGGGATACAAGGTCCTTAAAGGGGATAAATCTCTAAACTACTTGCTCAAAGAGCTACAATTAACCTAAAAGATAAATTTCCTATTACAAAACCAAATCAAAATAAAGAAATGACAAAAACTAAGAAAGAAATAACACCAAATTCAAGAAGGCCACCCAAAAATCTATATCCCAAAATCTTCTAAGAGATACAAACCACCTCTGACCCCAAAACACAAACACAAAGAACTTAATATAGAGATAAACATCTAGAAATAAGGATAAGTTAAATACACAAAAGAAACAAAATGATAAAAATCTTAGATATGGCTTAGGCTCAGTCACATTCATCTCAAGGGGAAATAGGATATGTGAGTATCCAAACTTCAGAAGAAGGGTTACAATCACATATGGTGCTACCAGACAAAGGATAAGAAGCATCCCACCCTTCATAACCAACATACCTCAATTAAACCAAATAGCTAACGACCAAGGCCAAGTTCAAGTATCATCATCGATTAAATAGGCAACTAAAACATCCAACCAAACGAGCAAAGAAACCAACCAAACAAGATAACAACCAATAAACCACCATCAAAGCCACCCAAAATAAATAAAGACCAAGGTAAAGAACTAAAAATTCTGATCCACCAACCAACATATGTAGCCAACCATCAAGGCCACACCCGACCATAGCGGAATCGGAAATAGTAATAGAGATAAGAACAACCAAAAACATATAGGTTCATCCCATGAAAAGAAATGACAATGGTCCATCCAAGCAGGAAAACACCATAAAAACTTCAAAAAAACCATCGGCCAGAAGGAACAAAGCCCGGCCAGGCCAACCAATAATCATGATGCGGATAGCAAAACCAAAAGCAAAAGGCTAGAAAAACCATAGCCATCAAACCACCAATAAACCCTCAAGAAAAAAAAGAGGCTAGGAAAAAAAAAGCAAGCTGAAGCTTACCAATCACCATGCCATCCTAAAACCAACAGAGACCAACAAGAGGAGAGCCACCAAAACTAGAGGAAAGTAAATCTCTCAGTACAAAGAAATAATCTCAACCTCCATCAAAAGTAGATATCATTCGTAGGGTTTAGGTTTAGGTTTAGGTTTATTAAGTTTTAGGTTTTGGGTTTATTTTTTAATTTACTAAGTTATTTTAGGTTTAGGTTTAGGGCTTTGGGTTAGAGTTTATGGTTTAGGGTTTTGGGTTTAGGGTTTAGGGTTTAGGGTTTGGGGTTTAGGATTTAAGGTTTATGGCTGTTTTGAAAAAATTAAGTAAACCAATAGGTTTAGGTTTATTTAGTTTATATTTTATTTATTTTAGTATATTTTATTTTTTATTTTTATTTAGGTTTATTTTTTATTTTTACTTAGTTTAGTTTCTTTATTTTAGTTTATGTTTTTTATATTTTAGTTTATTTTTTAAGTTTACATATATTTTTCTGTTGAGTTTTATTTTTATTTTATTTTTTAGGTTTAGGTTTTTTTTATTTTTTGGTTTAGGTTGAGGTTTTTATTTTATTTTTCTAGGTTTAGGTTTAATGTTTTTGTTTAGGTTTATTTTTAGGTTTTAATTTTTTACTTTAGGTTTAGGTTTATTTTGTTTTATTTTATTTAGTTTTAGGTTTAGGTTTTATTTATTTTAGTTTAGTTTATTTTAGTTTAGGTTTAAGTTCATTTTATTTTGTTTATTTTATTTATATTTTTGGTTTAGATTTTTTAGTTTAGGGTTTAGGTATTATTTTAAGGTTTATTTCTTAGGTTTAGGTTTTATTTTATTTTATTTTAGGTTTATTTTATTTTTATTTTACATTTAGTTTTTATTTTATTTAGGCTTTTATTCTTAGGCTAATTTTATTTTTTAGTTTAGCTTAGGATTTATTTATTATTATATTTTTTATTTAGTTTTTTTTTTATTTTATTTTATTTTTAGGTTTAGGTTTAGGTTTAGGTTTTAGTTTAGGTTTTCATTTTATTTAGATTTAGGTTTTTTTATTTATTTTATTTTTGGGATTTATTTAGTTTAGGATTAGGTTTTAGGTTTTTAAGGTTTAGGCTTTATGGTTTAGGGTTTAGGGTTTAGGGTTTATGGTTTAGGGTTTAGGCTTTGAGGTTTAGGGTTTAGGGTTTAGGGTTGTAGGGTTTAGGGTTTAGGGTTTTAGGTTTACCATTTTAGGGTTTAGGGTTTAGGGTTTTAGGGTTTTAGGGTTTAGGGTTTAGGGTTTATGATTGTAGGTTTAGGGTTTAGGGTTTAAGGTTCAGGTTTTATTTTGGCATTTAGGGTTTTTGGTTTCCTTTTTAATAGAGAACAAATTTAGATTCAACCTTTCTTCTTTTCAATTTGATCAACCAAGTAACACACCTAGTTTTCTAAGACATAAGTGATGATATAGATAAAAAATGAGCATGCATTGAGCAAATCAAAAATTGTAGATAACTTGAACTGTCTCTACTGTAAAGATACAGTTCCATAAGTAGCAGATCAGATTTGCCGTTCTTCAGTTTTTCCAATTCCCATTAGAACCATGCCGGCCTCTCGAGTAGCGAGATCCATAAATGTATCCCCGATCCCTCCCTCTACCACTACCATGGTAACCTCCTCGCTCCTCCGGCTCATAACCGGCACCTCCAAATCCTACACCACCACTATGATAATAGCCTCGCCTTTGCCTCCAGCAGATCTAGGCGAGCACGGTTGATGGTGATGTTCCTACCATAAAGTTTTGCCCATTCTTAAGGTTTATGTTTTGGTTTAGGTTTTTTAGGTTTTAGGGTTTAGGTTTATTTCTTAATTTATTTAGTTACTTTAGATTTAGGTTTAAGGTTTGGGGTTTAAGGATTAGGGTTAGGGTTTTGGGTTTAGGCTTTAGGGTTTAGGGTTTAGGGTTTAGGATTTTAGGTTTTATGTTTTTAGGGTTTAGGTTTAGGGTTTAGGTTAGGGTTTAAGGTTTTGCATTTAGGGTTTAGTGTTTAGGCTTTTGGGTTTAGTGTTAGTTTAAGGTTTAGGGTTTATGGTTTTAGAGTTTAGGGTTTAGGTTTTTGGGTTTAGTGTTTAGTGTTTAGGGTTTAGGGTTTAGGGTTTAGGGTTTAGGGTTGTTTAAGGTTTAGGGTTTAGGGTTTAGGGTTTAAGGTATTTTTTTTTGGGAAAGGTAGAATTTTATTACCATAAAAGGAAAAGAGACAATGTCCTTAAAAGGGGTAAAGCTCTAAAATTCTTCTGCTCTGAGAGCTACAAGAAACCTAGAGAGCTAAACCCCCATCTATGTACATTAAAAAATGAAAAGAAAATAATAGTGCAAATACAGTGCTTAAAAGGCATAAGAGAAAAAGCCATAGAGTAAGACAAACAAATCTTAAAAATAGTAAAAGGATGTGTTAGCAGCAATTCATGATTCCTTTGAAAAAGCAAGATAAGCAAGATCCACAACAACATCACTTGGGTTGACTGAGCAATGACCATACCCTCTATACAGTTTCAACTTGTAAAAAAAAAATCTACAAAACACTATAAAAGCAGAAGCCATACCTAAAAATGATAAGGATAAATAGAGGAAAAGCAGAGAGCTTAGAAAGAGAAGGCTCAAGATTAGTTAGGATCATCTCAAGGGGCAACAATACATATGAGCATCCAAACTTCAAAAAGAAGGGTTACAATCATATGTAATGCTACCAACCAGAGAGAAGATGTGAGTAACATCAAAGCCATCATAGTTAGCATACTTGATATAAGTAAACATCCAAGGCCAATAGAAGATAAAGTTCTAGATCCACCACCACTAAACAAAAAGCAACCGACTAGCAACCAGCTAGTAGCCAAACCACCAAATAAAAACCATAACAGACTAATCACAATAACCCAGAGAGAGGCTAGAACAAAGCCAGAATAATAACAACAGCCATTTACCGAATTCCCATCCGAGCTCCAAACCAGGGAAAACCAGTACCAGCCATTAGCAAGCACCAGACCAATGCTAATTAATTGAGAAATAGCCAACAAAACCAAGATAGGAGCCCTCAAGCCAAAGTCCCAACAATAAGCAGTCACCAAGCCAAACTAGGATGAATAATAATAAATGACTAAATAGCTCAAAAATTAAACCATCAATTGAAGGAAACATAAGGTACATGCAGTGTAAATCACCAGAAGATAAAACAACCACACAAAAGGGGGACAAAGGCAGCCACCAACCAACAAAAATCAAAAAGTCCAATCCAAAATGATCAATAAATATTTAGCCAGCATAGTAAAAGGCTTTAGAAAATTGTTGGGTTTAGGTTTTAGGATTAAGTTTTAGGTTTTTGTTTAGGGTTTAGGGTTTTTTTTAATAGATAATAAATTTAGATTCAACATTTCTTTTTTTCAATTTCATTAACCAAGTAACACAATAAGTTTTCTAAGACACAAGTGGTGACATAGATCAAAAATGAGCACGCATAGAGCAAATCAAAAATACTAGATAATTATAACTGTTTGTACTATAAAGACACAGTTTCATAAGTAGTAGATCAAATCGATCATTCTTTAGTTTCTCCAGTTCCCATTAGAAACAACCAGACCTCTCGAGTAGCGGGATCCACGATAATATCCCCAATCTCTTCCTCTGCCACCACCATGACTATAACCTCCATCGCTCCTCCCGCCTCCATAACCACCACTACTCTGACCACCACTTTTGTATCCGTTAGCACCTCCAGATCCCTCACAACCACTATGATAATCGCTGCCTCTGCCTTTGCCTCCACCACCAGATCTAGACTAAGCTTGGTTGACGGTGATGTTCCTACTGTCAAGATTTTGCCCATTCTTAAGATTTAGGTTTAGGTTTATGTTTATCAGGTATTATGGTTTAGGTTTATTTTCTAATTTATTTAGTTACTATAGGTTTAGGTTTAAGTTTTGGGGTTTAGGGTTTAGGATTTAAAGTTAGGGTTTAGGGTTTAGGGTTAGGGTTTAGGGTTTAGGGTTTAGGGTTTAGGGTTTAGGCTTTATGCTTTTCGAGTTTAGGGTTTAAGATTAGGGTTTAAGGCTTAGGGTTTTTTATGGTTTAGGGTTTAGAGTTTAGTGTTTAGTGATTAGGGTTTAGGGTTTTTTAGGGTTTAGGGTTATAGGTTTAGTGTTGTAGGTTTAAGGTTTAGGGTTTAAGGTTTTTTTTAATTAAATAAATCTGTAGGTTTAGGTTTATTTAGTATATTTACTTTATTTATTATTTATTTTAGTTAACTTTATTTTTAATTTTTATTTAGGTTTATTTTGTATTTTTATTTAGTTTAGTTTCCTTATTTTAGTTTAGGTTCTTTATTTTAATTTATATTTGAGGTTTAGGTTTAGATTTACATTTTAGTTAAGTTTTAATTTTATTTTAGTTTTTTAGGATTAGGATTAATTTTTTATTTTTAAGTTTAAGGTTAGGATTTTATTTAATTTTTTAGGTTTAGGTTTTAGGATTTATTTAGGTTTATTTTTTGGTTTTATTTTTTAGTTTAGGTTTAGGTTTATTTTTAGTTTATTTTATTTTATTTAGATTAGGTTTAGGTTAAAGTTTAGTTTATTTTAGGTTTAGGTTTATTCTATTTTGTTTATTTTATTTTTATTTTTGCTTTAGGTTTTATTTTAGTTTAGGATTTAGGTTTTATATTTTATTTATTTTTAGGCTTAATTTTTTAGGTTTATTTTTTAGGTTTAGGTTTTCATTTAGTTTTTATTTTATTTTACTTTAAGTTTATTTTAATTATATTTTAGGTTTAGCTTTTATTTTATTTGGGTATTTTATTCTTAGGTTTATTTTATTTTTTAGGTTAGTTTTGGATCTTCATTGTTTTATTTTAGTTTATTTTTTAATTTTATTTTATTTTTATGTTTAGGTTTAGTTTTTAGTTTAGCTTTTGATTTTATTTTATTTTTTTATTTATTTAAATTTATGTATTTTATTTATTTTGTTTTAAAGATTTTTTTCGTTTAGGTTTAGGTTCCTAGGTTTTTAGGGTGTAAGGTTTAGGGTTTAGGGCTTAGGGTTTAGGGTTTATGGTTTAGGATTTACAATTTTAGGGTTTCAGGTTCTAGGGTTTATTTTAAGGTTTAGGCTTTAGGGTTAGGGTTTACGGTTTAGTGGTTAGGGTTTAGGGTTTAGTGTTTAGGGTTTTGGGATTTTAGGGTTTAGGGTTTAGGGTTAGCTTAGGGGTTAGGGTTAGATTAGGGTTTAGGATTTAAGGTTTAGGTTTTATGCTTTAGGGTTTAGGGTTTTTAAGGTTTAAGGTTAGTTTAAGGTTTAAGGTTTATGGTTTTAGGGTTAGGATTTAGGGTATATGGTATAGGGTTTAGGGTTTCACCTTTAGAGCTTAGGGTTTAGGGTTTTGGGTTTAGGTTTAGGTTAGTTTATAGTTTAAAGTTTAAGGTTTATGGTTTAGGGTTTTTTAGGGTTTAGGGTTTAGTGTTTAGGGTTAATTTAGGGTTTCTTAATTTTAGGGTTTAGGGTTTAGGGTTTAGGATTTAGTTTAGGGTTTAGGATTTAGTTTATTTAGGTTATATTGTTATTTAGGTTTATTTTTTATTTTTATTTAGTTTAGTTAATTTATTTTATGTTTATTTATTTAATGTCAATTTTTATGTTTATTTTTTAGTAAATTGGTTGTTATTTAGCTTTTTATTTTAGTTAATTTTTAGGTTTAGGGTTAGGTTTATGTTTATTTTTTTAGTTTAGTTTTATTTTTATTTTATTCCTTAATTTTTGGTTTATTTTTTATTTTTATGTTTAGGTATAGATTTTTATTTTATTTTTTTAGGTTTAGGTTTAACATTTTTCTTTTAGGTTTATTTGTAGGTTTTATGTTTTAGTTTATGTATAGGTTTATTTTTAGTTTATTTTATTTTATTTAGTTTATGGTTTAGGTTTAGTTTATTTAAGGTTTAGGTTTAGGTTTTATTTATTTTAGCTTAAGTATAGGTTTATTTTATTTTATAAATTTATTTTTATTTTAGGTTTAGGTTTTTTTTAGTTTAGGGTTTAGGTTTTATTTTTTTATTTATATTTAAGTTTTATTTTTTGGTTTAGGTTTTTATTTAGTTTATTATATTTTATTTTTTATTTATTTAGTTTTTATATTAAGTTTAGTTTTTACTTTATTTATTTTTTTATTCTTAGGTTTATTTCCTTTTTAAGTTTAGTTTAGGTTTTATTATTTTAGTTTATTTTATTAATTTTTTTTAATTTTAGGTTTAGGTTTAGGTTTTAGTTTAAATTTTTATTTTATTTTATTTTATTTTATTATTTTATTTAGGTTTTAGTTTTTTTTATATTTTTTATTTTTAGCTTTTATTTACTTTAGTTTAGGTTTTAGGTTTTTTTGGGTTTAGGGTTTAGGGTTTAGGGTTTTAAGGTTTAGGGTTTTAGGGTTTAGGGTTTAGGGTTAGGGATTAGAGTTTAGGGTTTAGGGTTTAGTTTTTAGGCTTTTGGATTTAGGGTTTCTAGGGTCTAGGGTTTAGGGTTAGCTTAGGGTATTGGTATTTTTAAAAAAAAAAGTAAGTAAACCAATAGTTTTATGTTTATTTAGTTTATTTAGCTTCTTTTTATTTATTTTAGTTTATTTTATTTTTTATTTTTATTTGTTTTTATTTTTAATTTTTATTTAGTTTAGTTTATTTATTTCAGTTTAGGTTTTTTATTTTAGTTTATTTTTTAATTTTAGGTTTAGGTTTAGGTTTATTTTTTTAGTTGAGTTTTATTCTTATTTCATTTTTTTGGTTTAGGTTTTACTTTATATTTTTAGGTTTAGGTTTAGGTTTAGGTTCATGTTTAGGTTTTTATTTTATTTTATTTAGGCTTTGGTTCTAAGTTTTTATTTTAGGTTTATTTTTATGATTTATTTTTTATTTTAGATTTAGGTTTCGTTTGGTTTATTTTATTTTATTTAGTTTAGTTTTAGGTTTTATTTATTTTAATTTAGTTTATTTTAGTTTAGGTTTAGGTTTATTTTATTTTGTTATTTCATTTTTATTTTAGGTTTAGTTTTTTTTTTAGTTTAGGGTTTATATTTTATTTTCTATTTATTTTTAAGTTTTACTTTTTAGGCTTAGGAATTTATTTTATATTTATTTTATTTTATTTTTGGTTTATTTTAGGTTTATTTTATTTTTATTTTATATTTAGATTTTATTTTATTTAAATTTTAATTCTTAAGTTTATTTTTGGTTTATTTTAGGTTTACTTTAGGTTTATTTTAGTTTAGTTTATTTTATTTTAGGTTTAGGTTTATTTTATTTTGTTTATTTTAGGTTTAGGTCTTTTTTTTTAGTTTAGGGTTTAGGTTTTATTTATTTTATTTATTTTTACATTTTATTTTTAGTTTTATTTTTTAGGTTTAGGTTATTATTTAGTTTATATTTTAGGTTTATTTTATTTTTATTTTATATTTTGGTTTGATTTTATTTAGGTTTTTTATTTTTAGGTTTAATTTATTATTTAGTTTAGTTTAGGCTTTTATTTATTTTATTTTATTTTAGCTTTTATTTTTTTAATTATTTGCTTTTAGGTTTAGGTTTAGGTTTAGGTTTTTATTTTATTTTATTTATGTTTAGATTTTTTTTATTTATTTTATTTTTAGGTTTTCAGGGTTTAGGGTTTGGTATTTAGGGTTAAGGGTTTAGGGGTTACGGTTTGGGGTTTAGGGTGTATGGTTGTAGGTTTAGGGTTATAGGTTTTAGGGTTTAGGGTTTAGGGTTTAGGGTTTAGAGTTTTGGGGTTTAGGGTTTAGGGTTTAGGTTTAGGGTTCAGGGTTTAAGGTTTAGGGTAGGGTTTAAGGTTTAGGGTTTAGGGTATAGGGTTTTAGAGTTTAGGGTTTTACGGTTTAGGATTTAGGGTTAGTTTTAGGGTTTTTTATTTTTAATTTTTTATTTTTTTATATTTTTTAATTTTTAAAATTAAGTAAACTTTAGGTTTATTTTTATTTAGTTTATTTTTTATTTATTTTAGTTTATTTTATTTTTATTTTTATTTAGTATATTTTTATATTTATTTTATTTTGTTTTTTATTTTAGGTTTATTTATTTTAGTTTAGGTTGTTTATTTTAGTTCATTCTTTAGGTTTAGGTTTATTTTTTAGTTTAGTTCTATTTTTATTTTATTTTCCATTAAGGTTTAATTTTTTCATTTTAGGCTTAGGTTTAAGTTTTTATTTTATTTTTTTAGGTTTATGTTTTAGGTTTTGATTTTAGGTTTATCTTTTTTGTTTAGGTTTAGGTTTATTTTTAGTTTATTTTATTTTATTTATTTTAGGTTTAGGTTTAGGTTTGGTTTATTTTAATTTTAGGTTTACATTTTATTTATTTTAGTTTTGGTTTAGGTTTATTTTATTTTTATTTTAGTTTAGGGTTTAGGATTTATTTTTTATTTATTTTTAGGTTTATTTTCTTGGTTTAATTTTTTATTTACTTTTTATTTTATTTTAATTGTAGGTTTAATTTTTATTTTATTTAGGTTTTTTATTTATTTTTGTTTAGTTTAGGTTTTTATTTATTTTATGTTAGTTTACTTATTTTTCTTTTATTTTGTTTAGTTTAGTTTTTTTCAAATATATATTTTTTTAATTTAGGGTTATAGGGTTTAGTGTTGTATGTTTAGGGTTGAAGGTTTATGGTTTAGGTTTAGGTTAGTTTTAAGTTTCAGGGTTTAGGGCTTAGGGTTTAGGGTTGTAAGTTTATGGTTAGTTTTAAGGTTTAGGGTTTAGGAGTAGATTTTTTTTTAATTTTTTTAATTTATATTTTTATTTAATTAAATAAACTCAAAGGTTTAGCTTTATTTAGTTTATTTTTTATTTATTTTAGTTTATTTTATTTTTTTATTTTGATTTTAGTTTAGTATTATTTTTATTTAGTTTAGTTTATTTAATTTAGTTCAGTTCTTTTTTATTTTCTTTTCGTTTTGGGATTAGGTTTAGGTTTAGGTTGTAGTTTGTGTTTTTATTTTATTTTTATTTTTATTATGTTTAGGTTTAGGTTTATTTATTTACTTTATTTTTATGTTTTATTTAGTTTAGGTTTTAGGTTTTTATTTTATGTTTATTTTTAGGTTTTATTCTTTTGTTTAGGTCTAAGTTAATTTTTAGTTTTTTTCTTTTATTTAGTTTAGTGTTTAAGTTTAGTTTATTTTATATTGTTTATCTTATTTTTATTTTAGGTTTAGGTATTTTTTAGTCTAGGGTTTAGATTTTATTTTTATTTATTTTTAGGTTTTATTTTAGGTTTAGGTTTTATTTAGTTTTATTTTATTTTCTTTTGGGTTTATTTAGGTTTATTTTATTTTATTTTATGTTTAGTTTTTTTATATTAGTTTTATTTTAGTTTATTTTATTTTTTTGTTATTTTTTAGGTTAGTATTTATTTTTTTTTTAATTTATCTTTATTATTAGTTTATTTTTATTTTTTATTTTTAGGTTTGGTTTAGGTTTATGTTTATTTATTTTATTTTATTTTTTAGGTTTTATTTAGTTTAGGTTTAGGTTTATTTTAATTTAGGTTTATATTTTATAGTTTATGGTTTAGTTTTAGGTTTATTTAGGTTTATTTTATGGTTTTAGGGTTTAGTGTTTAGGTTTATTTTTTTTTATTTATTAGTTTTTTTTTATTAGTTTAAGGTTTAGTTTAAGGTTTTATTTTTATTTGTGTTAGATTTAGGGTTATTTTAGGTTTAGGATTAGTGTTTATTTATTTAGGATTTAGGTTTATTTTAGTTTATTTTAGGTTTATTTTTTTTTATTTATTTTTTTTAGATTTAGGGTTTTAGGGTTTATTTTATTTATTTATTTTATTTTTTAGAGAGAACAAATTATTCAACATTTCTTTTTTTTTGATTTCACCAACAACATTTATTTTCTAAGATGACATAGATAAAATGAGCATGCATAGAGCAAATCAAAACCTAGATTTATTTTTGATAGTTTGGTCGATCGATTTTTAGGTTCTTTAGTTTAAAACCACCCAGCCTCTCAGTAGCAGATCCACCATCATATCCGATCTCCCTTCATCACCCTGATTGTAACCTCCGGATACTGGGATCCACTTTACCACCACCTCCATATAGGCTAGGATTGCCCACCAGGTGATGCTTTCATTTTTATAGGTTGGGTGAGCAGGATGATGATTCATTAGTCAAGGTTATGCCCATTCTTAAGGTTTAGCTTTAGGTTTATGTTTATTAGGTTTTACGGTTTAGGATTATTTTTTTAATTTATTTAGTTACTTTAGGTTAGGTTTAGGGTTTAGGGTTTGGGATGTAGGGTTTAGGTTTTAGGGTTTAGGGTTTAGGGTTTAGGGTTTTGGATTTAGGATTTTTTTTTTCTAAAATTAAGAAAACTGGTAGGTTTAAGTTTATTTAGTTTATTTTTTAATTATTTTAGTTCATTTTATTATTAATTTTTATTTAGGTTTATTTTTTATTTTTATTTAGTTTAGTTCATTTATTTTAGGTTTATTTATTTTAGTTTAGGTTTTTTATTTTAGTTAATATTTTAGATTTATATTTATTTATTTTAGTTTAGTTTAATTTTTATTTTATTTTTTAGGGTTATGGTTTATTTTTAATTTTTAGGTTTAAGTTTAGGTTTTATTTTATTTTTTTAGGTATAGGTTTAAGTTTATTTTTAGGTTTTATTTTTATGTTTAAGTTTAGGTTTATTTTTAGTTTATTTTAATTTATTTAGTTTGGGGGTTTAAGTTTAGTTTATTTTAGGTTTAGGTTTATGTTTTATTTATTTTAGTTTAGTTTATTTTAGTTTAGGTTTGGGTTTATTTTATTTTGTTTATTTTAGGTTTAGGTTTTTTTTATTTCTCGGTTGATTTTTAATTTTTAATTTATTTTTAGGTATTATTTTTTGGTTTATCATTAGGTTTAGGTTTTTTTTAGTTTTTATTTTATTTAGTTTAGGTTTACTTTATTTTTAATTTATGTTTAGTTTTTATTTTATTAAGGTTTTTTTTATTTTTAAGTTTCTTTTATTTTTTTAGTTTAGTTCAGATTTTTTTTTAATTTAGTTTAGAATAGTTTCTATTTTTTATATTATTTTATTTTTAGTTTTAGGTTTAGGTTTAGGTTTATGTTTTAGTTTAGGTTTTTATTTTATTATATTTTTTTATTTTATTTAGCTTTTAGTTTATTTATTTATTTATTTTTTGGGTTTTATTTAATTTTGATTTAGACATTTAGTTTTTAGGGTTTAGGTTTTAGGGTTTAGGGTGTAGGGTTTAGGGTTTTAGGATTTAGGATTTAAGGTTTAAGGTTTAGGATTTACGGTTTAGGGTTTGGGGTTTATGGTTAGTGTTTAGTGTTAGGGTTTTTTTTAAATTAAGTAAACTGGTAGGTTTACGTTTATTTACTTTATTTTTTATTTATTTTAGTTTTTTTATTTTTTATTTTTATTTTGGTGTATTTTATTTTTATTTTATTTAGGTTTTAATTTGTTTTTATTTTTTTATTTTAGGTTTATTTTTTATTTTAGGTTTAGTTTTTTTATTTTATTTAGGTACTTTATTTTTTAGTTTAGTTTAGGCTTCTGATTATTTTGTTTTAACTTAGCTTTTTTTTTTTTTAGGTTTTGGTTTAGGTTTAAGTTTTAGTTTAGGTTTTTATTTCTTTTATTTTTTTATTTTATTTTGGTTTAGGTTTTTTTATTTATTTTATTTTAAGTTTTATTTTGTTTAGGTTTAGGTTTTTAGCTTTTTATGGTTTAGGGTTTAGGGTTTAGGATTAGTTTAGGCTTTAGGGTTTTTTAGGATATAGGGTTGTAGGTTTATTTTTTAGAGTTTAGGGTTTACAGTTTAAGATTTAGGGTTTATAATTTTTTAATTAAGATAACTGGTTGGTTTAAGTTTATTTAGTTTATGTAGTTCATTTTTTATTTATTTTAGTTTATTTTTAGTATTTATTTTTATTTATGTTTATTTTTATTTAGTTTAGTTTATTTATTTTAGGTTTATTTATTTTAGTTTAGGTTTTTCATTTAGGTTTATTTTTTAGTTTATTTTTATTTTAATTTTATCTTTGAAGTTTAGGTTTTATTTTATATTTTTAAGTTTAGGTTTTTATTTTATTTTTTTAGGTTTAGGTTTTAGGTTTTTTACTTTAAGTTTTTTTTTAGGTTTTACTTGTTTGTTTAGGTTTAGGTTTATTTTTACTTTATTTTATATTATTTCATTTAGCTTTAGGTTTAGGTTTAGTTTACTTTTGGTTTGGGTTTAGGTTTTATTTAGATATTGTTATTTTAAGGTTTAGGTTTTATTTTATATTTATTTTAGGTCTTTTTTAGTTTAGGTTTTTATTTAGTTTTTAATTTAATTTATTTTAGGTTTATTTTATTTTTATTTTATTTAGGTTTTTTATTTTTTTTAGTTTAGTTTAGGTTTTTATTTATTTCATTTTAGTTTAGTTTTTCTTCTTTTTAAGTTTACGTTTAGGTTTAGGTTTAGGATTTAATTTATGTTTTTATTAGATTTTAATTTTTTATTTTATTTTGGTTTAGGTTCTTTTATTTATTTTATTTTTAGGTTTTATTTAGTTTAGGGTTTAGCTTTTTAACATTTTAGGGTTTAGGGTTTAGGGTTTGGGGTTCTGGGTTATAGGTTTTAGGGTTTAGGGTTTATGGTTTAGGGTTTAGGGTTTCAGGATTTATGGTTTAGGGTTTAGGGTTTACGATTTAGGGTTTCAGGTTAAGGTTTTTTTTAATTTACTAGTTTAGGGTTTAGGTTTAGTTTAGCCTTTAGGGTTTAAAGTTAGGGTCTTTTTAAAATATTTTTACTTATTTAGGGTTTAGGGTTAGTTTAGGGTTTAAGGTTTTACGTTTAGGGTTAGTTTTAGGGTTTACGATTTAGGGTTTAGGTAATTTAGGGTTTAGAGTTTAGGGTTTAAGGTTTAGAGATTTTCTTAATTAAGAAACCTGATTAGTTTAGGTTTATTTAGTTTATTTTTTTATTTATTTTCATTTATTTTATTTTTTATTTTTTAGGTTAAGTTTTTATTTTTATTTAGTTTAGTTTATTTATTTTAAGTTTATTTATTTTAGTACACATTTTTTATTTCTATTTCTTTATTAGGTTTAGGTTTAAGTTTCTGTTTACTTTTTAATTTAGTTTTTTTTTGTTCAAGTTTTATTTTTTATTTTTAGTTATAGGTTTAGGTTTTTATTTTATTTTTTTATGTTTAGGTTTTGGGTTTTTATTTTAGTTTTATTTTTATGTTTTATTTTTTTAGTTTAGGTTTAGGTTTATTTTTAGTTTATTTTATTTTATTTAGGTTTAGGTTTATGTTTTATTTATTTTAGTTTAGTTTATTTTAGTGTATGTTTAGTTTTATTTTCTTTTGTCTATTTTATGTTTAGGTTTTTTCTATTTTAGTTTATAGTTTAGGTTTTATTTTTTATTTATTTTTTGGTTTTATTTTCAAGTTTATTTTTTAGCTTTATGTTTTTATTTAGTTTCTATTTTAGGTTTAATTTATTTTTATCTTATGTTTAGTTTATATTTTATTTAAGTTTATTTATTTTTAGATTTATTTCATTGTTTAGTTTAGTCAAAAATTCTTATTTAATTATTTTTAGTTTAGTTTTTATTTTTTATTTTATTTTAATTTTAGTTTTAGGTTTAGGTTAGGTTTAGGTTTCAGTTTAGGTTTCGGTTTGGGTTTTTTGTTTAATTTAATTTTCCATATTTTATTTAGGTTGTATTTTTTATTTATTTTATTTTTAGGTTTTATTTAGTTTAAGTTTAAGTTTTTAAGGTTTAAGGTCTGGGGTTTAAGGTTTAGGGTTTAGGGTTTAAGGTATAGGGTTTAGGGTTTAGGGTTTAATGTTTTATGGTTTAGGGTTATATATTAAAAATTTATGATATAAGATTTATTTTAGGGTTTAGGATTTTGGTAAGAGTTTATTTATTTATTTTTATTTTTTTTATGTAGGGTTTAAGGTTTAGGATTTAGCGATAGTTTAGGGTTTATGGTTTAGGATTTAGTGTTATAAGCTTAGGGTTATAGGATTAGGGATAAGAGTTTAGTGTTAGTTTTACAGTTTAGGGTTTAAGGTTTAAGGTTGTAGGTTTAGGGTTAGTTTTAAGGTTTAGGGTTTAGTGGTAGGGTTTATTTATTTATTTATTTTTTTAAATAAAGTAAACTCATAGGTTTAAGTTTATTTAATTAATTTTTTTATCTATTTTAGTTAATTTTCTTTTCTTTATTTTTATTTTGGTTTTTTTTTATTTTTAATTAGTTTAGTTAATTAAATTTAGGTTTATTTATTTTAGTTCAGTTTTCTTATTTTAGTTTATTTTTGACGTTAGGTTTATCTCTATTTTTTACTTTAGTTTTATTTTTATTTTATTTTTTATATTTAGGTTTTATTTTTTATTTATTTTTAGGTTTTATTTTATAAGTTTAGTTTTTATTTAGTTTTTATTTTATTTTGTGTTGTGTTTTCTTTTTCATTTTTATTTTGTGGTATAGTTTTTATTTTATTTAGGTTTTTTATTTTTTATTTTTTAGTTTAGGTTTTTATTTATTTTATTTTAGTGTAGCTTATATTTTTAATTTTATTTTCTTTTTTTTGGTTTTGGTTTAGGTTTAGGTTGTAGTTTATGTTTTTATTTTACTTTATTTTTTTTATTAAAGTTTATGTTTTATTTATTTATTTTATTTTTAGGTTTTATTTAGTTTACTTTTAGGTTTATTTTTAGTTTAGGGTTTACGTTTAGTTTACTTTAGGTTTATGTTTAGGTTTTATTAATTTTGGTGTAGTTTCTTTTAGTTTAGGTTTAAGTTTATTTTATTTTGTAAATTTTAATTTATTTAAGTTTAGTTTTTTTTTTAGTCTAGGATTTAGGTTTTATTTTTTCTTTATTTTTACGTTTTATTTTTAGGTTTATTTTTCAGGTTTAGGTTTTTATTTAGTTTTTATTTTATTTTATTTTAGGTTTATTTTATGTTTATTTCATTTTTATTTTTCATTTAGTTTTTATTTTATCTAGGTTTTTTATTCTTAGGTTTTTTATTTATTTTTAGTTTAGTTTATTTTTATTTACTTTATTTTAGTTTATTTTTATTAGTTTATTATATTTTATTTTGAGGTTTAGGTTTAAGTTTTTTTATTTCTTTTATTTTTATGTTTTATTTAGTTTAGATTTAGGTTTTTTATCTTTTAGGGTTTCGGGTTTAGGGTTTAAGGTTTAGGATTTTAAAGTTTAGGGTTTTAGGCTTTAGGGTTTATGGTTAGGGTTTAGGTTTAGGGTTTTGGGTTTAGAGTTTAGTGTTTAGCCTATAAGGTTTAGGGTTTTTAGGGTTTAGGGCTTAGGGTTTAGGGTTAGCTTAGGGTTTAGGGTTAGTTTAAGGTTTAAGGTTTAGGGATTAGGCTTCATGGTTTAGGGTTTTTAAGGTTTAAAGTTTGGGGTTTAAGGTTAGTTTATGGTTTATGGTTTAGGGTTTAGGGTTTAGGGTTTAGGGTTAGGGTTAGGGTTTAGGGTTTAGGGTTTAAGGTTTTGGGTTTTGGTTTAGAGTTCAGGGTTTACGGTTTAGGGTTCTAGGTTTAACATTTAAGGTGTAGGTTTTAGGGTTTAGGGTTTAGGGTTTAGGGTTTTAGGGTTTAAGGTTTTTAGGGTTTAGGATTTATGGTTTAGGTTTTAGGCTTTAGGTTTAGGGTTTAGGGTTTTTATTTTATTATTTTTAATAGAGAACAAATTTAGATTCAACATTTCTTCTTTTGATTTCATCAACCAAGTAACACAAGTTTTTTAAAACACAAGTGGCATAGATAAAATGAGAACGCATAGAGCAAATCAAAATCTAGATAACTAGGGTATCTCTTGAAAGAACAGTTCCATAAGAATAGGATGGGAGTTCTTGGTTTATCGGTTCCCCAGACCACCCGACCTCTCAGTAATGGGATCCACCATCATATCGATCTCTCCCCTCTGCCACCACCATATGTAACCTTAAGCTCCTCCAGCCTCCATGACCACCACTACCCGGACCACCACCTCCATATCCACCAGCACCTCTAGATCCCCCACCACCACTATGATGATCGTGGCCTCCACCTTTACCTCCACCATCGAATGGGGATCTAGTTACGGTGATGTTGGGATGTCAGGTTCACTTTATTTTTAGGGTTTATGTTTAGGTTTAGGTTTAATAGGTTTTAGGCTTTAGGATTATTTTTAAATTTATTTAGTTACTTTAGGTTAGGTTTAGGTTTTTTTTTTAATTAAGAAAATAAATTGGTTTAGGTTTATTTAGTTTATTTTTTATTTATTTTAGTTTATTTTATGTTGTATTTTTATTTAGGTTTATTATTTATTTATATTTATTTTATTTATTTATTTTAGATTTATTTTATTTAGTTTAGGTATTTTATTTTAGTTTATTTTTTTTTAGGTTTATTTTAGTTTAGGCTTTGTTTTGTTGTTGTTGTTTTGTTTTATTTTTTTAGTTTAGGTTTATGTTTATTTTTTTAGTTTACTTTTAATTTTATTTTATTTTAGGTTTAGGTTTTATTTTTTATTTTAGGTTTAGGTTTAGGTTTTATTTTATTTTTTAGGTTTAGCATTTAGGTTTTCATTTTAGGTTTATTTTTAGGTTTTATTTTTTTTTTTGTTTAGGTTGAAGATTAATTTTAGTTTATTTTATTTTATTTAGTTTATGGTTTAGGTTTAGATTATTTTATATTTAGGTTTAGGTTTTATTTGTTTTTATTTAGTTTATTTTATATTTGGTTTAGGTCTATTTTATTTTGTTTATTTTAGGTTTAGGTTTTTTTTTAGTTTATGGTTTGGGTTTTTTTATTTATTTTTAGGTTTATTTTAAATTTATCTTTTAAGTTTAGGTTTTTTTAGTTTTATTTTATTTTATTATAGGTTTATTTGATTTTTATTTTCCTTTTAGTTTTTATTTTATTTAGGTTTTTTATTTTTAAGATTTTTTTTATTTTTTTAGTTTAGTTTACATTTTATTTATTTTATTTTAGTTTACTTCTTATTTTTTAAATTATATTATTTTTAGGTTTAGGTTTAGGTTTTTATTTTATTTTATTATTTTATTTTATTTAGGTTTAGGTTTTTTTATTAATTTTAATTTTAGGATTTATGTAGTTTAGGCTTCGCTTTTTATATTTTTAGGGTTTAGGATTTTATGGTTTAAGGTTTAGGGTATAGGGTTTAGGGTTTAAGGTTTAGGGTTTAGGCTTATAGGTTTAGGGTTTGGGGTTTAGGGTTTAGGGTTAGGTTTTTTTTAAAAAATTTTTGTAAACTCGTATGTTTAGGTTTATTTAGTTTATTTTTAATTTATTTTAGTTTATTTTTTTATTTAGGTTTATTTTATTTTATTTTTTTATTTAGATTTTTATTTTATTTTATTTTAGGTTTATTTTATTTTTATTTTAGGTTGTTTTTTACTTTATTTAGATTTTTTATTTTATTTTTTTAGTTTAGTTTTTATATATTATATTTTTGTTTAGTTTATTTTATTTTATTTTCTTTTTAGGTTAGGTTAAGTTTAGATTTAGGTTTTAATTTATGTTTTTATTTTATTTTGGTTTAGGTTTTTTAATTTATTATATTCTTATGTTTTATTTAGTTTAGTCTTTAGTTTTATCTTTTTTTAGGGTTTAGGATTTAGAGTTTAGGGTTTAGGGTTTAGGTTTAGGGTTAAGTTTATCGTTTAGGGTTTTTTATGGTTTAGGGTTTAGGGTTTTGGGTTTAGGGTTTTAGGGTTTGGGGTTTAGGTTTTAGGTTTAGGGTTTTGGTTTTACTTTTTTAATAAAGAACCAATTCAGATTGAACATTTCATCAACCAAGTAACACACCAAGTTTTCTAAGACATAAGTGACGATATAGATAAAAATTGAGCACGAATAGAGTAAATCAAAACCATAGATAATTAGAACCATCTCTACTATAAAGACACAGTTCTATTGGCAACAGATTGGATCAATCATTCTTCAGTTTCACCAATTCCCATCAAAACCACCCCTAGTGTCGGTGGGATCCACCATCATATCCCGATCCTCTCTCCACCACCACCACTATGTAACCTCTGCTCCTCCAGCCTCCATAAGCACCCTTTTCACCACCCACCTCCATATCCCCGCCACCACTGCAATAATCACCGCCTCTGCCTTCGCCTCCACCGCTAGATCTAGACTAACTTGGTTGATGGTGATGTTCCTACCATCAAGGTTCTGCCCATTCTTAGGGTTTAGGTTTAGGTTTTGGTTTATTAGATTTTAGGGTTTAGGTTTATTTTTAAATTTATTTAGTTACTTTAGGTTTAGGTTTAGGGTTTGGGGTTTAGGGTTTAGGGTTTAGGCTTAGGGTTTAGGTTTAGGGTTTAGGGTTTAGGGTTTAGGGTTTAGGGTTTAGTGTTTAGGGTTTAGGGTTTTAGGGTTTATGCTTTTAAGGGTGAGGGTTTATGGTTAGGGTTTAGGGTTTAGGGTTTAGGGTTGTATGTTTAGGGTTGTAGGTTTAGGGTTTAGTGTTTAGGGTTTAAGGTTTAGGGTTTAGGATTTAGGATTTATGTTTTTTTTTAAATTAAGTAAACTGGTTCGTTTAGGTTTATTTAGTATATTTACTTTATTTATTATTTATTATTTTTATTTAGTTTAGTTTATATATTTTATGTTTATTTATTTCAGTTTAGGTTTTTTATTTTAGTTTATTTTAAAGGTTTTGGTTTAGGTTTATGTTTATTTTTTAGTTTAGGTTTATTTTTATTTTATTTTTATTAGTTTATTTTTCTTATTTTTTAAGTTTAGGTGTAGGTTTTAGTTTAGGTTTTTATTTAATTTTATTTTTAATTTTGTTTAGGTTTAGGTTTTCTTAAATATTTTATTTTTAGGTTTTATTTAATTTAGGTTTAAGTTTTTAGGTTTAGGGTTTAGGGTTTAGGGTTTTAAGGTTTAAGGCTTTTTTAGGTTTAGGGTTTAGGGCTAGGGATTAGAGTTTTGGGTTTAGGGTTTAGGGTTTGTGTTTAGGCTTTAGGGTTTAGGGTTTTTAGGGTTTAGAGTTTAGGGTTTAGGGTTTTTTTTTTTAAATTAAGTAAACCGGCATGTTTAGGTTTATTTAGTTTATTTTTATTTATTTTAGTTTAGTTTATTTTTTGTTTTTATTTATTATTATTATTAATTTTTATTTAGTTTAGTTTATTTATTTTAGTTTAGGTTTTTTTTGTTTTTTTTATGTTTATGTTTAGGTTTAGGTTTATTTTTTAGTTGAGCTTTATTTTTATTTTATTTTTTATTTTTAGGTTAAGGTTAAGGTTTTAGGTTTTTATTTTAGGTTTATTTTTAGCTTTTATTTTTTACTTTAGATTTAGGTTTATTTTTAGTTTATTTTGTTTTATTTAGTTTAGGTTTAGGTTTTTTTTTTTGCTTAGTTTATTTTAGTTTAGGTTTTGGTTTATTTTATGTTGTTTATTTTGTTTTTATTTTAGATTTAGGTTTTTTTTAGTTTAAGCTTTATGTTTTATTTTTTATTTAATCTTAGGTTTTTTTTTTTGGTTTTATTTTTTAGGTTTAGGATTTTATTTAGTTTTATTTTATTTTATTTTAGGTTTATTTTTAGTTTATTTTATTTGTATTTTTCATATAGTTATTATTTTATTTAGGTTTTTATTCTTAAGTTTATTTTATGTTTTATTTATTTTAGTTTAGTTTTTTATAGTTTAGGTTTAGGTTTATTTTATTTTGTTTATTTTAGGTTTAGTTTTTTTTTAGTTTAGGGATTAGGTTTTAATTTTCATTTATTTTAGGTTTATTTTTTAGGTTTAGGTTTTTATTTAGTTTTTATTTTATTTTATTTTTGTTTTTAATTTTTTATTTTGCGTTTATGTTTTATTTTATTTAGGTTTCTTATTTATCGGTTTATTTTATTTTATTAATTTATTTTAAGTTTTTATTTATTTTATTTTAGTTTAGTTTTGGTTTTTTATTTTATTTTATTTTACTTTTAAGTTTAGGTTTAGGTTTTATTTTATTTTATTTTATTTTATTTTATTTAGGTTTAGGTTTTATTTATTTATTTTATTTTTAGGTTTTATTTAGTTTAGGTGTAGGCTTTTAGCTATTTAGGGTTTAGGGTTTAGGGTTTAAGTTTAGTACAAGGTTTAAGGTTTGGGGTATAGGGTTTAGTGATTAAGGTTTATCTTATTTTTTTTATTTTTGTGTTTAGTGTTTAGGATTTAGTGTTTAGGGTTTAGGTTTTAGGGTATAATGCTTACGTTCTAGGTTTAAGGTTCAAGTTTTAGTTTAGAGTTTTAGGTTTTAGGTTTTTTTTTTTGATAGAAAATAAATTCAGATTTGACATTTCTTCTTTTCGATTTAATCAAGCAAGTAACACACCAAGTTTTCTCTGACAGAAGCAACGACATAGATAAAAAATGAGCACTCATTGTGAAAATCAAAAACCTTAGATAACTAGAATCGTATCTACTATAAAGACACAGTTCCATAAGAAACAAATTGAGCCCATTCTTGATTTCTTTAGTTCCCAGAACATCCCTCTCGAGTGGCGAATCACCATCATGTCCCTTCTCTCCCTCACCACCACCATGGCAGTAACCTTCATCACTTCTCCGCTTCCATAACCACCACCTTTGCTCTCCACCACCTCCATATCCACTAGAACCTCAGATCCCCACCACCACTTTGATAATGGTCCAAGCCATTTAAAGTTTAAATGATGTATGATAGAATCCTTGGTGATGTTTATGTATCCATTCACCATTAGAGTTCTTAATTTTCTTAATGGGTTTAAGGTTTAGTTTATTATTACAAATGGCATGAAAATAATGTTTACTTTTATGTTTGCTTGGATTTTAGGTATAGGTTTCTTATGTTTTGATAATTAGGTTATTTTGGGTTTTAGTTTTTTGGGATGGGTTTGAGGTTTAGTTTATTTAGCTTTAGATTTTGAGGTTTTAAAATTGTTTGTTATTGAGATTTTGTTTAGTCTTTTGAGCTTAGAGGTTTAGGGTTTAGGAAAATGGTTTAGTGAGGGTTTAGGTTTATGTTTTTTTTTAAAATAGAAAGGAGATAAGTTTAATTTTAGGAAATCAAAGAGATTTAGTTTATGCTATTATTTATTAGGTTTAGGTAGTTTATTTATAGTTAGTTTATTATTTTAGGTTTATTTAGTTTAGGTTTAGGAGTTTTTTTTTTAGTATTATTTACCTAGGTTAGGTTTAGTGATTAGGATTTTATATTTATAGATAGGTTTAGGTTTAGGAGATTTTATTATTTAGATTCAATGTTATGGTTTAGGTTATTTTAGTTTATTATTAAGGTTGAAGAAGTTATAGATTTAGCAATCTTAGGTTTAGGTTTTTTATTATTACTTTAGTTTAGGTTTAGGTTTATTTATAGGTTAGGGAAAAGGAGGTATTTATTTTGGTTTAGTGGTTTATTAGTTATTATTAGATTTTGCTTTAGGTTTTTTTTTTAACAATTTAGGTTTAGTTTATTTGGATTTTTTTGGGTTTAGTAGAAGAATTCAATGTTTTAGGATTTTTTTTTATTAGAGTTTTTTTATTATTAGGAAATAGATAGTTTTGGATTAGTATTTTTTATATTTAGTTTTATTTTATTTATATGATTTATTATTGTTTAATTTTTATAGGTTTTATTTTATGATTTTAGCTTTTTTATTTTAGGTTTAGGTTTAGGTTTATTTATTTATTTTATTTTAGTTTATTTTTTAATTAGGAGGTTTAGGTTTTTTTTAGTATCTTTAGATATGCTAGGTATTGGTTTAGTTTTTGGTTTATTGGTAAATTTTTTAGATTAGGATAGAAGCATTAGGTTTGTGTTTAGGTGTAGAAATTTAGAAATAGGTTTATTTTTTTAGATTTTTTGGGATATTTTTTTTTATGTCTATCTTTTAGTTTAGGGAGATTTAGTGGGTTTTGGTCTATTTTAGTTTAGTTATGAGGTTTATGTATTTATTTAGGGAGGGACAATTTTTTTATAGAAATTTTATTTATGAGTAAGTTTTGTTATTTCATTTAGTTTAAGAATTTATTATTTAGAGAAAGTAATTTTATGGTTTATTTAGTTTAGGAGTTTAGGTTTAGGTTTAGAGTTTATTTTATCTTTATTTTTTTTGATAAGATGTTAGGTTTAAGTTTAGGTTTAGGATATTTTATGATTTAGTGTTTTTTAGGTAGGTTTATATTTTAGTTTAGGTTTAGTTTGTTTAGGTTTAGGTTATTTTTATGTTTAGGTTTTATTTTTATGATTTAATTTAGTTTAGGTTTTAGTTTTATTTTTTTAGGTTTTTTAGTTTAGGTTTATTTAGAGTTTATGGTTAGTTTTATTTAGAGTTTAGGGTTATTTTTTAGGGTTATTTAGGGTTTAGGGTTTATTTAGGGTTTAGTTTTAGAGTTTAGGTTTATTTAGTTTTTTATTTATTTATTTTTTTATTTTTGGGTTTAGTTTAGTTAGTTTTATTTTATTTAGGGTTTAGGTTTAGGTTTTAGGGTTTAGGTTTAGGGTTTAGGGTTTAGGTTTAGGGTTTTTTTAATTATAGTAGGTTAGTTTATTTAGTTTATTTTATTTTATTTTATTTTTATTTTTTATTTAGTTTAGTTTATTTAATTTAGGTTTATTTATTTTAGGTTTTATTTTAGTAGGTTTAGGTTTATGTTTATTTTTTACTTTAGTTTATTTTTAATTTATTTTTAGTTTAGGTTTTTATTTTTTATGTTTAGGTTTAAGTTTCTTTTATTTTTTTTAGGTTTAGGTTTAGGTTTTATTTTAGTTTAGTTTTAGGTTTAGGTTTATTTTCAGTTTATTTTATTTTATACTGTTTAGGTTTATGTTTAGGTTTAGTTTATTTTAGGTTTAGGTTTAGGTTTCATTTATTTTAGTTTAGTTTATTTTAGTTTAGGATTAGGTTTTTTTATTTCTATTTTTGGTTTAGGTTTTATTTTTTTAGTTTATGGTTTAGGTTTTATTTTAGGTTTAGGTATTTATTTAGTTTTTATTTTATTTTATTTTAGCTTTATTTCATCTTAATGTTAGGTTTTTTTATTTTATTTAAGTTTTTTTATGTTTTTAATTTAGTTTATGTTTTTATTTCTTTTATTTTAGTTTTGTTTTTATTTTTAATTTTATTTTCTTTTTGGGTTTAGGTTTAGGTTTAGGTTGTAGTTCATGTTTTTATTATTATTAATTTTATTTAAGTTTAAGTTTTTTTACTTATTTTATTTTTAGGTTTCATTTAGTTTAGGTTTTAGATTTTTATTTTAGGTTTATTTTAAGGTTTTATTTTTTTAGTTTAGGATTAGGTTAATTTTTAGTTTATTTTATTTTATTTAGTTTGGGGTTTAGGTTTACTTTATTTTAGGTTTAGGTTTGGGTTTTATTCATTTTAGTTTAGTTATTTTTTATTTAAGTTTATTTTTTTGTTTATTTTATTTTTATTTTAGTTCTAGTTATTTTTTAGTTGAGAGTTTATGTTTTAGTTTTATTTATTTTTAGGTTTATATTTTTTGTTCTATTTTATTTTAGGTTTATTTTATTTTTATTTTAACTTTAGTTTTTATTTTATTTATATTTTTTATTCTTAGGTTTATTTTATTTTTTTTAGTTTAGTTTAGGTTTTTATTTATTTTATTTTAATTTATTTTTATAATTTACTCTATTTTATTTTTAGGTTTAGGTTTAGGTTTTTTTTATTTATTTATTTTTTAGGTTTTATTTAGTTTAGTTTAGGTTTTAGGTTTTATGATTTAGGTTTAAGGTTTAGGGTTTAAAGTTTAGGGTTTAGAGTTTTGGTTTAGTTAGGGTTTAGGCTTAGTGTTTATTTTAGTGTTTAGCTTTATGATTTAGGGTTTTTTTTATGGTTTTAGGGTTTAGTTTAAGTTTAGGTTTAGGGTTAACTTAGGTTTAAAGTTAGTTTAGGTTTAACATTTAAGGTTTAGGTTTAGGCTTAGGTTTTAGGGTTTTTTTAGGTTTAAGGTTTAGGGGTTTAGGTTAAATTAGGGTTTAGTTTATGATTTAGGGTTTATGATTTAGGGTTTATGGTTTAGGGTTAGGGTTAGGGTTTAGGGTTTAGGGTTTAGGGTTCTATCGTAAATCTTAAACCCTAAACCATAAACCATAAATAAACCTAAACCAAACACAAACCAACCCTAAAACCCTAACCTAAAATCTACAACCATAAACCATAAACCTCAAACCTAAACCCTAAAACCTAAAACCATAAACCTAAACAAACCCTCAACCCTAAACTAACCCCAAAACCTCGAATGGGAAGAACCTTGATGGCGAGAACATCACTAGCCCAGCCTGATAAATCATGGTGGAGGCAAAGCAAAGCGGTGGTTGCTCCTTGATGGTGGTGGGGATGGAGGTGTTGGTGGATATGTTGGTGGTGGTCGGAGCAGTGGTGGTTATTGGGGTGGGAGGAGTGACAGAGGGAGAGATCGACGATATGATAGCGGATCCCACTGCTCAAGAGGCTGGGTTGTTCTGATGGAAACTAGAAACTGAAGAATGACTGACCCGATCTACTACTTATGGAACTGTCTTTACAGTAGAGATGGTTCAACTTATCTAGTGTTTTTGATTTGCTCTATGGTTGCTCATTTTTTATCTATGTCATCGATTGTGTCTTAGAAAAGTTGGGATGCTACTTGTTTGATGAAATTGAAAAGAATAAATGTTAATCTTAATTTGTTCTCTATTAAAAAAATCTTAAATCTTAAACCTTAAACCCTAAACCCTAAATCCGAAACTAAAACATAAACCCTAAACCTAAAACTTAAACCCTAAACCCTAAAACACTAAACCCACAAACCCTAAAACTCTAAACCACACTAAACCCTAAACTGAACCCACAAACCATAAACCCTAAACCCCAAATCCCTAAATCCTCCAAACCTAAACTAAACCACAAACCTAAACCATAAACTAAACCTAAACCTAAAACCATAAACCCTAAACCCACAAATCCTAAACACTAAACCCAAACCCTAAACACTAAACCTTAAACTAACCATATAAACAAACTAACCTAAACCCAAACCTAAACCATAAACCTTGAATAAAGTTTTCATTAGGAGTAGATCTAAAGAATGACATCTCATAGTTAAGGTAGCTAAAGAAAATGTCTTCAAGACTTTCCTTGATTATTGATTTGAATACCTAAACCCTAACCTAAATCATATTATATTACCATATATTATAGTATAATGTAGCATCATATATTTGATCATATATTGATGTGTTTTTGGATGTTATAATTTGTTTTGAAATGTTTTAGTATATTATGGTATTGTTCCCTATAGTCTATATTAATATAAATCATAATAATAATTAATTAATAAATCACATGATGAAATTTTTTAAATTTGAAGTGGGAATTAGGTCGTAGTACCAAAGGTATGCCAATTGTAGTTTAAAAAGTAAGATTTTATGTTGTAGCATAGTATAGCATCATATATCATAATATATTATTCTACGCATTTTAAATTCTTTCAGTATGTTACAATCATGCAGTCGAGCCTACACTAGCATTATTTATAAAATTGTTGATTTAGACTTTAAAATGGTGGAATTTGGCCAAATTCATAATAGGTAGAGCATGACATCATAATATATTATTTTAATTTAAAATTTGTAAGATAACTAAAATATATAGTTTTTATTGTTTAGACTAATTTTATGATTTTTTATCTTAAGCAATCCCTTGTGATGTGATATGCAATATAATATAATATAATATGTTTGTGTATTATGATATAGGATGCCATAACATAGTGTAGCATCATGCATTATAGCATACTTTTGTGTATTACTACTTGTTGTTTAACATACTTTAGTATCTTATAGTATGATGTAGTAGAGTTTGTACTAGTATAATTCATAAAAATACTGATATATAGGCTAAGATGATGGGATTAGGCCAAATTTAAGGTAAGATTTAAAGAATGCCATTGGGGGTGTGCTATGGTGTGTCTTTTAATCAAAAGAATGGAATTTTGCATCCAAAATAAATGTTCTTTTTTCAACCAAATTTTATAATCTTTTTTTCTTGCTTAAAGTGATTCATTTTAAGGTGTAATGTAAGATAATATAAGATATGAAAACATACTGAAATATAATGTACATAACAATATAACTTCACATATATATATGAATGTGGTGTTGTGTTACTAAATATTATTGTATATTTTAGTATGTTTTACTTTTGTTATAATACATTAGGTAAAAACTCATAAAAATGTTAATTTGAAGGTTGAGATGGAAGAATTTGGCCAAATTCATGGCACACACCAAGAAGGAACACCAAAATTATGCTATTTTGTGCCATTTCTAATAGAAAAATAACAATTTTACATCAAAAATGAACATTATTCATATATTAAAAAATTTTGTTATTTGTTCCTTTTAAGTGATTCTAATGAAGTGTAATGTTAGATAATATATTATATTATAGCAAATTATGATATAACATCATATATTATAATATAATATAGTGTGTTTATTCACACTATAATATGTTTAGCATGATATTGTATAGTTAGTTTGTGCTTGCACCATCACAAATCATAAAATGTCGATTACAATGTTAAGATGATGTAATTTGAAGAAATACATTGTTAGGCTTTTTTGAAGTATTAAAGGTGTACATAAGAGAAGAAATAATATTTGATGAGAATTCCATGTCAAGGACATGGAGGGGCTCTAGAGGATCACTAATGCATTATACATGACATGTGAGGGTTTATGTTGAGGGCATAGAAGAAGAAAATCTATTGCGGAAAAGGTTTGAATTTGATTTGATTATATGATTTGAGGAAAGAAGATCCGCTAGGGATAAGAATCTATAATCCACAGGGATTAAGATGAATCAACTTTAATTTATTTTGTTTTGATGTGGAGGCATATCTGCGAGATATGGGCTCGAGTCCAGGATGGGTATATGAACCTTCCACTAAGGAAGTAGGTTAGCTATCCGGGGATTAGATTTGAGTTTGATTTCATAGATTTGTTTGGGGATGTATCCACTGGGGATAAGAGTTTGGGTGGATTTCTTTGATTTAGACTCTATTGGGGGAGTTGGTTTAATTTGGTTCCACTAGGGACGTTGGTTTTGAATTTGATTTATTTGCTTGACTTATTTATATATGATTTGGGGCTCCACTAGGGAGAAAAGTGTGATTTAATTCCATTGGGGAAAATTAGATTGGGTTCAATTTAATCTGAGTTAATCTATAGACCTTGTCGGTGTGCAATAGACCCACCGAGAAGGGGCTATATTAGCCTTGACCTACCTCAGGTTTACAAATCCAAATGGATAGTCTACCGGCTATGGGGTAGAGCAAGCCAACCTAAGGGGCCTTTTAGGTGTGCTTGGCTATGCTTGGAAGAAAATTCTAGCAAACTTACATTTTCCAAAGTGAGGAACAATGGGGTGACTGTTGGATGCAATTAATCACGACCTAGTGACTCTTGAGTGAATGTCACTGGGGACTTATTTCAACTAAAAAGTAGTAAAGATTAATTTTATCTTTATTTCATGTGATTTGATATGGTTTGTTTGGTTTTGTTTGATTTTGAATTGAGGGCATATCTGCAGGGGATGTGAGCTCGGTCAAATTTGATAGATTTAATTTATGGACCATGTTGATGTATGATGGACCCACTGAGAAGGGGCTATATCAAACTTATCATATCTTATATTTACAAATCTAAAGGGATAGTCTACTGGCCATGGGGTAGAGCTAGCAAACCTAAAGGGTTGCCTTTCGGTGTGCAACAGCTATGCTAAGAAGAAGGCATTGCAGACTTACATCTTCTAAAGAAAGGAACAACTGTTAGGGTGAGCTATTGGTAGCACAACAAATCAAACCCGACTTAGGTTGATTACTGAGTGAATGTCACTAGGGACTTATATCAACTCAAGAGTAGTCAGCCAATTCCTATAGGGAGTTTTGACTACCTAAAGATAGGAAAGGCTTGGGAAAAGGTACACTGGGGGTTTCCTAATCCACAAGTGAATATATATTTTGTTTATATATTTGTGTGGACCCTGGTGTCGAGGGACCACCGAAAGGGCTATTAACCTATCTTAGATTTCTTGGACCAAGGGAGATTCTCCAACCACATGATTCTGAATGAGGCTCCAATCGATAGTAACTTGAGTAATTTATAAATAGGGTCACAAAGGATGTGATCCAAATATAGTGCCCACATGGGAGATGTTGCTAGGGGCATTATCCTAAGCCCTGGAAAAAAAAGCCTATAGGTGTATAGTGGCCAACTCAAGGAGAAAGCATAACAGACTTACATCTACCATATGTGGTATATCCTAAGGTGTGAGAACCAACAAACCTAAGGTGTATCCATCAAAATTAGTGGTGTATCCGTCAACATAGTGAGAACCAACCAACCTAAGGTGTCATTACTGTACAAAAATTAATCCGAAAAGAAAGCATGTAGGCTTACAACTTTCCAAGAAGAACTAATTATCAGGATAATCTATTGTCGGCGAGATAGATGCTATCTGACCTAGAGCGACTACTAAGCGGGGAGCCCCGAGGAAGGACTGGACCCAAACTTGAAGCAATCATGAGGAAGGAGCCACTATGGGACTTATCCTAAACCTCCAATATACTTGACCCAGTTAGTGTACGAAGGCTAATCCAAGAAGAAAGCGTAGTAGACTCACATCTTCTTAAATAAACATGAGGTAGCTTACCATGCGGTAAGGCCTACCAAACTAACAAGGAACTTTGGTGTTCAGTGGCCAAGTAAGGAAAGCATAGTAGACTTACATCCTCAAAGGAAGAAGACCCTTGGGTGACACACTGCTAGGAGGGTAACATGCTCGACCTAGACACTACCTGAGTACCACGGGGTTATCTCAACTCAAGCTCGAGGCAAAATATATGTGTTTATTTATATGTTTGTGTGTATTTTTGTTTTGTTGTGTATGATGATGAATGATTATGGTTCTTTTCAACTACCCTAAACAAATTATGGTGGATTCACAAATAAGAATACTTTCAATATCTAAGAGATTTAATTCAAAATGGAATTTTCATTTATGATAATTATTTTCAAAAATGATTTATAATATTTATTTAAGCAGAACCCATTGATTGGATGCATTAAGCACTCTCTTTATGATTAATAAGCTGATTAGATCCTCCTTGGTAGGCCTTTTCTATGACAAAAGGGACTTCCCAAGTGGGTTCAAACTTTCTTCCCATCTTACAATGGACAACAATCGATCTTCCTAGAACTAAACTAAGCTCTCTTATTGAAAAGCTCTAGGACAGACCAACTTATTATGAGCTTGAATCATTTTAGATTTGTACAACTTGAGGTTTTTGCATTACCGTAGGTGTTTCTCCTCCAAATTTTTGAGCTCTTCTAACTGCAACTTGGCATTCTACTATATTATGATCTTGCTACCCATAGCTATCCTTAGTGATGGGAGTTTAACTTCTAATGGTAGAACCACTTTGGACCCATATACTAAGGAGAAAGAAGTAGACTGAGTTGGAGTTCTATATGTGGTGCGGTAGGCCCAGGCTTCAACTACTTTGCTCAAGCCACTTCTTGTTTATTATTGTATTTGTCTTCTTTAATATTTGGATGAGAGTTTTGTTGAAGGATTCTGCTAAGCCATTTTTCCTTGGGTAGTTGATGGTAGAATATCTACAATCTAAGCTATGTCTCTGGGAAAACTTTTTTATCTTGGTGCTCTTGAATGTAGTACCATTATCAGATATAATTCATCGAGGTACTCTGAACCTATATATAATATGATTTCTAAAAAAGAGGAGCATATACTGAGCTTTGACCTATCTGAAGAGAATCTCCTTTGCCCATTTAAAAAAGTAGTCAGTAGAAGCTAAGATGAACAGATGACCCTTCGAAGAAGGAGGAACAATCAGACCCACTATGTTGGTACCCCAACACTCGAATGGCCATGATGCCAATGTAAGATGTATAATGTTGGGTGGGTAGTGTAGGATCACACCATGTATTTGACAATGGTGGCATCGCCTAATCATATCCATGCAATCTTTAATCATCGACAGCAAGTAGTATCATAGTCTATTGATCTTGGCATTCATCTTTGGACTGAATTGGTCAGCTCCACATAATCCTAAGTGTACATCGATCAAGATTTTATGGGCTTCGTGTTGGTCTAAATAATGTAACCACATATGATCAAAAGTCCCCTAGCACAAGACACCATCCACAAGAGCATATGAAAGTGCTCTCTACTTAATCTGATGGGCTTAGGACTTCTCTTGAGGTAGTTTTCCTTTATTTAGGTAATCCATGAATGGTTGCGTCCAATCTAACTCCTCATCCTTCTTAGGAATGGCAACCTCCCCTTCAAGAGAGTACTTTTGGATAAGTTTAGTATCAATAAGGGATAAGACTTATCTATTTTGGACCTTTATTGATATGGACACATCCTCTGAACATGCCAACTCCTTGGTAAGCTTGGCTAAAGCATACACTACGATGTTCTCTCCTCGAGGAATCTTATAAATGGTAACCTCTAGGATTTAGGCCAACAACTCCATTGTCTACTTGTGGTAGTGATGGAGCTTGAGCTTTATAACCTTATAGGACCCAACAATTTGGTTGATAACTAGCTGAGAATCCTCAAAGATGTTGATGTTTTGAATGTTTAGAGTAACAACTAACTCTATACTAATCGAGCCTCATATTACTTCATTCTTTGGTGCAAGTTGGGGAGATGATATGAGAATCTCATCACATCACAGCCCGGAGTTAAGAGAACTATTCCTACCCCTACCTTTCCTAGAATAGTAGATTGTGGTTCTTCTCTTCTTTAAGAGGAAGTCGCACCATCAAAGTATATCTCCCATTGGTGAATGCTTGTATCCCCTAAGTTCATGATTTTTTCATTGGGAGATCACTAAGCAAGAGTGTTAGGAAGTAGGTGTCTTTGCTAGAAATCTAGTGTTTATTCTTTAATCGCATAGATGGGTATAAGGTAATGTCAAACTCCAAGAGGAACATGGACCACCGTTCCAACAATCTAGATAGTATCGATTATGTCATGAGATACTATAATGGATTGATTCTAGATATTAAGTTCGCCTTATGAGGAAGCATGTAGTGTTGTAGCTTTTGTGATGCAAAGGTTAAAGCTAGGCAATGCTTCTCAATGGGTGGATAAATAGCCTCAATAGAGATTAGATGACAACTGAGGTAGCAAAGTGTATTTTTCTTCCCTTCATCATTGGCCAGGGCAACAAAGCACCAAGGAGCCATCTAACGCAGCAGTGTAAAGTATGAGTTGCAGATAGAACTAGAAGCGGTAGTGTCTTCAAGTAATGCTTGGTGTCTTTGAAGGCATGCTCACACTTTTCATCCACTTGAACTTGGCATCCTTTTGATAAGCAGAATGTCTGACATCTTCCCGATAGGTTGGATATAAAGTGTCTTAAATATACCAACCACTTTTGGAATGATGTGAGTTGAGTTAAACTTTTTGGGGGTAGAATTTATAATATCAATGATCTTCTCCATTGATTTTGATTCCACGGTGTTGGACAACAAAGAATTTCCTTGAAGGTGCTCCAAATGCACACTTTAGTGGGTTCATTTTGAGGTTAAATTGTCTTAACTATTTGAAAACTACTCTCAATTCAAAGAGATGGTCTTCCTTTTCTCTACTTTTGGCCATGAGATCATCGACATAGCACTCGACTTGATGATGAATAACTTCTTTGAAGATTCAAGTCATAGCTCACTGGTATGTAGCACCAACATTTTTATGGTTGAAAGGAATGAACTTATAGCAGTAGATTCTGATCAGGGTTCTAAAAGTAGTGTTTCTTTCAACTTTAGGGCCATCTTTATTTGGTTATATCTAGATAAGCCATCCATGAAAGAGAAGGCTGCATGAGAATATCCACCATCAGCTCCGAGATTGGTAGTGGAAATTCATCTTTTGGACATGCCTTATTTAAATCCCTAAAATTGATGCATATGTGAATTTGGCCATTCTTTTTTCTAACTAGGATGATGCTGGCTAACTAGGTAGGGTATTTTTCTTCCTGGATGAAGATAGCATCGATCAGTTTCTTGACTTCATAAATGACTTATTTTTCTATGTCAAATCGCAGACGTCTAGGAGCTTGCTTGATAGGGTTAGTAGTAAGCTCTATAGCTAGTTTATGGATTGCTTTGTTAGGAGCTTATCCATGCATCTCTTCATAACCATGCAAAGTCCTTAAACTTCGGTCAATAGCTAACTAAGTCATTGGTTTCAATTTCATTCAACAAAGAATTGATGTATGTCGGGCGTGGATCATCTTCAGCTCTTAAGTTGATTTCCTTAAGCTTGTCAATGGTTGACTTGATCTCTTCTTTGAACTTTGACGGTGCATCTTTGACTTCAAAATAATTTGGACATCAAAAGTTTCTAAGCAGAGCTTCTCATATGAGTTAATATGATTTGAAAAGAACCTATCAGATTTCAAATGATTGGTGATGACTAAGCATAATCATCATCATTATCACTACCAAATCCTAGTCCTAGTCTTGATTAAGAGCTTTTGCATTTGTTATTCCATATTCTTTCGAAGTAGTCTGACCAGTGCTTTGACTAAGTATGTGGGATTAACCCTTTCTTTGTTAAATTATGAACACAAGGCAAGTACCAATCAAATGGTAATTCTATTAAATCTTTATATGAATCATCCTCAAGTTCTACATCAACTTCTTGACTTGAGGATGATGCTCCTAGAAAGAACCTTTGAGTCTTCACACTTGTGGATGACTTAGGGGCTTTCTTAATTAGCAAACCCTCAGCTTTTTGAGAGGAAATTGGGTTAGAGCTAAGGTTCCCAACTGATGTCTAACTGTTTCACATATATACTTGGATACACTTATGCTTTGCTTTGCAGCCTCGTCTTCTTCACTATATTGCTCAAGTGTCACCCCAAAGGGAATCTACTATTGAGAAGAGCTGGCTGGTGTGCTAACCATATAATACTCTACCTTTAAACTAGATTCTAAGTCTATATGGATAACAGGTGTTCTTTTAGTAGATGGGACATATCTTCTATTAGGTGGCCAATAAAGAGGTTTTCCACCACAGGGGACAGTTGGCCTCTTCTCTGTCTGGTGGAGGTTGTCATATATGTTCAAATGGAGTAACAAATTGTTGGTGGAATCTAATGTCAGGCTCCACTTCCACCTCCAAGTTTATTTCAGCTCCCTTTTATTTTTTTTCATTTTCTCTTTTCTTTTCTTTCTCTTTTTCTCTTTCCTTTTATTTTTCTTTTTCTTTTTCTTTTATTTTTAAACTTTGGCCAAGTTCATAAGAATAGACTTGTTAATTTTGAGGGAGGTAGTAAGCCACATCTTAATATATGTCAACCTCGTAAACTATAAATGGCTTGAGATCTCCTTTGACACAGAAGATGATCCCACCTCTCATAAACTTCGAACACTGATGTAGAGAGGATGGAACTATGTTGTTCTCATGTATCCATGGTCTCCCAAGCAAAGCATTGGAAGATGTATCCGAGATTATAATGTGAAACTTGGCTTTGGTCTTCTAATCATCTATCTCAAAGGACAACACTATGGAGCCTAAGGCCTGTTGACCTCACTTTTGGAGTGCAAGTTCAATCTTCCCATCTTAGACTTAGGAGTCTTCTAGACACTAAGACTTTCGTAGTCATAAGACACTTATAACAATTAGGTAAACACTTAACCTAAGCCTAAAGACTTAAAAAGTTTAACCATAGGATTAGGTTATGCCTTAGGGATTAAGATAATCCACCTACCCTACAATAGAAATACAATCCATGTTCACCTTCTCAAACAAAACCTCAAGTTTAACTCAAACATCCAATTCAAGTTCAAATCAAAACCCAAATTCTAAAACCAAATGACTAAAGCTCATGTTCAAATCCAAACTTGAAACCCTTCCTAAGCCATATGACCTATCCCAAATCTTAATTCAAATCAATCCAAAATCAATTGATTTTCTCATAGTAAATTTATATCTTCAATCATCTTCCTAAATTTAAATCAACAAATGATCAAAACTAAATCAAACTAAATCAAATTTAATTAAAACCCTTCCTAAGCCATATGACCTATCCCTTGGATTTTGCCAAATCTTAATCCATATCAAGTCAAACTCAATCGATTTTCTCACAAATAAATCATATTTTCAATCAACTTCACAAATTTAAATGAAATATACATTTCAATCATCAAAACTAAATCAAACTAAATTAAAATCCAAACCTAAGCCATATGACCCAAGTCTTTGGACTTAGGCAAATTCCTTCATTCCAAAACCCAAATTCAATTTTTTTTTTACATGAATTAATCATACCTTCAATCATATTCACAAATATAAAAGAAATCTACAATCATCAAGCCAAACCAAAATCAACCCAAGTCAAACCCAACTTAACCCTTTTGACTTGAAATGTTCAAATGAACCAAAACCCATTTAAACCCAAGCCAATTGCAATTGAATTTACATATCAATCCTAAATCCATATATAAACTCAACTAAATCAAACACAACCCAAAATCAAGCCAACTACACCCAATTGGTCCACTTCACCCAAAGTGGAAAATTTGACCTATTTGAGCCAAGTTCTAATCCTACCTAAATCGGATTGAACCAAGCCCATCAAAACTTCCATCATAATTGTTGGTCACCTTAGGTTGATCAATTATCACAAATTTAGTCAAACCAATTCAACTTGGTCATTTGACCAAGTCAACCCCTTAACCCTTATGAACCTAAACTAGCCAAATTACAACCTAAGCCAAATCCCTTAAAACCAATGATTCATACCAAATCAAATTTATTATTCGATTATGACTTGACTTCAATTGATTCAAACCAAGCCCAATTGGTCCTCTTGACCCAAGTTGACTCAAATTGACCTCAAAGACTAAATTGGTTCAAATCAATGGCTTTAGTTCATTCCAAATTGGTTATTGAACTTGACCAAAGTCATGATTGGACCCAATTGAACCCAATTGACCTACTTAGCCCAAATCGACCTGAAGATTCAAGTTGGCCTAAATAAAAACCAAATACAAATTAATTGAAGCCAAAGCCTAAAATCATATTCAATTGGTCAATTAAACCCAAACCAACACCCAACCCAAGCCAATTTGGCCAATTTGGTCAAATTGGTTAACTTAATCCATTTGACCCAAATGAATTCAAATGTGCCAAAATTAAATATAAGCCAAACTAAATCAAAACATCCCAAATGATCATATGAACTTAACCCAACCCTTGGTTTGATCTAATTTGACCAATTGGTCAACTTGACCCAACCTAACATAATTTTACCTAAATGAGTCAAATTGACCCAAACCTAGCCAAATCAACTCCAATTGACTTGAAATTTGGGCTAACCCACTTTTGGCTCATTTCAAATATGCCCAAATAAAATCCATTGCCAAATGATCATTCTACCTTTGGATCAAGGGCATCACATGAGAAAAATCACCTAAGTAAGTGTTCATTTCTATTCCTTGGCCACTTGGTACTCTTCCAATGGTCCACTTAAGCACCTAAGACACTACCAAACCCTGAGGGTGGGTTCATGACTCATGGGATGTGAAATCAGCTCACCCTCCCCATTGGAGCATTTAAAACCCATAGGAAACCCATGAGTCTTCTTTGGCAGCCACCTACACACCTTCAACCAACCAAGATGAGCCAACTCACCACCTCCTTGCCACCCATGACTCCCTGAGATGGTCGGATGGCCATTAGAAGTGAAACCCAATCCCACCATTTGATCAAGATGAAGGGGGGTATACACCCCCTCGTTTCCACTCAAACACATACACAAATTAATCCTTAGAGCCCTATCTACCCAAGATGAGACACTAGAGCCATTTCCTAAGCTCTGAAGCTCATTCCTCGATCAGAAAATGCTATTCTTGTCCATCCTAAAATAGGACACTCCCATTTCCAACATAACTTCTCCATTTCTCCATCAAACTCAAATTAATGTTGCACGTACATTCCCTAGGCCTCGTGAAGTAAGAACGAATCATCTTCCAAGCTTTTTGAGCACCGGAGGTGTGACTTCAATCAAAGCCCAACTCCAAATCATCTATTCATGGCCTTCCAAGTGAACAACGAGGAATTGATCCAATTGCTACTCAACATGGCTTCATCTCCACTAGATGAAGCTTCTTCAATTGTTTGAGCCACTAGTCTTGAGCTTCGGTGAGGTATGCTTCCCAAAATAATCCTTAGGAAAAAATGGGTTGGAGCTTTTTGAAGAAAACTTGATTCTTGTGTGATCTTGACCGTTGGATCCCCTCCGATCGATGTTCTAAAGGTGTGGAATTCTTTTGGAGTTGATTCGAGCCTGAGTAAGCTCAGATCAAGTGAGCAATGATGAAAGAACTCAATTCTCACTCACTCGCATGACATTAAATCACACACCATCCATTTTGTGTAATTGGAATGGACAATTGTGATTAGATCTGCTAGATTGATCTGATTTGATCTTATTAAGCTATGAGATTAATCATAGCCATCCAATCTTAGATCTAACAATGGAGGAGAAAGTATGTTTGCCCCGCCACGCAGAAGAGTTAAGTAAGTATTAATCTCCGGCCATGTGGAAAGCACGTTGCATCAGTGTACCACATGGAGCCAATAGGATTAGGCTTTAATTTAGATTAATTAATCATTTTAATTGCTGAAACTTCTAAAAATCATTAAAAATCATTAGAAATCATGGATAAATAAAAAATGCAAAAAATACTTATTTTAAAGGTATTTCAGACGAGAATTAAATAAAAATTATCTTAACTAATTTTAAGTTGTAATTAAGGATTAATTAAAGTTTAATTACAAAATTAATTAGGTTAATTACTCCTTAATTACTTGAGCAATTAATACCAAATTTTATGAGTTAATTTAATGGGATGACCTCTACCTCCCATAATTTTCTTGGGATTTATTAATCACTTAATTAGGAAAATGGACTAACTAAACCTTAACTACTCTTTTAAGTAAATTAATAATTAATTAATCCCATGAAAAGTAACAAATTGGTTAATTAAGTTTATTAATCATTGTTCAATAGTAAGTGAACTAAGGAATAAGGTTGGGACCCCTTTCCTTAAGTTTATTTCACCCTTTTTAAAATGAAACTAATTAATATTTAACTAATTAATTAAATCACTTAATAAAATTGAAATCATAATCACATCGACCTAATTAAATCATGGGGTAGATCTTTAGGTGTTTAATAACCTAAAGGTGTTTAATGAAATTATAGTCTACATGTGTGGAAAACCATAAGAGTAATTAATTAAGTCTCTTAATCTAATTAACTATTCATGAGCCAATTGCATTAGACCCCTTTTATATCCTAGATCATTGAGGTTTATTCTCCATGCATATCATGTTGGCTCATAATTATTTAGTTAATTACTTTAAGGTGACATAGGTAAGGGTAATTAATTCATCTAATTAAGGGTTCAACTTAATTAACCCATAAAATCAACTTAATTACATTTCCTTAAATTAAATCAAATCACTAATGTGGGAATGGGTTTAAAATAATAAGTGATGATTTCTCTTCTACTCTTTAAATTAAATCAAATCCGATACTTAATTAATAAAGATGCTTTGGTTTGCTTTAAATAATCTTATTTAATTTGATTTCTTTTAAGAACTAGTTTGGTTGAATTAATCACATGCTTATATTTGATTGTCCTCTTTCCAATCATGTTAAATTTGGTATGTCATTTGAATTCATGCATCCATCTTTTTAAAATTGAGTAAAATAAAATGGATTTCTTTTATGTAAGCTTACATGTGTTGATTTAATTTAATATATGTGTGGCTATTATCATTATTAAATCCAAATGTATTTTTCAAAAGCTTATAAATGAATAATAATATGTGTTATGATGATAGTTATAAATACATAAGAAATGCATGTGGTTTAAGTGTATGAATGTTTTTTCTCTATTCATGTGATTCATATAAGATTGAATGGTAATGGGTATATAGTTTGGACATCCTGGGAACATGAAGCTTTAGCTAGCCCCAAGGAGGTCATTTGATTACCTCACTTTTCTAGTTTAACAACAGCATGTACCCATTTGATTTCATTCTTATGTATTTCAAAATTAGAATTTGGATAAATCTTTAATTCATATATATAAATGATTCAATCAAAAAAATTAAGAATCTTTGCATGGTTTTCTTTCCTTAATTTATGTATACATCCATGTGTGTCCAAGAAAAATAAGTATATAGTCTGGACATCTCGAGAATATGAGGCTTTAGTTAGCCCCAAGGAGGTCATTTGATTTCCTCACTTTCTCGGTTTAACAATCACATATACTTGTCTATATCTTTGTACATGTATATGTATATGTGATTAGTGAATGAAAGTCCCATTTACATTAAAAAATAGCATGCATTCATAATTAACTAAGTGGTTGAATTAATTAGCCATATTATTTGGAGCTTACTTCATATGTTCATGTATACAAATTTATATATGTTTGAATGCAAATGGGTATATATTCTAGACATCTTAAGAATTTGAGTTTTAGCTAGCTCCAAGGAGGTCATTTAATTACCTCACTTCGGTTTAACAATGGCACATGCCTATTTAATTTCATTTTATATCCTTTTATAAGAATTTGGATAAAGTTTTAAATTAAAATGTTTAAATAATTGATCAAATAAATTATAAATTCTAAACATGCACATACATCATTTTAAGTGTGCTAAAATATGTTGCATGTATAGATACACTTAAGATTAAATCATATGAATGTTACATGTGATGGAAAGAAATGATTTAATATATGTCATGTGGTAGTAATTCAATTAAATTAATCATAAGATGCCTTTCATTTTGAATAGGATTATTTAAAGTGAACATAAACTTAGCATTAATTAAATCATTTAATAAGCCATTCACTAAAGAGAACTAAATCAAATTAGTATACTTTAGAAAGTGACTTAAGGTAGGGCTGAAAGAGGGAAATCCTCTTTTCCTCTCTTTATAACATTTAGTTGCTAAGTGTAATCAAATGAAACAAAAGAAAATAAAAAATTAAAATTCTCAATTCAATTAAACTAGTTCAAGTGAAATCAACCTTTCATGTTAAATTGAATCCTTCTACACTTAGGTAATACAACACTAATTCCTAACAAGACTTACCACACAAGCCTTAATACAAAAATTAGAATTAAGTCACCACTTCTAGCTCTAAGTTAAGACGGTGTATGCTGTGATGTATGTTTTATTTTATGAAGTATTATTTTTGATGGAATGTTAGGGTGTATGCTTTATAGACTAGATGATAGGCCAATATTAGCCTAATCTTATTTTATGCAGGAGCTTATGCTTAAAGGATGCTTAAAAATAAATGTGAATGCTCTTTTTGTTGGTTGCTTAAATACTTAAGAATAATTCAAGTTAGGATAGGTTGGCATAGTTACCCATGTGTAAGGTGCTAAGTCCAAATTATTAATACAACTGCTTGGGATTATATGTATATTTTTTGTAGGTTTAGTTAGATTTACTTTTCCCATAGAAATGTAATTTTTGTAATAGGAATTAGGATTAGTGCTATGGGGCATTAGGATAAGCAATGGCCAGAAGGCTTTGTCCTAGGGTGCCCTATGATGCCTTTGAAGTAAGCACCATACAAATCAAAGAAGGAACCAAATCAAAAATAGAGATATGAAGAAAGAAGACCCCTATAGAGTTTAATACAATTATAGTTATTCTTTCAGATGCTAGGTTGTATAAGCATAGAGTTCGGCTATACCCATCTTTTCTCTCTTTGTATGGTACTAATCAAGACTTTTTCTTTTATGATAGTTTATATAATTGTTTGATGTTTTCTTTTATTAAGATAACATGATTTTCATAGTTTCATAAATGATTGATGCTTTAATGTGTGGCTTGGATAGATTAGGCACTTAGGATAAAATAACTTTTCTACCCAACTACTCACATATAACTAAATTTTAAACAACTCATAACCTTATCATAAAGCATAAGACATAAATAAGATAATTAAAAGATTTAGCAACCCCTTACCTATATGGTTGTATGTCACACATCATGTATGCATATTATTTCTCTCTTGAACATGAAGGATCTCCATCCTTGGATGATAAAGGAATGCTTGACCTGTGAGGGCATCCCTTGTGGTGGAGAACACCTTCTTCTAGCTGATTTAACCCATAATGTATTTCATCATGCATTTAGGAATAAGAAATCCTAAATCCTCTATCAAAATGATCTATCTAAAATGAAATAAAATTTGAAAAGATTTTGTATCTATAGATTAAGTCATATGCTCATGTCACTCATGCTCTAGTCTCTTAGGGAGTGCGTTTAGGACTTTACTCTCTTTCTTATTAAATAACTACCCTAGCTATCTTACAATTAATAAGACTAAACTACATGGTTTTAAAATCGTAGGAGTTTATTGGTGGCCAGTCCAGAAGTCAGACAATTTATTCCCTCTTATGGAGGTAAACCTGTATGTCCATATGTCGCTTAAATTTAGGTCGTGCTTTAGCTCATACTAAAGCTCCCTAGATTTAGGATATGAGGTAGCTATTTCCTTCAGGCTATAGGCATACATCCTCACCTCTTGGGTATTCCCACAATCTTGTGTTTGTGGATTATGAGCTCCAATAATCTAATTAAATTTCAACTCAAAACATATATATCTCCTCAACTTCAAAATTATAAAGCCCAACCATAGGATAAGTTGGAATGCTCACTAGGCTTCATAGTTTCATGAGAATTTCCTACTTATTTCATTTGGATTCAAAAAATAAGTTTTTTCCTTGAACTATTCTAATTGATTTTTCAAATACAACAAATCGTTTGATAGTATAACATTGAAATCTTTAGAGATGATACCTTTTAATCGAGTATTGTTAGAAAATTTCATTTCCTAAGATGTAATTAACTATGGAGGCTTGTCTCCATAGGGAACTTAAGAATCTTTTTTAATATAAACCCTACTTAATTCATCCATGTAAAGTAGGGGAAAAGTCTCTGCTACATTTGAAGACCCATTATGCCTTAGGAGTCCTTATTATGTGATTAGGTCCATTGTAGGGTGATGCCTCTATCTTTCAAGATAGTATATCATACCTCAATATTGTACCCAATCATCTCAAAAAGTACCTTCCCTATGATCAGCATGGTGTCCCCCCCCCTCCCCCCACCCCTCAATACATTTAAAAATAAACACCGCAAGGCCCTCTCACCTTGTTCATTGAGTCCGCTTAATATCATCTTTTCTTTTTGGAGTTTAGAGATGTCAATCCTCAAGCAGGTAAGAGTTCTTAGACTCATAATATTGAATGATACACCTGGGTCAACCAGCACTCTAGATAGCTTATATCTGCCAACATCCACTGTAATGTAAAGAGGCGTTTGTGCTCAATCATCCCGAGGAGTAAGTCTTCATCGCTGAATGTAACTCTTAAAATGTCTTTCAAGTGGCATGCCTCCTCTTTAGTAGTGGTCAACTAAGCTAAGCATATCTCAAGATCAAGTAAGGCCTTGATTAGAGGTTCTCTCATCTATTTAGATAAGATAAGGGCATCGTATATGCATAACTTAGCTGGAAACTTTGTAAGGTGGGCTACGACATTGTAATCAACTCTAGCTTGCTCCTCCACAAGTATATCCATGGATGGAGCATCCTATAGAGGGGCTTTCTGCTCACTGAAACTAATGAATTGCTTACCCTTATCCTGAGGTGCAACCCTAGGAGGTAAAACTTTGCCACTACGTATATTGACTTTAGTGACATCTTGAAAAGATGAGCTTGTGGAAAGTTCTACCTTCTGCATACTACGCTTCTCCTATGGGATCCTCGTGACTCTAATTTAAGTCAATCTCAAGAGGTCAACCGATTAATTTAGAGATAGTCTAGCTCTAAATCAAAAGGAAAGAATAAACTAGAGCTATTATTTTATTTAGACTTGGAGAGCTTTCAATAGGAATAAAATCAAGAGCATCAAAAGATAATATATAAGTAGAATCGCTTTCTTCATTAATTTCTCTTTTGGGTGGAGGTACATGATAGAAATGAAGTAAAGTATGTGGAGTAAAGGATTTAGTTCCCTTATCCATAGATACAATGCTCATGCTAGTTGAAGAGGAGCTAGAAGAAGAGGTGGTAGCTACAACGGTGAAGGAAGTATTGGACTCAAACGGTGGCTATGCTACTGGATTATCCTGAACAAGTATGGTGACCTACTGTTGCTGCTGGGCAGTCACCCTCCCCGAGTTATCCTTTGCAACTAGCAAACCTTGGTGTTGGAGGTTTGAGAAACTTCATGCACTTGTAAGGAAAGCTTCTTGATCTTAGAAATTATCTTCTTAGAGGTTTTGGATAGGGAGATATCTTAACGTTCTTTGGTCTTAAGAGGATCGCAAGTATCCCTAAAGATTACTCTAAGAGAACTGGATGGTTGTTCTAATAAGTATTCCTTAGGGATAATTATGGCTCTCAACTTGTAGTTGTGCTCAAGATAGTCCTTAAAAGTGATACAATCCTCTAAGACATGGCCTAACATGCGGTGGTAGGGGCAATAGCTAGGATCATCATTCTTGCCCACTTCATCTGGCCTCTTAGGCTCTAGTAACTAGAAGTTAGGTTTCTTTAAGAGATTCTTAAAGATTTTCCTAACTACCTCTCCCTTGAATGAATATGACTTATCCAATCTATCGGCAAGAGCAGGTGGAAAGTAGCTACCTAGCTATGGATATGAATACCACTGTTGGGTAGGCTACTGAGGTGGTGGAAATGATCATTATGGTGGCTACGGTGGCCAGTATGATGGCTGAGGTGGTGGAAGAGGAGGTGGCAAAGAAGGCTACTGAGCTCGTAGCTCTCTCAACTCCTCGGTTGGCTTCCTCCATCCACAAACATAACTATCCCTGGCTTCTTCTCAATTACCATCTGCGGCTTGGGCCTAGATGATTGGTCGGGAAAGGGTAATTATTTGGCTTCCTCTTATAGGCTATCCACCTTATTGATTAATTTCTCGAATGTTTTGATGGCAAAGCCCTTAAGCATGAAGGTGACCGGGCCATGGATATTCATGAGAAGAATCTCAATGGCATGCTCTTTAGATAGTTGTAGTTCTCATTTCATACTTAGGTTGCGCCACCTGAGAATGTAATCAACAAGGGACTCGTTGAGTTTCTGTTTCTTTATAATGAGGTCACCTATAATCACCCTCTCCTGAGCTCTAGCAAACCTCTTGATAAAGAGGTGCTCCAACTTAGCAAAAGTCTTCATAGAACCATTTAAGTTATGCACAATCAAATGCAACACTTGATAGACTTCTAATAAGAGGAGGCGTTGTTGCCCTTGTTACAAAACTAAACCCTAAAGTGTCCAATGTGTTATCGTGGGTTCCCACTACCACCAAAGATCTTGAAGGATGGTGGCAAAAAACCCTAAATAAAAAAAAACTTAATAATAACCTAAATCTAAAAAATAAACCTAAAAATAAATAAAAAATATAACCTAAACCTTAAACTAAAAGTAAACCCTAAACCTAAAATAAACAAAATAAAAGAAACATAAACCTAAACTAAAATAAAGTAAACTAAAATAAATAAAACCTAAACCTAAACTAAACTAAAAAAATAAAATAAACTAAAATAAACCTAACCTAAATTAAAAATAAACCTAAACCTAAAAAACCTAAAACCAAAACAAAAAAATAAAAAACCCAAACATAAACCTAATAATAAAAAATAAAACCTAACCTAAAATTAAATAAAAAATAAAACTATACTAAAATAAACATAAACTTAAATAAAACCAAAAAAATAAACTAAAATAAAACACATAAACTATAATAAAATAAAAAATAAATAAACTAAACTAAATAAAAATAAAAAATAACCCTAAATAAAAAATTAACTAAAATAAATAAAAAATAAACTAAATAAACTAAATAAACCTAAACCTGTCAGTTTACTTATTTTTCTTTAAAAAAAACCCTTAAACCTTAAACTTTAAATCCTAAACCCTAAACCTTAAATCATAAAATAAACCCTAAACCCTAAACTAACCCTAAAATCACCCTAAACCCTAAACCCTAAATCATAATCCTAAACCCTAAACCCTAAACCCTAAACCATAAACCTTAAAACCCAAAAGCTTAAACCCTAAACTAACCCTAAACCTTAAAAACATTAACCTTAAAGCCTAAACTCTAAACCCTACAACCAAAATTAACCCTAAACCCTAAACCCTAAAAACACTAAACCCTAAAGCCAAAACCCTAAACTAACCCTAAACCTTAAGCTAACCCTAAACCTAAAACTAAACAAACCCTAAACGCTAAGCTAACCTTAAACCTAAACCTAAACTAAATAAAATAAAATAAACTAAACTAAATAAACTAAAAATAAACCTTAAAAAACCTAAACCTAAAACCTAAAAAAAAATAAAATAAAACCCTAAACTAAACCTAAAGATAAAAAAATAAACCCAAACCAAAAAAATAAAATGAAAATAAACTAAACTAAAAAAAATAAACCTAAACCTAAACATATTCCTAAAAAATAAATAAAAATAAAAAACCTAAACTGAAATAAATAAACTAAACTAAATAAAAAAACATAAACCTAAATAAAAATAAAATATAAAAGAAGCTAAAATAAACTAAATAAACTTAAACCTACGAGTTGACTTAATTTTTAAAAAATAAAAAATAAAAAATAAAATTCAATAAAAAAAAATCCTAACCTTAAGCCCTAAACCCTAAAACTAACCCTAAACCCTGAACTCTGAACCATCAACTCTAAACTCTAAACCTTATATCCTAAAATCCTAAACCTTAGACCGTAAACCTAAAACCTAAACCCAAACCCTAAACCCTAAAACTAAACATTAAATTAACCTAAACCAAAAAAACTAAACAAACGAAAACCTAACCTAAACCTATGATAAACTTGAAACTAAAACCATAAACCATAAACCTAAACCCTAAACTAACTATAAACCCTAAACCTTAAAAAAACTAAACTAAACCCTACACTAATATAAATAACCTAAACTCTAAACTATAAACTAACTAACCTAAACCCTCATCCCTAAAACCCTAAACTAAACTAAAGCCTAAACATTAAACCCTAAATGAAAACCCTAAACTCTAAACCCTAAAACTAAACCCTAAAACCTAAACCCCAAACCCTAAACATAAAAACCTAAAAACCTAAACCTAAACTAAATAAAACCTAAAACCTAAACCAAAATAAAAAATAAAAGTAAAATAAAATATAAATTGAAATTAAAACCTAAAAATAAAATAAAATAAAATAAACTAATAAAACTAAACTAAAATCAAATAAATCTAAACCTAAACTAAACTAAAACATAAAATAAAGCTTAAAATAAAAAATAAAAATAAAATAAAAAGTAAACATAAAATAAAAATAAAATAAACCTAAAAGAAACTAAAATAAAAATAAATAGAAACCTAAACCTAAAAAATAAATCTAAAAATAAGACCTAAAAATAAATAAAAAATAAAACTAAACCATAAACTAAAAAAAAAACTAAACATAAAATAAAAATAATATAAATAAAATAAAATAAACCTAAACCTAAACTAAAATAAACTAAAGTAAAATAAATAAAACCTAAACCTAAGCCTAAAATAAACTAAACCTAAACTCTAAACTAAATAAAATAAAATAAACTAAAAATAAACCTAAACCTAAACTAAAAAAAAAAACTTTAAAAAAAACCTAAAATAAAAACCTAAACTTAAACCTAAAAATAAAAATAAAACTTAAACTTAAAAAATAAGATAAAAATAAAACTCCACTAAAAAATAAACCTAAACCTAAACCTAAACCTAAACCTAAAAAATAAACTAAAATAAAAACCTAAACTAAAATAAATAAACCTAAAATAAACTAAATAAAAATTAAAAAAATAAAAAAATAAAATAAACTAAAATAAATAAAAGACTAAATAAATAAAAGAAGAGATGTTAAATCTGAATTTGTTCTCTATTAAAAAATGGAAAAAAACCAAAAACCCTAAACCTAAAACTAAACCCTAAACCCTAAAAACCCTAAACCCTAAACCTTAAAAACTCTAAACCCTAAACCCTAAACCCCAAACTATAAACCCTAAACTAACCCTAAATGCTATACCCAAAACCCTAAAATGTTGAAAGCCTAACCCTTAACTCAAGAAAACCTCAAAATAAATAAATAAATAAACACTAAATCAAAATAAAATAAAATAAAAATAAAATAAAAACATAAATTAAAACCTAAAACTAAACTTAAACCTATACCTATACCTAAAAAGAAAATAAAATAAAAAATAAAAACTAAACTAAAATAAAATTAAAAAAATCCTAAACTAAACTAAAAAATAAAAAACCTAAATAAAATAAATACTAAAACTAAAATTAAAATAAAATAAACCTAAAATAAAAGAAAATAAAAAACTAAATAAAAACCTAAAAATAAATAAATAATAAAACCTAAACCCTAAACTACAAAAACCTAAACCTAAAATAAAAATAAAATAAACCTGAACATAAACTAAAATAAACTAACCTAAAATAAATAAAACATCAGCCTAAACATAAAATAAACAAAACCAAAACCTAAGCATAAACTAAATAAAATAAAATTAACAAAAAATAAACCTAAACTTAGACTAAAGAATAAAACCTAAAAATATACCTAAAATAAAAACCTAAAACCTAAACACACAAAAATAAATTAAAAACCTCAACCTATACTTAAAATAAATAATAAAACTAAAAGCTAAAAAATAAAATAAAATAAAAATAAAACTAAAATAAAAAATAAAGCTAAACTTAAACCAAGACTTAAAAAATAATCCAAAATAATAAACCAAAACTAAAATAAATAAACTAAGCTAAATAAAAATACAAATAAAGCTAAATTAAAATAAAAAAATAAAATAAACTAAATAAACCTTATCCTACAAGTTTTCTTATTTTTTAAAAAATAGATAAATAAAAAAACATAAAAAAACTCTAACACTAAACCTTAAAACTAACCCAAAACCCTAAATCCAAAATTCTAAACCCTAAATCGTAGAACCCTAGACCCTAAACCCTAAAATCTATAAACGCTAAACCCTAAACCTTAAACCCTAAACCCTAAACAACAAAACCTAAACCCTAAACCCTAAAAACCTAAACCTAAACTAAATAAAACCAAAAAATAAAATAAATAAAAAATCTAAACCTAAATAAAATAAAATAAAATAAAACCTAAACAAACTATAAACCTCAATAAACTTAAAATATAATAAAATAAAAATAAAAACTAAACTAAACTAAAATAAAAAAAACCTAAACTAAACTAAAAAAATAAAATAAACCTAAACATAAAAAACCTAAAGTAAAACTAAATAAAAACCTAAACCTAAAATAAAGAAAACATAAAACCTGCTAAGAAAACCTAAACCTAAATAAATAAAATAAACCTAAACTAAAATAAATAAAACCTAAACCTAAACCTAAACCTAAGATAAGATAAAATAAAATAAACTAAAATAAACCTAAACCTAAAAAAGAAATATATAACCTAAAAATGAACCTAAAATAAAAACCTAAAACCTAAACCTAATAAAATAAAATGAAAACCAAAACCTAAACCTAAAAATTAAAAAATAAAACCTAAACCTATAAAATATAAAATTAAATTAAAAATAAACATAAACCAAAGCTAAAAAAATAAACTAAATAAAATAAAAAATAAACCTAAAAAACAAAAAAAATAAATAAAACTAAAATAAATAAATAAATAACAAAATAAACCTAAACCTACCAGTTTACTTAATTTAAAAAAAAAAACCTAAACCCTAAATTTTAAACCTTAAACCCTAAACCCTAAAACTAAAACTAAACCCTAAACCCTCAAACTAAACCATAAACCTTAAAACTAAACCTAAACCTAACCTAAAAAAACCTAACTACAAGCCCTATTCTAACCTAAACCCTAAACCCTAAACCTAAAAAAGCTAACCCTAAACCCTAAACTGACTTACTACACTCATTCCACTTATTAGAGTAAACTCTCTTGCATAACAATAAGTTGAATAAAAGTTTGCTGATTTTATCCCTTTTAGTTTCTAGAATATAATTTTATTCCTATCACTCCTCAAAATCAAGATCATATTCTCTTTAAGCTCTCTCATAATGGTGACTTTAACCTCAAAAATGTGTGGCTCCACATTAAAGATTCTCATGATTCCTCCTATGTATTCTCTAAACTTTGGAATAACAATATCCCTATTTCTTATTCGTTTTACGCATGCATCCAAAAATTTTATCCCTGTTGATTCCTTGTTGTGGGGTAAAGGGTTCCATTTACCCTCTAAATGTCAATGCTATTTTTATATTGAGAATGTTAATCATGTCTTTGTTAGTGGGGTCATTGCTTCTAAACTTTGGATTTGGTACGATGATCTTTTTAACACTATCAATTTCAATGGCTCTCTTACTTTATATCAACTTAAATAATTATTAAGGTCACATTAAAGTTATCATTGCTATCACTCTTATCTAGTTCATATGGATGGACCAAAATGATGCAAAACACCGTGGGATCCCTATGAACCATGTGAGGATTATTGCTAGAACTAAAAACAAAATTTGTGACTTGTTTAAAGCCAATCTCATTCATTACAAATATTTCAAAGGCTATAAATTTGTGGCCAATAAACTAGGCATAAATTTACCGGATCAACCTTACTGTCAAAATGACAAGATTGTTTATTGGAAAAAACCTCTTGATCATATTATTAAAATCAATACTGATGGCTCTATTTCTCATAATGGCTCTGGTTGTGGTGGCATTTTTAGGAACTCTAAGGGTATAGTCTTATGTGCTTTTTCTTATCCCCTTATTTCTGTCTTGTCCCTTTTACGAACTTATGGCTCTTCAAAGCTCTTGAGATTTGTCTCCAAAATGGATCAATATTTGGATCGAGGTGGACGCACTTCGATTGATCTTTTGACTTCCACTAAGATGAAAACTAATTGTACTACCTCCTCAAACTAGATCTCTTCTTCCCAACTAAATTTTAACATCACACATATTTGGAAGGAAATGCTTGTGACTACCTAAACTGCTAGATCAATGGTATCATCTTCTTTGATCAACACACCTTACCCAAACACTTGCATGGGTTAACTTGGACCCTTATCTGAACTTAATCTAAATTTTGATGTTTTCTACATTCATCTTTTATCGTATGCTTCTTTACTTTTTAGTGTTCCTTTTGTGCCTTTTGTGGATGCTTCTCACGGATAAAACTTGGTGTCTGGATCTTTGTGTCATGCTTTGGTGTTTTAATAGCTTCTCCTTCATTTGGAGGCTCACCGCTGGCATTTACATTGATTGTTGAGCTCTATAGGATAATCGATAGGATTTATGTTGAACTTTGTGCCAGCTGCTATTGGTTTTATAACCCCAATCCTACTTGGGTTTCTTATACCAATGCTGGTTGCAATATTTATTTTGATGATTTACTGATTGGTTGTTTGATTTTATTTCATAATGACTACTGGATGGCTTTTCCGCTTGTCTCCTATTAGATCTTGGTATTGTTGACATTCTTTTAACTCTAAATTAGAGACTTTCTTTTATTTCGGAAATTATCCTTTTACTTTATTCTGCATGAAGTAGCTTTTGGCCCTTTTCGATATTTATCTTCTAGGTCGTTGTCTTTCAAAACTAGATCTCACTCAGCATGCTCTCTTTGAAATCCATTTTTTGACTCTACTGGGTCCCTTTGGTGGGATCTTATTGTGGGGTGTTTCCTTCTTTTCTTCCTCCTGCTATATTATCTTTGCTTTTCTAAAAGACTAACCTCCCTACACCTTATGACTATTATTGTGCAGAACTTGCTTGGGTGGAATCTCTAGCATTCTGTTATTTCTTTCTGCACTTTTTATTTTTTGTCCTTGATGGAGTTTATTCAGATTATTTCTGGCTGTTTTACCCAGGAGATCCTTTCTCCGGGATGTTTAGATTGGGGCTTTGCTCAAGTTCTTTTATTGCTCTTGTCTGAAGATTAACTATTTTTTGCTGTCTTCTCCTATTCCCTGCAGGAATGGATTTTCTTGCTAGCCTTTCTTTTTTTTCTCTCTCTTTTTCATTTTACGCTCTTGTTGCTAACATTTGGGATGATGTTGGTCTTTCCTGCAGTTGTTTTCACCCTTCATGCTATGATGGGAACATGCAAATCTTGAAGATCTTTCTTCTGTTCTGCTTAAATTTTACCAATGGTTTATCCTATATGCATAGCTTGGTTATTGGCCAACCTCGGTTATTGTCATTATCCTTACCGGCTTAATGTGACTAAGCAACTGCTACTAAACCTGTTCTTAGACGCTATTGAGCACCAATTGGTTGCAATTTTCCTTATTGTTGCTATTTTCTGTTTGATATCCCATGTCTACTCTAATATCTCTTTGAGAATGGAATTGTGTTATTCTTTTCAATGCTAGTCATTGGCTTTTTGGGTCCTCTTTACATATTGATGCCTTTGTGATTTATGGTTGTCTTTTGAATCATGATTTCCCAATTGTTTGTACTAATATCAACTGGGCTATTTTTGATCACACATGTTGTTGCTATTTTCATCCCTTACGTTTCCCATAGTGATTTCTTCTTTTTTATGGGATCCTTTTATGTTCAAACTCTTAATGGCTTATCCTAAGGTCAACTTGTTGATAACTTCTCTCTTAGTTGTTTGATATGGCTCCTAAACTATCAATCTTTTATTTCGGTTTTGCCCATAATTAGTAGGTTTGGAGTTACTCAAGGGATTATCATTTTGCATCTGCTGAGTTGTGGGTATTTCTGTTTACTCTGGTGGGAATTCCTTGAACTCATACATTATCAATTTTATATCCTTTTTAGTAATAATTGCTTTTCCTAATTGGTGTATTAACCGAAACAATGTCCACATTGTTGATTTTTGGAATTTTGATTTCCTTGCACAGCAAGTTTTCTTTGATTTTCTTTCTGTCTTTAATGCTAACATCTGGGATACTGTTGCTCTTCCTTGCTATTATTTTCCCTCCCTATGCTATGATTGGAACATGCAAAACTGGATGATCATTTTTTTGTTATGCGTGGAATTAATCAATGATTTATCTTATATGCATAATTGGGTTATAATCCAACCCAGTTATTATTGTCATTATCCTTGGCGTGGATTAAGGAGACTAAGCATCTACATTTCTCAATGTCACATGGATTGGCTTGTGGTGGGAGCTATTCACTATCTATCCTTCCTATTTATATATGCTTTTGGGTGGACTCTTGGCCGCCTTGGTATTAATTGCTTTGTTTGTAGATTAATACTCTTCATCCGCCTGGGGTTTTGGATTATTTTGTTCAGCAAGTCTCTATTGAAGTTGTTGATTGCTTTATGGACTTTGCTTTGAACCCCCATATTGGTTTATTTTATGCTTATCATCGGAATTCATTGGTCTACCTTTTCTGCTGCTATTTTCTCCATCTTTTTTCAGTCAAACTTGTATCTATTGCACTATTTTTACTGGATGAGTGGCATTATGGCAAGCTAGCTGGTTTTTGCTATTTTGGTTATTTCTTATCTTGGAGATTTACTGTCTTATTTTATCAGGACACCTCTGTTGGCTCCATCTTTGTTGGTTGTAGGATTTTAGGGTCTCATGCTCTGCATGCTGTTTCTGACATTGCTATCCTGATGGTGATGGTTTTGGTGATTCGAGTTCGCCTTCAAGATAACTATTTTTATGCTCTATCTATTTGGTTATCAACTATTGTCATGTCTACTCCGATTGTGGAGTTTTATGGCCAATTTGCTGTCCCTTCCTATCTTGGATGTTGCTATCTTAACTTTCCTTGGTTTGCCTATATTATTTTTCGGATTCTAATGTTGATAATCATTTCAATCCACTTGTTGATTTTTCTTATGGTGGGTTCCAATGTTGCATTAGCTATTTTGTTGTTAGGGTTGGTTTTGATGTTGTTTATGCTTATTCTCATCTCGATTTTTGTGATTCATAAAAACCTCTTATGTGCTATCTATTCTAAAAGAGTGGTATTATGGACAGTTGTTGCCTTTTGCTGTCTTGTTGTCTTGGTTGTTTATTGAGCTAGATTATCTGAATTTTGGCCCTAAATGCTACTATTGGAGTTGTTGCTCTAATTGTCTTTACTGGGTGCTATTTTTGGTTGGTTGCAGTCCATTCCCTATGTTGAGCTATGCTGCCTTCCTTTACAATTGCCTTTTTCCAATTATTGATATGGACATTAAAAAGGGGGTTGTTTCCTGGGTTGTTTCCCGCGCTGAAAGTTTCTTTTATATATCATATGATTGGGATGGTGTTAATTATAGGCTCATTGACTTGATTAGGATTTAAAAAGTTGTCTAAATTTTCTTGTGGAGGGATTATATCTTTACTTTCTTTCTTGGATATGCCTTTCATAAGGTTAAATGGCTCATTCTCTTATGTTTATGTATTCTCGGATGACTATATTGATGATACTTTTAATAATACACTATCATTCATTTCCTCCTCTATTTTAGATATGATTTTGTTTAGGTTTGCAGGTAATAAAGCTCAGAAGACTATCAACAACTGGGTGCTTCCTTCTCACAGGTTTGTTGGCTATGATGGCTGTGATGATCTCACTCCCTTTTGGTTTTGGTAGTAGCTCATGTGATGTAACCCTTCTAAGTTTGGATGCTCATACTTGCATCCCAACTTGGTGACTTGAGCCTTCTCTATCACAATTCCTTGCTATCATTCTCATATTATATTGTTTTCAGCTATCATTTTGTCTGTATTACCTTAATTGTTCTAATCTCTCTCTCATTTTAACTTTGCAGGTGATTCTCTCTTCTTCTATTGCAGGTTTGCTCCATATTATCATGCATTCTGACATCCTCCAGAGCATTGGCCTTAATCTTGAGGGATTTACCTTAGGTGATTGCTCTTTAAAGAGTTCTAGAGTTTATCCCCTTTAAGGACCTAGTAACCCTCTTTTTGTGGCAATAAAATACCCCTACATGGGGTTTCCCTAAAAAAAAAACCCTAAACCCTAAACCCTAAACCCTAAACCCTAAAATCCTAAACCCTAAATCCTAAAGTCAAAACCTTAAACACTAAAAATGTAAAAACATAAACCTAAACTAAATAAAACCCAATAAATAAAATAAATAAATAAAACTAAGCCTAAATAATAAAAAGAATAAAATAAAATAAAAACCTAAACATAAAAATAAAATAAAATAAACTAATAAAAATAAACTAAAATAAAATAAATAATAGCATAAATAGAACTAAAAAAAAAACTAAGAATATAAAACCCAAATAAAATAAAAACTAAACATAAAATAAAAATAAAAATAACGTAAAATAAACCTAAAATAAAATAAAATAAATACTAAATATAAACCTAAACATAAAAAAAATCCTAAAAATAAATAAAAAATAAAACCAAAACCCTAAACTAAAAATAAACCTAAATGTAAAATAAAAAATAAAATAAACCTAAACCTAAAGCAAAATAAACTAATCTAAAAAAAATGAAACCTAAACCTAAACCTAAAATAAACTAAACATAAACCTAAACCTAAAATAAATAAAATAAAACAAACTAAAAATTAACCTAAACCTAAACTTAAAAAATAAAACCTAAAAATAAATTGAAAATAAAACCCTAAAACCTAAACCTAAAAAAATAAAATAAAAACTTAAACCTAAAATTAAAAATAAATAATAAAACTTAAACTTGAAAAATAAAATAAAAATAAAACACAACTAAAAAATAAACTTATTCCTAAACCTAAACCTAAAAAATAAACTAAAATAAAAACCTTAAATAAACTAAACTAAAATAAATAATAAACATAAAGAAAATAAAAAATAAAATAAACTAAAATAAACTAAATAAACTAAAACCTACTCTTAATTTTACAAAAAATACTTAAACCTTGCAACCTAAACCCTACACAAAAAATAAGCTAAAAAATCTAAACTCTGTTTAGATTTAAAAAATAAAATACTAAAACTAAAACTAAACTAAACCTAAACCTAAACCTAAAATAATAAAGTAAAACCCTAACCATAAACCCTAAACCCTAAAACTAACCCAAAACCCTAAACCCTAAACCTTAAACCTACAACCCTAAATCCTGAACCCCAAACCATAAAACCCTAAACCCCAAACCCACTAAACCTAAACCATATATCATAAACCCTAAAAACCTAAAATCATAAAGACTAAACACTAAACCCCAAACCCTAAAACCTAAACCCTAAACCCTAAACCCTAAACCCTAACTCCAAAAAACTTAAACCCTCTAGCCTAAACATTAACCCCTAAACCCTAAACCTTAACCCTAAACCCTAAACACTAAACCATAAACCCTAAACACTAACCCTAAACCCTGAACCCTAAACTTTGAACCCTACACCCTAAAAAAACAAACCAACAAAATAAAAATAAATAAAATTAAACTAACTAAAAGATAAATAAACCTAAACCTAAGCCAAAAAAATAAAGTAAAATAAGAAACCTAAACTAAAATAAATAAACCTAAAATAAATAAACTAAATTAAAATAAAAAAATAAACCTAAAAAATAAAACTAAAATAAACTAAAATCAATATAAAATAAACTAGAACCTAAATAAACCTAAACCTACAATTTAATTTTATTTTAAAAAACCTAAACTCTAAATCTTAAATCCTAAACCCTAAACCCTATACCCTAAACCCTAAACCATAAACACCAAAACTAATTCTAAACCCTAAACCCTAAACCTAGAAACAATAAACAATAACCCTAAACCCTAAACCCTAAAAAATCCTAAACTAAAACATGAACTCTAAACCTAAAATATAAACCATAAATCCTAAACCCTAAACCCTAATTCCTAAACCTACAGCCCAAAACCCTAAACCCTAAACACTAAACTATAAACCATAAAAGAAAACCTAAACCCTAAAACTACAATACTAAACCTACAACCCTAAAAAATAAACAATAAACCCTAAATTAAATATAAACCATAAATTAAAACCTAAACCCTAAACCATAAACCCTAAAAGAAACCCTAAACCTACAATACTAAACCTACAACCTTAAAACCTAAACCCTAAACCCTAAACCCAAAAATCCAAAACCTTAAACCCTAAACCCTTAACATTAAACCCTAAACTCTAAACCCTAAAACCTACAACCCTAAACCGTAATCCCTAAACCATAAAAACCTAAAAACCAAAATCTAAACTAAATAAAACCTAAAAAAATAAAAAATAAAAATATAAAACCTAAACCTAAATACAATGAAAACCTAAACTAAAACCTAAACCTAAACCTAAACCTAAACCTAAACCTAAACCAAAAAATAAAATAAAAAAATAAAAACTAAACTAAAATGAAATAACTAAAAACCTAGAATAAACTAAAAATTAAAATAAACTTAAAAATAAAAAACCTAAATAAAATAAAAACTAAATAAAAAATAAAAATATAATAAACCTAAAATAAAATAAAATAAAAACTAAATAAGAATCTCAACCTAAAATAAAAACCTAAACCTAAAATATAAACCCAAAAATAAAACATAAAAATGAATAAAATATAAAAGAAAAACCTTGAACTAATAAAAATACCTAAACATAAAATAAACAAAATAAAATAAACCTAAACCCAAACTAAAATAATCTAAACTAAAATAAATAAAATCTAAACCTAAACCTAAAAAATAAAAACCTAAAGATAAATCTAAATCTAAAATAAAAACTATAAAACCTAAACCTAAAAATAAAATAAAATATAAGAAATTAACCTAAACAAAATAAAACCTAAACCTAAAAAATAAAATGAAAATAAAGCTAAACTAAAAAATAAACTTAAACTTAATCCCAAACCATCAAAATAAACTAAAATAAAAAATAAAGTAAAATAAATGAACCTAAAATAAATAAACTAAACTAAATAAAAATAAAAATAAAAATAAAAATAAACCTAAAAAAAATTGAAATTAAAATAAACTAAAATGATTAAACAATAAACTAAATAAACAAAAACTTACCAATTTGCTTAATTAAAGAAAAACACTAACCCTAAAAATTAAAACCCTAAACATTAAACCCTAAAACTTAAACCCTAAATCCTAAAGCCCTAAACTTTACACCCTAAACCATAATCCCTAAAACCTACAACCATAAACCCTAAACCCTAAACCCTAAACCCAAAACCCTAAAACCCTAAAAACCTAACCAAAACTAAATAAAACATAAGAATAAAATTAATAAAAACCTAAACCTAAATAAAATAAAACAAAATAAAAACATAAAACTAAAACATAAACCTAAATGTAAACCTAAACCTAAAAATAAAATAAAATAAAAAATAAATCTAAAAAAAATAAAATAAATTAAAACCTAAACTAAATTAAAAAAAAACTTAAAAATAAAAAACCTTAATAAAATCAAACCTAAATGCAAGATACAAATAAAATAAATGTAAAATAAATTTAAATAAAAACAAACTAAAATCCTAAAACTAAAAAATAAACCTAAAAATGAAACCTAAAAATAAATAAAAAATCAAACCTAAACCCTAAACAAAAAAATAATGTAAACCTAAAATAAATAAAATAAAATAAACCTAAACCTAAACTAAAATGAACTAACCTAAAATAAATAAAACCTAACTCTAAACCTAAAATAAACTAAACCTAAACCATAAAGTACATAAAATAAAATAAGCTATAAAATAAACCTAAACCTTGACTAAAAAATAAAACCTAAAAATAAAACTAAAATAAAAAGCTAAAACCAAAACCTAAAAAAATGAAATAAAAACCTAACATTAACCTAAAAATAAAAAATAAAACCTGAACCTAATCCCAAACCTAAAAATAAACTAAAATAAAAAAACATAAACTAATTGGACTTAAATGAAATAAACTAAACTAAGAAAAATATAAGTAAACAGAAATAAAAATAAAATTAAAATAAACTAAAATAAATAATAAATAAACTAAATAAACATAAACCTACTAGTCTACTTAATTTAAAGAAAAATAATAATAATAAAAACCCTAACCCTAAACCCTAAACCCTAAAACCCTAAACCCTAAACCCTAAGACCTTAAATCCTAAACCATAAACCCTAAACCATAAACCCTAAACCCTAAAACCTACAACCCTAAACCCTAAACCTTAAACCCTAAACCCTAAACCTTAAGTCCTAAACCCTTAAAACCTAATATCCTATAAACCTAAAAAACTAAACCTAAATTAAATGAAACACCTGAAAATAAAATTAATAAAAAAAGGTAAACCTAAATAAAATAAAATAAAATAAAAACCTAAACCTAAATGTAAACCTAAAGCTAAAAAATAAAATAAAATAAAAACTAAAAACTAATCAAAAATAAAATAAATAAAACCTAAACTAAACTAAACTAAAAAAGAAAATAAACCTAAAAATTAAAAACCTTAATAAAATCAAGCCTAAATGTAAAATTAAAATAAAATAAAAGTAAAATAAAAGAAAATAAAAACTAAATAAAAACTTAAACCAAAAAGATAAACCTAAAATAAAACTTAAAAAAAATGTAAACCCTATACTAATAAAAAACCTAAACCTTAACCTAAAATAAACAAAACAAAATAAATGTAAACCTAAACTAAAATAAACTAAACTAAAATAGATAAAACCTAAACCTAAACCTAAAATAAACTAAACCTAAACCCTAAACTAAATAAATTAAAATAAACTAAAAATAAACCTAAAACTAAACTAAAAAATTAAACTTATAAAGAAACCTAAAACCTCAACCTAAAAAAAATAAAATAAAACTAAAATCTAAATAAAACCTATACCCTAAACCTAATAATATAAAATAAAACCTAAAACTAAAAAATAAATTAAAAATAAACCTAAAATAAAAAATAAACATAAACCTAAACCTCAACCTAAAAAATAAACTAAAATAAAAAACCTAAACTAAAATAAATAAACATAAAATAAATAAACTAAACTAAATTAAATTAAAAAATAAACCTAAATAAAAATATAAAATAAACTAAATAAACTAAGTTAACTTAAAACTACCAGTTTACTTAATGCTAGAAAACCCTAAACCCTAAACCCTAAATCGTAAATCTTAAACCTTAAACCATAAATCCTAAACTGTAAAACTAACCCTAAACCATAATCCCAAAACCTAAACCCTAAAACCATAAACCTTAAATCCTAAACTAACCCTAAACTCTAAACCCTGAAGCCTAAACCCTAAACCTAAATCTAACCCTAAACCCTAAGCTAACCTTAAACCCTAGACCCAAACCTAATAAAACAAAACTAAATAAATAATTATAATAAAACAAATAATTAACTAATAAATAATAATAAAACCTAACTAAAAGTCTCAAAACTAATTAAATAAATGATAATAAAACTAATAATAAACCTAAAAACTAAAACTAATAAAAATAACTAATAATAATAATAATAATAATAATGAAAACCAAATAAACTAACTAAAACTATAAAAACCTAATAAATAAACTAAACTAACTAATAATAATAATAATAATAATAATAATAATAATAATAAACTAATAAAAACTAACTAAAACTAATAATAATAATAATAATAATAATAAACTAATAAATAATAAAACTAATAATAAACTTAAAAACTAAAACTAATAAAAACAACTAAAAATAATAATAATAATAATAATAACTAAAATCAAATAAACTATCTAAAACCATAAAACCCTAATAAATAAACAAAACTAACTAATAATAATAATAATAATAATAATAATAATAATAATAAAAATAAAAATAATAATAATAATAATAATCATATTTATAATAAAACTAAACCCTAAACTAATAAAACCAAACCAATAAAAGCCAATAATAACTAAACTAAAATTAAAAACTAAACTAAACTAAAAGCCGAAAACCCCTATACAAATAAACTAAACTAAAATTGAATCCCAAAAAACTAATAAAACTAACTAAACTAATAATAACATATAAACTTAAAACTAATAAAACCCAAAATGAAAAATAAACCCTAAACTAATAACTAAACAATAACTAAACTAAAAACTTAACTGAAACTAATAAACCCCACCTAAACTAAAACTAAATAAAAACCAAAAATTAAAACTAAACTAGAAAACACTAAACCACAATAACCCCAATACACCCTAAAAAACACTAAACCTAAACCCAAATAAACCCAAAATAAAAATAAATAATTAAAGCAATAATAACAATAATAAACTAAACTAATAAACCTAAACCCTAAATAAACTAATAGCTGACAAATAAACATAATAAATTAAAAATTAATAATAATAACTAAACTAAACAAATTAAACCCTAAACATAAAAATGAAATTAAATAAAAAATAAAAATAAACTAAAATAAAATAAATAAAAACCTAAACTAAACTAAAATAATTAAATAAACCTAATAATAAAAAATCTAAATAAAATAAAAACTAAAAATAAAAAAAATAAAAAAAACAAAAATAAAAATTAAATAAAAATTAAATAAAAACCTAAATTTAAAAATAAACCTAAAAATATAACTAAAAAAAATAGAAAATAAAACCTAAATCTTAAATTAAAAAACACTAAACCAAAAATTAAAATAAATAAATAAATAAATAAACCTAAATCTAAACTAAAATAAATAAACCTAAACATAAACCTAAAGTAAACTAAACTTAAACTAAATAAAATAAAATAAACTAAAAATAAACCTAAACCTAAACTTAAAAGTAAAACCTAAAAATAAACCTAAAATAAAAACCTAAATCCTAAACCTAAAAAAATAAAATAAAAACTATGACCTAAACCTAAAAATAAAATATAAAACCTAAACCTTAAAAATTAAATAAAAATAGAGCTACACTAAAAAATAAACTTACACCTAAACCTAAACCTAAAAAATAAACTATAATAAATACCCTAGACTAAAATAAATAAACCTAGAATAAATAAACTAAACTAAATAAAAATAAAAAATAAACCTAAATAAAAATAAAAAATAAACTAAATATACTAAATAATCATAAACCTACCGGTTTACTTAATTTAAAAAACCTTAAACACCAAATCCTAAACTCTAAGCTGTAAACCCTAAACCCTAAACCTATAACCCTACACCCTAAATCCTAAATCTTAAACCCTAAAAAACCTAAACCCTAAACCCTAAACCCTAACCATAAACCCTAAAACCTAAAAGCATAAACCCTAAAACCCTAAACCCTAAAAGCTAAACCCTAAACCCTAAACCCTAAACCCTAAACCCCTAATGCTAAACCTAACCATAAACCCTAAACCCTAAACCCCTAATGCTAAACCTAAACTTAAAGTAACTAAATAAATAACCTAAACCCTAAAACATAATAAACCTAAACCTAAACCTAAACCCAAAGAATGGGTAGAACCTTGACGATAGGAACATCATCGTCAACCGCTCACCCAGATCTGGTGGAGGCAAAGGTGAGGCGGTGGTCATCATCAGGGGTGGGGATCTGAGGGTGGATATGGATGTGGTGGTCGAAAAGCAGTGGTTATGGAGTGGGAGAAGCAACGGAGGTTGCATGGTGGTGAAGGGAGAGATCGGGATATGATGGTCAACCCGGTACTGAGTGGTCGGGGTTCGATGGGAACTGAAGAACCAAGATCCGATCCGACCGCTTATGGAATTGTGTCTTTATAGTAGACACAGTTATAATTATCTAGCGTGTTTTATTTCCTCTATGCAGGGTCATTTTTTATCTATGTCGTCTCTTATATCTTACAAAACTTGGTGTGTTACTTGGTTGATGAAATCAAAAAGAAGAAATCTTGAATCTGAATTTGTTCTCTGTTAACAAAAAAACCAAAAGCACTAAACTCTAAACTAAAATGTGAACCCCATACTAAAAAAAGAAACTAAACCTAAAGTTTAAGTAAAATAAACCTAAACCTACACTAAAATAAACTAAACTAAAATAAATAAAACCTAAACCTAAAGTGAAACCTAAACCTAATTCTAAACTAAATAAAATTAAATAAAATAAGTTAAACTTAAACCAAAACTAAATAATAAAACCAAAAAATAAACCTAAAATAAAAACCTAAAGCCTAAACCTAAAAAAATAGAATGAAAACCTAAACCTAAACATATAAATAAAAAATTTAACCTAAACCTAAAAATAAAATAAAAAAACTAAACTAAAAAATAAACATAAACCTAAACCTAAACTTAAGAAATAAACTAAAATAAAAAACATAGACTAAAATAATAAACCTAAAATAAATAAACTAAACTAAATAAAAAATAAATCTAATTAAAAATAAAAAATAAACTAAGTAAACTAAATAAACCTAAACCTATTGGTTTACTTAATTAAAAAAAAACCCTAAACCTACAACAATAAACCTACAACCCTAAACCCTAAACTCTAAACCTTAAAAAACACTAAACCCTAAAACCTAACCCTAAACCCTAAATCGTAAAAGCATAAACCCTAAAATCTTAAACCCTGAAACCTAAACCCTAAACCTTAAACCCTAAACTCTAAACCCTAACCCTAAACCCTAAAATCTAAACCCAAACCCTAAACCTAAGCTTAAAGTAAATAACTAAAATTAAAAAATAAACTTAAACCCTAAACTTAATATACCTAAACCTAAACCTATACCCTAAGAATGGGCAGAACCTTAATGGTAGGAACATCACTGTCAAACAAGCTCGCCTAGATTTATGGTAATGGCGGTGGTTATCATAAGAGGGCCGTAGATATGAAGGTGTTGGTCAGAGCAGTGGTGGTTATGAAGGTAGGAGGAGCGACGGAGGTTACAACTATAGTGGTAGTAGAGGGAGAGATCGAGGATATGATGGTCGATCCTGCAAATCGAGAGGGCAGGATGGTTCTGATGGGAATTGGAGAAACTGAAGAACGGCCTATCTGATCGACTGCTTATGGAACTGAGTCTTTACAGTAGAGATAGTTATAGTTATCTAGGGTTTCTGATTTTCTCTATGCATGCTCAATCTATCTATGTCTTGTGTTGGTGTGTTATTTGGTTGATAAAATCTAAAAGAAGAAATGTTGAATCTAAATTTGTTCTTTGTTAAAAAAAAAAAAAAAAAACCCTACACTCTAAACTAGAACTTGAACCTTAAACCTAAACCCCCTAACCCTAAACCCTAAAACTAACCTTAAGCTATAAAGCCTAAACCATAAACCTACAACCCTAAACCCTAAACCCTAAATACTAAAACCCTAAACCCTAAACTTTAAACCCTAAACCCTAAACCCTAAACCCTAATCCCTAAAAGCCTATAACTTAAACCCTAAACCCTAAACCATAAACCCTAAAAGCTACATCCCTAAACCTAAAACCTTAAACCTTAAACCCAAATCCCTAAACCCTAAAAACCTAAAAACCTGTAAACCTATAAACCTAAACTTAAACTAAATAAAACATAAAAATAAATAAAAAAATAAATCTAAACCTAAATAAAACAAAAAATAAATTAAAATAAAAACCTAAACCTAAACTTAAAACTATAAAAATAAAAACTAAAATAAAAATAAATAAATAAAAACCTAAGCTAAGCTAAAAAATAAAATAATCCTAAAATTAAAAAAAACAAAATAAAATAAAAATTACATGAAAAATAAAAATAAATTAAACCTAAAATAAAAAAATAAAAATAAATGAAACATAAAAATAATACCTAAAAATAAATTAAAAATAAATCCAAAACCTTAAATAAAAAAAACCTAAACCTAAAATAAACTCAATTAAAAAAAATAAAACCTAAACTAAACCTAAAATAAATTGAACCTAAACCCTAAACTAAATAAAATAAAATAAACTAAAAATAAACCTAAACCTAAACTAAAAATAAAACCTAAAAATAAACCTAAAATAAAAGCCTAAAATTTAAACCTAAGAAAATATAAAAAAACCTAAACCTAAAAAATAAAAATAAAAAATAAAACTTATACCTAAAAAATAAAATAAAAATAAAACTAAATTAAAAATTAAAGATAAACCTAAACCTAAAAAATAAACTAAAAGAAAATAAATTAAAATAAATAAATTGAACTAAATAAAAATTAAAAATAAATTTAAAAAAATAAAAAATAAAATAAACTATTATAAATTAAATAAACTAAGGAAAACCTAAAACTACCTATTTACTTAATTTTTAAAAAAAATTGAAAAAAAACCCTAAACTTTAAACCCTAAACCCAAAACCCCAAATCCTAAACCCTAAACCTTAAAGGCCCTAAACCCTAAACCATAAGCACTAAACTCTAAACCATAAACCCTAATCCCTAAACCGTAAACTATAAACCCTAAACCCTAAACCCTAGTCCTAACCTTAAACCCTAAACCCTAAACTAACCGTAAACTTTAAACCCTAAACCCTAAGACTTAAAGGAAAAACTCAACCTAAACTCTAAGCTAACCCTAAACCCTAAACCCAAAATCCTAAGAACCCTAAACCCTAAAGCCTAAACACTAAACCATAAACCCTAACCCTAAACCCTAAAATCTAAACCCTAAGACCCTAAACTCTAAAACCTAAAAGCAAAAAACCTAACCCTAAAAATAAAAAAATAAGAAAACCTGAACCAAAATAAAATGAAATAATGAAATAAAATAAAAACATAAACTAAAACCTAAACCTAAAGCTAAACCTAAAAAGAAAATAAAATAAAAAATAAAAACTAAACTAAAATAAAATAAATAAAAACCAAAACAAAATTAAAAAATAAAAAACCTAAATTAAATAAAAATAAATACTAAAATAAAAATAAAAATAACATAAATAAAAATAAAATAAAAACTAAATATAAATTTAAACCTAAAAATAAAATTTAAAAATAAATAATAAATAAAACATATACCCTAAATTTAAAAAAAAAAACTAAACCTAAAATAAAAATAAAATAAACCTAAACCTAAACTAAGATAAATTAAACTAAAATAAATAAATTCTAAAATAAACTAAACCTAAACCTAAACCTAAAATAAACTAAACCTAAACTAAAAAAATATAATAAACTAAAAATACACCCAAACTTGAACTAAAAAATAATACCTAAAATAAAAACCTAAAACCTAAACCTAAAAAAATAAAAAATAAAAACCAAAACCTAAACCTAAAAATAAAAAATAAAGTCTAAACCTAAAAAATAAAATAAAAACAAAATAAAACTAAATAGTAAACCTAAACTTGAAAAATAAATTAAAATAAATAAACCTAACATAAATTAACTAAACTAAATAAAAATAAAAATAAACCTAGATAAAATAAAAAATAAAATAAATAGTATACTTAATTTTAAAAAAGTAAAACCCTAAACCTAAACCTACAACCCTAAATCAGAACCTAAAACCATAAAACCCTAAACACTAAACCCCCAAAACCCTAAAATCACAACCCTAAACACTAAACACTAAACCCCAAACTCTAAACCCTAAACCCTAAACCTTAAACTTTAAACCCTAAACCCTAAAAATGTAAAAATATAAACCTAAACTAAATAAGACCTAACAATAAAATAAATAAATAACCTAAACCTAGATAAAATAAAAAAATAAAATAAAATAAAAACCTAAACTAAAACCTAAACCTAATACCTAAACCAAAACCCAAACCTAAAAATATGATAAAATAAATAGTCAAATCTAATTAACATAAAATAAATACTAAACTAAACTAAAAAATAAAATAAACCTAAAAATAAAAAACCTAAATAAAATAAAAACAAAACTTAAAATAAAAATAAAATGAACATAAAATGAAATAAAATAAAACTAAATAAAAACAAAATAAAATAAAAACTTAAACCCTAAACTAATAAAAAACCTAAACTAAAATAAAAATAAAATAAAATAAACCTCAGCCTAAACTAAAATAAAAAGAACCTAAACCTAAACCTAAAATAAACTAACCTTAAACCTAAACCTAAAATAAATAAAATAAAATAAACTAAAAGTAAACCTAAACCTAAACTAAAAAATAAAACCTAAGAATTCACCTAAAATAAAAATCTAAAACCTAAACCTATAAAAAATAAAGAAAAACCTAAACCTAAACTTAAAAATAAAAAATAAAACCTAATCCTAAAAAATAAAATAAAAATAAAACTCAACTAAAAAATAAACCTAAACCTAAAAATAAACTAAAATAAGAAACCAAAAATAAAATAATTAAACTTAAAGTAAATAAACTAAACTAAATAAAAATAAAAAATAAACATAAATAAAAATAAAATATAAAATAAACTAAATAAACCTAAACCTATCAGTTTACTTAACTTAAAAAAGAAACCCTAAACCCTAAACCCTAAACCCTAAATCATGAACCCTAAACCCTAAACCCTAAACCCTAAATCATGAATGCTAAACCCTAAACCCTAAACCCCAAACCTAAAAACTAACCCTAAACCCTAAACCTACAACCCTAAACCTACTAACGTAAACCCTAAATCCTAAACCCTAAACCCTAAATCCTAAACAGTATACCCTAAAGGCTAAACTCAAAGCCCTAATCCTAGACCCTAAATCCTGAAAACATAAAACCTAAAACCCTAAATCCTAAATCCTAAACCCTAAACCCTACACCCTAAACATTACACCTTGAACCCTAAAACCTAAACCTTAAGCCTATACCCTAAACCCTAAATCTAAACCTAAAGTAACTAAATAAATTAAAAAATATACTTAAACCTAAAAACCTAATAAACCTAAATCAACATAACCTGGAAAACACTATCAACCAAGTTAGTCTAGATTTAAGTGGAGGCTGAGGGCAATGGTTATAGTGTGGGGATGAGGTCGTGGATATGGTGGTGGTGGTGAGAGCAATGGTAGTTATGGAGGTGGGAGGAGCGATGAAGGTTACAACTATGGTGGAGGGGGAGGGAGAGATCGGGGATATGATGGTCTATCCCACTAATCAAGAGGCTGGGGTGGTTCTGATGGGAACTATAGAAATTGAAGAATGGTCGACTCAATTTGCTACTTATGGAACTGGGTCTTTAGAGTAGAGACAGTTCAAATTATCCAAGGCTTTTTATTTGCCCTATATGTGTTCATTTTTTTTCTATGTCTTCACTTATTTCTTAGAAAACTCGGTGTGTTACTTGGTTGATGAAATTGAAAAGAAGAAATGTTCAATATAAATTTGTTCTTTATTTAAAAAAAGGACCAAAAATCAATAACCTTAAACTAAAATCTGAACCCTAGGCCTCAAACTTAAACCTTAAACCCTAAGCCCTAAACCCTAAACCCAAAACTCTAAAACCCTAAACCATAACCCCTAAACACTAAAACTTAAGCCTAAATCCTAAACCTTAAACCTCAAACCCTAAACACTAAACCCTAAACACCAAACCCTAAAACCAAAACCAAAAACCCTCATTTAACATAAAAACCTAAACCTTAAAAAAGCTAAAAACTTAAACCTAAACTAAATAAAACTTAAAATTAAAATACATAAAAAAACTTAAACCAAAATAAAATAAAAAAGTAAAATAAAATAAAAACCTAAACTAAAACCTAAACCTAACCTAAACCAAAACCTAAACTTAGAAAAATAAAAAATAAAATCTAAACTAAAATTAAATAAATAAAAGCCTAAACTAAACTAAAAAAATAAAAACATAAATAAAGTAAAACCTAACCTAAAATAAAAAAAACCTAAAATTAAATAAAATTAAAACTAAATAAAAACCTAAACCTAAAAATAAAATGTGAAAATAAATAAAAAAACTTAAACCCTTAAAAAAAGACCTAAACATATAGTAAAAAATAAAATAAACCAAAACCTAAACTAAAATAAACTAAACAAAAATAAATGAAACCTAAACCTAAACCAAAAATAAACTAAATCGAAACCTAAACTAAAACCTAAAATAAAATAAAATAAACTAAAAATAAACCTAAACTTAAACTAAAAGAATAAAACCTAAAACCTAAATCTAAAAAAAATAAAATAAAAACCTATACCTGTACCTAAAAATAAAAAATAAAACTAAAATAAAATAAAAATAAAACTAAACTAAGAAATAAACTTAAACCTAAAGCTAAACCTAAAAAATAAACTAAAATAAAAACCATAAACAAAAATAAATAAACCAAACTAAATAAAAATAAAAAAGAAACCTAAATAAAAATAAAAAATAAAATAAACTAAAATAAATAAAAAATAAATTAAACAAACCTAAACCTATCTATTTACTTAATTTTTTCTTAAAAAAAACTAAACACTAAACCTAAAAACTAACAATAAATCCTAAACCTTAAACCATAAACACTAAACCTACAACCTTAAACCCTAAACCCTAAAAAACTCTAAACCTTAAACCATAAAACCTAAACCCTAAACTAACCCTAAACCCTAAACACTAAACCCTAAACTAACCTTAAACCCTAAACCCTAACCCTAACGCTAGACACTAAATCATAAATCCTAAAACCATAAACCCCTAAACCTTAACCCTGAAAACTCTAAATCCTAAAGCCTAAACACTAAACCCTAAACCCTAAACCCTCACCCTAAACCTAAACCCTAACCCTAAAACCAAAACCCTAAACCCTAAACCCTAAAATGCTAAACCCTAAAACTCTAAACCTTAAACCCTAAACTAAATAAAACTTAAAAATAAAATCAATAAAAAAAACCTAACCATAAATAAATTAAACTAAATTAAATAAAATATAAACCTAAACTTTAACCTAAGCCTAAACCTAAAAATAAAATAAAATAAAAAATAAAAATAAACTAAAATAAAATAAATAAAAATGCAAATTAAACTAAAATATAAACTAAACCAAAGAATTAAAAACCTTGATAAAATAAAAACTAAATGTAAAATAAAAATAAAATAAAATAAAAACTAAATGAAAACCTAAACATAGAAAGTAAACCTAAAAATAAAACCTAAAAATAAATAAAAAATAAAACCTAAAACCTAATCTAAAAAAAAAAATTAAACCTAAAATAAAAATAAAATAAACTAAAAGCTAAACTAAAATAAACTAAGCTAAAATAAATAAAACCTAAACCTAAACCGAAACATAAACTAAATAAAATAAAATAAACTAAAAATAAACCTAAACCTAAACTAAAAAATAAAACCTAAAAACAAACCTAAAATAATAACTTAAAACCTAAACCTTCAAAATAAAATAAAAACCTAAACCTAAACCTAAACCTAAACCTTGAAAATAAAACAAAATAAAATACAACTAAAAAAACCTTAACCTAAAAAATAAACTAAAATAAGAAACCTAAACTAAAAAAAACAAACCTAAAATAACTAAACTAAACTAAATAAAAATAAAAAACCTAAATAAAAATAAAAAAATAAAATAAACTCAAATAAATAAAAAATAAACTAAATAAACCTGAACCTACCAATTTACTTAACTTAAAAAAAATACCCTAAAATCTAAATCCTAAACCTTAAACCCTAAACCCTAAATGCTAAACCTACAACCCTAAACATAGAAACCTAAACCTAAACCCTAAAACCCCTAAACCCTAAACCCTAAACCCTAAACCCTAAACCCTAAAACCCTAAACCCTAATTCCTAAACCCTAAACCCTAAACCCTAACACCTACAACCTTAAACCCTAGACCGCAAACCCTAAATGTTAAACCCTAAACTAACCCTAAACTAACCCTAAATCCTAAACCCTCAGAATGGGTAGAACCTTGATGGCAAGAACATCACCATCAACTAAGCTCAGTCTAGATCTGGCGGTGGAGGCAAAGGCAGAGATTGTGGTTATTATAGTGGTGGTGGGGGATATGGAGGTGCTAGTGGATATGTAAGTGATGGTCGAAAAGGGTGTTTTATGGAGGTAGGAGGAGCAATGGAGGATACATGTGGTGGTGGGGAGGAGAGATCTGATATGATGGTGGATCCCACTACTCGAGAGGCGAGGTTGGTCCTGATGGGAGCTGGAGAAAATGAAGAACGGTTGATCCGATCTGCTGCTTATGGAATTATGTCTTTATAATAAAGATGGTTCTACTTATCTAGGGCTTTTGATTTGCTCTATGGGTGTTCATTTTTTTATCTACGTCAACACTTATGTTCTAAAAAACTTGGGGTGCTACTTGGTTGATGAATCAAAAGAAGAAATGTTGAATATGAATTTGTTCTCTATTAAAAAAACCTTAAACCCTAAACCCTAAACTAAAACTTAAACCTTAAACCTAAAAGCAAAACCCAAAACCCAAAACCCTAAATCCTAAAAGCCCTAAACCCTAAACACTAAACCCTATACCTTAGACCCTAAACTCTAAACCATAAACCCAACACCCTAAACCCTAAACTCTAGACCATAAACCCTAAAACCATAAACCCAAAACCCTAAAACCTACAACCCTAAACCCTAAACTATAAACCCTAAACCCTTAACCCTAAACCTTAAACCCTAAACCCTAAACTAACCCTAAACCCTAAGCCATAAACCTCAACCCTAAACCCTAATCCCTAACCTTTAAACCTTGAATAAAGATGTCATTAGTAGTAGATCTAAAGTATGACCTAATCCTAATATAGTTATGGTAGGTAAAGAAAATGTCTTCAAGAGAATTTCCCTGACGGAGATTTGAATACCCTAAACCCCAACCCTAAATCATATTATAATACCATGTATAAGATAATGTAGCATCATATATTTGAGCATGTGGTGATGTGTTTTTGGATGCTATAAGATGTTTTGAAATGTTTTAGTATATTATGGTATTGTGCCTTATAATCTATATTAATATAAATCATAAAATATTGATTTAAAAAATCAAATGATGAAATTTGTTAAATTTGAAGTGGGAATTAGGTTGTAGTACCAAAGGTGTGCTATGCCACTTGTAGTATAAAATGTAATATTTTATGTTCTAAATTAATATTATATGTTGTAGCATAGTATAACATCATATATCATAATATATTATTCTATGCATTTTAAATTCTTTTAATGTTTTGTAATTATGCAGTCAAGCTGACACTAGCATTATTTACAAAAATGTTGATTTAGACTTTAAAATGGTGAAATTTTACCGAATTCATAATAGGTGGAGCATGAAATTATAATATGTTATTTAAATTTAAAATATGTAAGTGATATGACTAAAATATATAGTTTTTTATTATTTAGACAAGTTTTTTATCTAAAGTAATCCTTTGTGATGTGATATGTAATATAATATAATATAATATTTTATAGTGTATTATAATATAGGATGCCATAACATATTGTAGCATCATGCATTATGGTATACTATTGTGTATTACAACTTGTTGTTTAACATATTTTAGTTTGTTATAGTATGATGTAGTAGAGTTTGTACTGGTACAATTCATAAAATTACTAATTTATAGGTTGAGATGATGGAATTTGGCCTTTAAGGTAAGCTTTAGGAACATCATTGGGGGTGTGCTATGGTGTGTCATTTAATAAAAAAAAATAGAATTTTGCATCCAAAATTAATGTTCATTTTTCAACCAAATTTTATAAATTATTTGCTTAAAGTGATTCATTTTAAGGTGTAATGTAAGATAATATATTATATGAAAGCATATTAAAATATAATGTACATAACAATATAACTTCACATATATCTGAATGTGGTGGTGTGTTACTAAATGTTATTATGCATTTTAGTATATTTTACTTTTGTTATAATACATTGGGTCAAACTCACAAAAATGTTAATTTGAAGGTTGACATAGAATAATTTGGCCAAATTCATAGCACACACCAAGAAGCAACACCCAAATTTTGCTATTTTGTACAATTTCTAATAGAAAAATAACAATTTTACTTCCAAAATGAACATTATTCATATTTTGAGAAATTTATTTTATTTGCATCCTAAGGTGCAAGAACCAACCAAACTAAGATGTATCCGTCAGCATAGTTAGAACCAACCAACCAAAGGTGCCCGTCAGTGTGCAACGATCAATCTGGAAAGAAAACATGTAGGCTTACAACTTTTCAAGTTGAACTAATCATTGGGATAACGGACATGATATCCACTGAGCACTACTAAGTGGGGATCCCAAGGAAGGACTAGACCCAGACTTGAACTAGTCAGGAGGGAAGGAGCCACTAGGGGACTTATCCTAAACCTCAAATATAATTGACTGAGTCAGTGAACTAAGGATAATCCAAAAAGAAAGCATAGCAGACTCACATCCTCTTAAATGAAGCCAACATGAGGTAGCTTTTTGGCCACACAGTAAGGCCTACAAAACTAATAAGGCACTCATTGGTGTGTAGTGGACAAGTAAAGAAGGAAAGCATAGCAGACTTACATCTTCCAAAGCAAGAAGACGCTGACACAACACAGTAGCATGTCGACTAAGAAAGCATACTAAGTGAGTGTCACTGAGGGGGTTATCTCAACTCATAGGAACCCAAGATAAAAGATATGTGTTTATTTATATGTTTGTGTGTAGTTTGTTTTTGTGTTGTGTCAACGAAGGATAGAATGCCACTCGGGTTTCTTACACTTACCCTAAACACATCGAGGCAGATTTGTAAACAAGAATACTTTCAACATGGGGAAGATTGAATTCAAAATCAAATTTTCAATGATGATAATTATTTTCATACGAGATTTATAATAATTTTTAAGTAGATCCCATTGATTGGAAGCATTGGGCTCTCTCCTTATGATTAATAAGCTGATAAGATCCACCTTGGTAGGCATTCTCTATGGCAAAAGGGTCTTCCCAAGTGGGTTCAAACATGCCTCCCATCTTATGACGGACAACAATCGATCTCCTTAGAACTATAATAAGCTCTCTTACTTGAAAAGCACTAGGAAAGAATAACTTATTATGAGCTTGAATCATTTTAGCTTTGCACAACTCGAGGTTTTGGCATGCTCGCAGGCGTCTCTCTTCTAAACCTTCAAGCTCTTCTAACCGTAACTTGGTGTTCTGCTCTATTGTGATCTTGCTACCCATAGTGTACTTGTAATGGTAGAACAGTTTCAGACCCATATACTAAACAGAAAGGAGTAGATTGAGTTGGAGTTCTATATGTGGTGTGGTAGGCTCATAAACATTCAACTAACTGCTCATGTGACTATCGCTTTCTATTATCGATTGTCTTCTTCAGTATTTGAATGAGAGTTTTGTTGAAGGCTTTCGGTAAGCCCTTTTCCCTTAGCTAGTTCATGGTAGATTATTTTCAATCTATTCTATGTCTCCGAACAAAGTTGTTAATCTCGGTGCTCTTGACTGCAGTTCCATTATCAAATATAATTTGTCGAAGCACTCTAAACCTATATATGATATGGTTTCTAGAAAACTGAAGCAAATGCTGAGATGTGACCTCTCTAATCAGAATCACCTTCACCCATTTGGAAAAGTAGTCAGCAGCAACTAAGATGAACTGATGACCCTTGGAAGAAAGAGGATTAATCAGACCCACTATGTCGGTACCTCAACACTCGAATGGCCATGAAGCTAATGTAAGATGTATAATGTTGGGTGGTTGGTGTAGGATCACACCATGTATTGACATTGGTGGCAACGTCTAGCCGTATCCATGCAATCTTTGATCATCGATGGCTAGTAATACCCTAGTCTCTTGATCTTCGCTTTCATCATCAGATTGGATTGGTTGGCTCCACATAATCCTTAGTGTACCTCAGTCACGATCTTACAGGCATTATTCTTGTCTAAATAATGTAACCACATATGATCAAACATGCACCGTCAGAAGACACCATCCACAAGAGCGTAGGAAAGTACTCTCTGCTTTATTTGATGGGCTTGGGACTTTTCTTGAGGTAGTTTGCCTTTATTTAGGTAATCCATGAATGGTTGCCTCCATTCTAACTCCTCATCCTTCTTGGGAATGGCAACCTCCCCATCAAGAGAGTACTTTTTGATAAGTTCAGTATCAATAAAAGATAAAACTTATCTATTTTGGACCTTTATTGATATGGACACATCCTCTGAACATGCCAACTCCTTGGCAAGCTTGGCTAAATCATATGCTTTGATGTTCTCTCGTCGAGTAATCTTATAAATGTTAACCTCTAGGATTTGGGTCAACAACTCCATAGTGTACTTGTGATAGTGGTGGAGCTTGGGCTTTATAACCTTATAGGACCCAGCAATTTGGTTGATAACTAGCTGAGAATCCTCAAAGATGTTGATGTTCTGGATGTTTAGAGTAACGACTAACTCCAGACCGGCAATCAGAGCCTCATATTCAGCTTCATTGTGGGTGCAAGGATTGGACATATGATATGAGAATCTCATCACATCATGGTCCAGAGTTAAGAGAATTATTCCTGACCCTGTCTTTTCTGGAATAGTAGATTGTGGTTCTTCTCCTCTTTGAGAGCAAGCCGCACCATCGTAGTACATCTCCCAGCGATGAATGCTAGTATCCCCTTAGTTCATTATTTTTCATCTAGGAGATCACCACTAAGCAGAGAGTCAACAGAAAGTGGTTGTGCTACTAATAAATTCACTAATGCTTGTCCTTTCACATCACGGAGGGGTACAAAGGTAATGTCAAACTATAAGAGGATCATGGACCATCGTACATCGGATAGCATCAGCTGTGTCATGAGATACTATAGTGGACTGATCCTAGAGATTAAGTTCACCTTATGAGGGAGCATGTAGTGCTTTAGCTTTTAGGATGCAAGGATTAAAGCTAGGCAGTCTTCTCAATGGGTGGATTTAGCCTCATCATGGATTAGACTTGGAGACACTTATGCTTTGCTTTGGAGCCCAATCTTCATCGCTATCTGGCTCAAGTGTCTCCTTCAAGGGAATCTACTAATGAGAATAGCTGGCTAGTGTTCTAACCATATAAGACTCATTCTTTGAATTAGATTCTAAGTCTATATGGATAGTAGGTGTACTCTTGGTAATTGGGACATATCTTTCATTGGGTGACCAATAAGAAGGTTTTCCACCCCTAAGACTGCCACTAAGCTAGCCTCTTCCTCTGCCTAATGGATGTCAGGTCATCCTACCCATATGTTTGAAACCATTGCCACAAATTAGGTCAAGCCAAGTCAACTTGGTCATTTGACCAAGTCAACCCCTTAACCCATACGAACCCAAACTAGCTAAATTGCAGCCTAAGCCAAATCCTTTGAAACGAATGATTTATAACAAATCAAAATATATATTTGAAAATGATTTGACCTTCAATTGAGTCAAACCAAACTCAATTGGCCCTCCTAACCCAAGGTGACCGATATTGACCTAAAAGACCAAATTGGGTCAAATCAAAATTTAAATAAAATTGATTGTAACCAATTTCTCAAGTTCATTCTAAATTGATTGTTGAACTTGACCAAAGCCATGATTGGACCCAATTGAACCCAATTAACCTACTTAGCCCAAATTGACCTTAAGGGGTCAAGTTGGCCTAAATCAAAACCAAATAAAAATTAATTGAAACCAAAGCCTACAATCATCTTCAATTGGTGAACTAAACCCAAACCAACACCCAACCATTAATAATTTGGTCAATTTAACCCATTTAACCCAATTGAACTCAAATGAGCCAAATCAAATCTAAGATAAACTAAACCAAACTAATTGAACCAAAACATCCTAAATAACCATATGAACTTGGCCTAGCCTAAATGAGTCAAATTGAGCCAAACCAAACCAAATCAACTCTGATTGACTTGAAATTTGGGCTAACCCACTTTGGCTCATTTCAAATCAGCCCAAATCAAATCCAATGCCAAATGATCATTCTACCCTTGAGTAAAGGACATCATATGAGATAAATCACTCATGTAAGTGGTCATTTCCATTCCTTGGCCACTTGGTACTCTCCCTATGGCCTACCTAGGCACCTATAACACTACCCAACCTGACCCAAGGGGTGGTTGGGTTTTCCATGACCCATGGGAGGTGAAATCACCTAACCCTCCCAATTAAAGCATTTGAAACCCATAAGCCACCCATGATCTCTCCTTGGTAGCCACCTCCACACCTTCAAGCTGAGCCAACTCACTTCCTCCTTGTCACCCATGACTCAGAGATGGTGATGGCCATTAGAAGACAAACCTGTTCCCACCATCCGCTCAAGATAAAAGGGGTTATACACCCCCTCGTTTCCACTCAAACATAAACAAAAATGATTTCTTAGTGCCCTAGCTACCCAAAAAGAGTCGTTAGAGCCATTCCCTAAGCTCCCAAGCTCATTCCTCAATCAAAAAATGCCATTCATGTCCATCCTGAAATAGGATAGTCCCATTTCTGACTTAACTTTCTCATTTCTCCATCAAACTCAAATTAACTTTGCACGCACCTTCCCTAGGGCTCATCTAGAAAGAAAAAATCATCTCCCAAGCTTCCTGAGCACCAGAAGTGGGACTTTGATCAAAGTAGAGCTCCAAATCATCCATTTGTGGCCTTTTTAGTGAACATCGAGGAATTGATTCAATTATTGCTCAATAGGGCTTCACCTCAACTAGATGAAGCTTCCTCAATTGTTCGAGCCCCCGGTCTTGAGCTTCGACAAGGTATGCTTCCAAAACTGATCCTTAGACAAAAATGGGTTGGTGCTTTTTGAAGAAAACTTGCATGTTGAGTGATCTTGACCATTGGATCCTCTCTGATTGATGTCATGAATGTCTCAGATTCTTTTGGAATTGACCCAAGCTCGAGTAAGCTTGTATCAAGTGAGCAATGGCGGACGGACTCCATTCTCCCTCACTCATGTAATGTTAGATCACACACCGTCCATTTTACATGATCAAAATGGTCGGTCCTAATTAGATTCTTTAGATCGATTTGATTTAATCCTATTAAGCTATGGAATTAATTGTAGCCATCCAATCTTAGATCGGACGGCGAATGAGAAAGTGCGTCCTCCACTGCCACATAAACACTGAGTTGGATAAGTTTTAAGTAGACATTCCCATGGTGCTACATTGAAAGTGCACCGCATCAGCACGCCACGTGGCGCCAACAAAATTAGGCATTAATTAAGCTTAATTAATCATTTTTCTTGGCTGAAACTTTTAAAACTCATAAAAAATCATAGAGATAAAAAATGCAAATAAATACTCATTTTAATGGTATTTCAGAGGAGAACTAATTAAAAATTATCTTAACTAATTTTTAATAATAATTAAAGTTTAATTACAAAATTAATTGGCTTAATTACTCCTTAATTACTTGAGCAATTAATCTTAAATTTTGTGGGTTAATTTTATTTGATGACCTCTGCCTCCCATGATGCTCTTAGGCTTTATTACTCACTTAATTAAGAAAAATAACTAATTAAACCTTAACTACTTTTTCAAGTTAATTAATGATTAATTAATCCTATGAATAATAAATTAGTTAATTAAGTTTATTAATCATTGTTCAATAGTAAGTGAACTAAGGAATAGGGTTGGGACCCCTTTCCCTAAGTTCATTTCACCCTTTTTAAAATGAAATTAATTAAGATTTAATTAATAAATTAAATCACTTAATCAAATTGAAATCATAATCACATCAGACCTTAATTATTTAAATCGTGGGGTAGATCTTTAGGTGTTTAATAACTTAAAGGAATTTAATCAAATTATGGTTAGTCCACATGTGTGGGAAAATCATAAGAGTAACTAATTAAGTACATTAATCTAATTAACTATTAATCATGAGCCAATTTCATTAGGCCCCTTTTATTTTCTAGGATCATTGCATGTTTATTTTCCATGCAAATCATGTTGGCTCATAATTATTTAGTTAATTACTTTAAGGTGACATTGGTAAGCATGATTAATTCATCTAATTAAGGGTTCAACTTAATTAAGCCATAAAATCAACCTAATTACATTTTCTTAATTTAAATCAAATCACTAATGTGGGAATGGGTTTAAAACAACTAGTAATGTTTTCTCTTCTCCTCTTTAAATCAAATCAATTCCAAAGCTTAACTAATAAAGAAGCTTTGATTTGCTTTAAATAATCTTATTTTATTTGATAATCATGAAGAACTAGGTTGGTTGAATGAATCACATGCTTATATTTTATTATCCTCTTTTCAATCATGTTAAATTTGGTATGTCAATTGAATTCATGCATTCATCTTTTCAAAATCAAGTAAAATAACATGGATTTCTCTTATGTAAGCTTGCATGTGTTGATTTAATTTAATATAATCATGGCTATTATCACTATTAAATCCAAATGTATTTTTTAAAATCTCATAAATGATAATAATATGTGTTATGATGCTAGTTATAAATGCATAAGAAATGCATGTGCTTATAGCTTAAGTGTATGAATGTTGAGTTCTCTTTCCTCTATTCATGTGTTTATTTATATAAGATTGAATGGTAATTGGTATATAGTCTAAACATCTCGGGAACACGAGGCTTTAGCTAGCTCCAAAGAGGTCATTTGATTACCTCACTTCCTTGGTTTAATCACAGCACATGCTTATTTGATTTCATTCTTATGTATTTCAACATCAGAATTTGGATAGAGCTTTAATTCATATATATAAATGAATCATTAAAAAAATATACAATATTTGCATGGTTTTCTTTCCCTCTTTTATGTATACATTCATGTGTGTCCATGAAAAGTAAGTATATAGTCTGGACATCCTAGGAATATGAGGCTTTAGTTAGCCCCAAGGTGGTCATTTGATTACCTCACTTTCCTAGTTTAACAATGACACGTACTTTCCTATATCTTTGTACATGTATATGTATATGTGATTAGTGAATGAAAATCCCATTTTACATTAAAATTGCATGCATTCATAATTGACTAAGTGGTTGAATTAATTAGCCATATGATTTAGAGCTTACTTCTTCTATTCATGTATACGAATTTACATATGTTTGAATGAAAATGGGTAAATTATCTAGACATCCTAAGAATACGAGGCTTTAGCTAGCTCCAAGGAGGTAATTTGATTAACTCACTTCCTTAGTTTAACAACGACACATGCTTATTTAATTTCATTCTTATGTCCTTTTTTATAAGAATTTGGACAAAGTTTTAAATTAATATGTTTAAATAATTCAATCAAATAAAATATAAATTATAAACATACACATACATTCATCATTTAAGTGTTCTAAATTATGTTGCATGTATAGATAAACTTAGGATTAAATCATATGCATGTTACATGTGATGGTAAATAATGATTTAATGTATGTCATGTGGTAGTAATTGAATTAAATTAATCATAAGATGCCTTTCATTTTGATTTGGATTATTTAAAGTGAACCTAAAGTTAGGATTAATTACATCATTTAATTAGACATTCACTAAAGAGAACTAAATCAAATTAATATACTTTAGAAAGTGACTTAAGGTAGGGATGAAAGAGGGCAATCCTCTTTTCCTCTCTTTATAACACTTAGTTGCAAAGTGTAATCAAATGAAACAAAAGAAAACCCAAATTAAAATTCTGAAATCAATTAAACTACTTCAAGTGAAATCAACCTTTCATGTTAAATTGAATCCTTCTACACTTAGAAAATACAACAATAATGGCTAACAAGACTTACCACACAAGCCTTAATACATACATTAGAATTAAGTCACCACTTCTAGCTCTAAGTTAGGATAGTGTATGGTGTTATGTATATTTTATTATATCATGTATTATTTTAGAGTGGATGTTAGGGTGTATGTTTCGTAGAATAGATGATAGGCCAATATTAATTTAATCATATTTTTCTACAGGGGATTATGCTTAAGGGATGCCTAAAAATAAATGTGAATGCTCTTTTTATAGGTTGGTTAAATCCTTAAGCATAATCCAAGTTAGGATAGGTGGGCTTAGTTACCCCTGTGTAAGATGCTAAGTCCAAATTATAAATAAAACTGCTTGGGATTATGTGTATATTTAGCAAACCTCTATTTTTTAGGTCTAGTTAGATTTACTTTTCCCACATAAATGTAATTTTTGTAATAGGAATTAAGATTAGTGCTATGAGAGATTAGGATGAGCAATGCCCAAAAAGTTTTGTCCTAGGGTGCCCTGTGAAGCCTTTGAAGCAAGCACCATCAAAATCAAAGAAGTAACCAAATCAAAAATGGAGATATGAAGAAAGAAGACCCCCATTACATTTAATATAATTATAGTTATTCTTTCATATTCTAGGTCGTATAAAGGTAAAACTCGGCTACCCATCTTTTCTTTCTTCCAGTTATACGATGGTACCCGATCGCACCGACAATTTTTTCTTATATGATAGTTTATATAATTATTTGATGTTATGTTTACATCATGCATTAGGACGACATGCCTTTAATAGTTTCTTAAATGATTGATGCTTTAATGTGTGGCTTGGATATGATTTGGCTCTTAGGATAAAAATAACTTTTCTACCCAACTAATCACTAATAACTAAATTTTAAACAACTCATGACTTCATCATAAAGCCTAAGACATAAATAAGATAACTAAAAGATTTAGCAACCCCTTAGCTATATGGTTGTATGTTTTGCATCATGCATGCATATTCTTTCTCTCTTGAACATGAAGGATCTACATCCTTGCATGATAAAGGAATGCTTGACCTATGAGGGCATCATTTGTGGTGGAGAACACCTTCTTCTAGCTAATTTGACCTATAACCTATTTCATCATGCATTTATGCATAAGAAATCCTAAAGCCTCTGTCAAATAAATGTGTCTAAAATGAAATAAAATTTGAAAATATTTTGCATCTATAGATTAAGTCGTATGCTCATACCACTCATGCTCTAGTCTCTTAGTGAGTATGTTTAGGACTTTTGTCTCTTTCTAATTAAATAACTATCCTAGCTATCTTGCAATTCATAAGACCAAACTACATGGTTTTAAAATTGTAGGAGGAGTTAGCTAGCAGCCACTCCAGGTGGTTATAAGTCCAGAAGTCAGACAATTTATTCTCTCTTGTGGAGGTAAATCCTTATGTCAACCTATCGCTTAGATTTTGGTTATGCTTTTACTCATACTAAATCTCCCTAGATTTAGGTTCCATGAAATCCTCACCTCTTAGGCATTCTCACAACCATGTGTTAGTGGATTATAAACCTTAGTAATCTAATTAAATTTCAACTCAAAACATATAAATCTCCTCAACTTCAAAATTATAAAGGCCAACCATAGGATAGATTGGAATGCTCACTAGGCTTCCTAGTATCATGGGTGTTTCCAACTTATTTCATTTGGATTCCAAAAATAAGTCATCTCCTTGAACTTTTCCAATTGATATTCCAAATACAATAAATCATTTGATAGTCTAACATTGAAATCTTTGGAGATGATAATTATCAACTTTAAACGAGAGTATTCTTAGGAAGTATCATTTCTTAAGTTGTAATTAACTATGGAGGCTGACCTCCATAAGGAACTTAAGAATCTGGTTTAATAGAAACCCTACTTTATTCATCTAGGTAAAGTTGAGGAAAAATCTTAGAAATATTTGAAGACCCATCATGCCTTAGGCATTTTTATTATATGATTAGGTCCATTGTGGGGTGATGCCTCCATCTTTCGAGATAGTACATCATACCTCAATGTTATACCCGATCTCCTAAAAAAGTACACCCCTATATATCCAAAAATAAACACGACAAGGCTCTCTCGCCTTGTTTATTGAATCCTCTCAACATCAACTTTTCTTTTTGGAGTTTGGAGATGTTGATCCTTAAGTAGGCAAGGGTTCTTAGACTCATAATGCTGACTGATACACTTAGGTCAACCAGGACACTGGATAGCCTGTATCTACCAACTTCCATTATAATTTAAAGAGGTAGTTGCGCTCGATCATCCCTAAGTGCAAGACTTCACTACTGAATGTAACTAAATAAAAACCTAAAGCTAAAAAATAAACCTAAAAATAAAACTTAAAAATAAATAAAAAATAAAACCTAAACCCAAAACTATAAAAAAAAACCTAAACCTAAAATAAAAATAAAATAAACCTAAACCTAACTAAAATAATAAAACCTAAACCTAAACCTAAAATAAAATAAACCTAAACCCTAAACTAAATAAAATAAAATAAACTAAAAATTAACCTAAACCTAAAAAAAATAAAACCTAAAAATAAACCAAAAATAAAAACCTAAAACAAAAACCTAAAAAATTAAATAAAAACTAAACCTAAACCTATAGATAAAAAATAAAACCTAAACCTAAAAAATAAAAATAAAAATAAAACTAAACTAAAAAATAAACCTAAACCTAAACCTAAACCTAAAAAATAAACTAAAATCAAAAACCTAAACTAAAATAAATAAACCTAAATCAAAATAAAAAATAAAAAAACTAAATAAAACTAAATAAACCTAAACCTACCAGTTTACATAATTTAAAAAAAATTTAAAAAATTAAAACTAAAATCAAAAACAAAACCCTAACCCTAAACCCTAAACCTTAAAACTAACCTTAAACTCTCAACTCTAGACCCTCAACTCTAAACCCTAAACCCTAAACCCTAAACCCTAAACTTAAAAAAAATGAAAACCTAAATCTAAACCTATCTAAATCCTAATCCCTAAGCTAAACCTAAACCCTAAACTAAAATCCTAAACCCTAAACCTTAAACTATAATTAACCCTAAACTAAAACCCTAAACCTTAAACCCTAAACTCTAAACTTAAACTTAAATCAAACCTAAAACTTAAACCTAAACTTAAACTAACCCTAAACTACTAAACCTTAAACCCTAAAAAATCTAAAACCCTAAAGCTCTAAACCCTAAACCTAAATCTAAACCCTAAACCAACTAAAACCCTAACCTGAACCGCAGAAAATCCTAAACCCTAAAGCCTGAACACTAAACCCTAAACCCCAACCCTAAAACCAAAAACCTAAAACCCTAAACCCTAAAACTCTAAACCTTAAACCTTAAACCCTAAACCCTAAGCCTAAACTAAATATAACCTAAAAACCAAATAAATAAATAAAACCTAAACCTAAGTGAAATAAAATAAAATAAAATAAAAACTAAAACTAAAACCTAAAGCTAAACATAAAATTGAAATAAAATAAACTAATAAAAATAAACTAAAATAAAATTATTTAAAACCTAAACAAAACTAAAAAAATAAAATAAACCTGAGAATAAAAAAGCTAAATAAACTAAAAACTAAATCTAAAATAAAAATAAAATAAACCTAAAATAAAATAAAATAAAAACTAATTAAATATCTATATGTAAAAAATAAACCTAAAAATAAAACATAAAAATAAAAAAATAAAATGTAAACCCTAAACAAAAAAAAAAACTTAACCTAAAATAAAAATAAAATAAACACAATAAACTAAACCTAAACCTATACTAAAATAAAAAAAAACCTAAACCTAAACCTAAAATAAACTAAACCTAAACCCTAAACTAAATAAAATAAAATAAACTTAAAATAAACCTAAACCTAAATTTAAAAAGAAAACCTAAAGATAAATTGAAAATAAAATCCTAAAACATAAACCAAAAAAAATAAAATAAAAAACTATATTTAAACGAAAAAAATAAAAAATAATACCTAAATCAAAAATATAAAACAAAAATAAAATTGAACTAAAAAATAAACCTAAACCTAAAAAATAAACTAAAATAAATAAAATTAAAATAAATAAACTAAAATAAATAAGAAATAAACTTAAACCAACTAGTTTACTTAATTAAAAAGAACTCTAAACCCTAAAGCCTAAACACTAAACCTTAAACCCTAATCCCTAAACCTTAAACCCTAAACCCTGAACCCTAAAAACCTAAAAACCTAAACATAAACTAAATAAAACCTAAACATAAAATATATATAATAGAATAAAAAAAATAAACTTAAACCTAAATAAAACCTAAACCTTAATAAAATAAAAAAATAAAATAAAATAAAAACCTAAACCTAAACCTAAAAATAAAATAAAATAAACTAATAAATAGATTTAAATAAAATAAATAAAAATATAAACTAAATTAAAAAATAAAGTCAGCCTAAGAATTAAAACTTAAATAAAATAAAAACTAAACATAAAATAAAAATAAAATAAATTTAAAATAAAATAAAATAAAAACTAAATAAAAACCTAACCCTAAAAAATAAAACTAAAAATAAATAAAAAGTTAAACCTAAATCCTAAACTAAGAAAACCTAAACCTAAAATAAAAATAAAATAAACAAAATAAAATAAACCTAAACCTAAACTAAAATAAACTAAGCAAATTTAAATAAAACCTAAACCTAAAATAAACTAAACCTAAACTAAATGAAATAAATTAAATTAAAAATAAACCTAAACCTAAACTAAAAAATAAAACCTAAAAATAAACCTAAAATAAAAACCTAAAACCTAAAGTTAAAAAAAATAATATAAACCTAAACCTAAACCTAAAATTAAAAAAATAAAACCTAACCTAAAAAATAAAATAAAAAATAAAACTAAACCAAAAAATAAACTTAAACTTAAACCTAAACCTAAAAAATAAACTAAAAAAAATGTAAACTAAAATAAATAAACATAAAATAAATAAACTAAACTAACTAAAAATAAAAAGTAAACCATAATAAAAATATAAAATAAACTTAATAAGCTAAATAAACCTAAACCTAGCGGTTTACTTCACTTTTTTTTAAAAAAAACCTAAACCTTAAACCCTTAACCTTAAACATTAAAACTGAAACCCTAAATCAAACCTTAAACCATAAACCCTAAACCTACAACCCAAAACCTACATCCCTAAATCCTAAACACTAAAAACCTAAAAATTAAACCTTAATTAAATAAAACCTAAAACCTCAACTTTAATAAAATAAAATAATAAAATAAAATTAAAACATAAACCTAAACCTAAAAATATAATGAAATTTAAAACTAAAAATAAACTAAAATAAATAAATAAAAACTAAACTAAACTAAAAATTAAAATAAACCTAAGAATAGAAAACTTAAATATAATAAAATAAATAGAAAATAAACCTAAACTTAAACTAAAAAATAAAAACCTAAAACCTAAACCTATAAAAATATAATTATAGCCTAAACCTAAATGTAAAAAAAATAAAAATAAAACATAAGCCCAAAAACTAAAATAAAAATAAAACTCAATTAAAAACTAAACCTAAACCTGAACCTAAAAAATAAACTAAAATAAAAAACCTAAACTAAATTAAATACACCAAAAATAGGTAAACTAAACTAAATAAAAATAAAAAATAAATTAAACTAAAAAAATAAAAAATAAACTAAATATACCTAAACCTACCAGTTTAACTAATTTAAAAAAAAACCTAAACACTAAACCAGAAACCCTAAATCCAAAACCCTAAACACTAAACGTACAACCATTAACCCTAAACCTAAAACCCTAAACCGTAGAACTAACCTTAAAACATAAACTCTAATCCTTAAGCCCAAAACCTTAAAAAAAAACCTAAACTAAACCTAAAATAAACCTTACCTAAGCCTAAACCTAAATCCTAAACCCTAACACAAAACACTAAACCCCAAACCCTAAACCCTAAACCCTGAATCCTAAATCCTAAACCCAAAACCCTAACCCTAATCCTGAACCCTAAACCCTAAACCTAAACCCTAAACCCTAAAACTAAACCCTAAACCTAAAACCCAAACCCTAACCCTACAACCTAAACCAAACCCTAAACCCTAAAGAAACTAAAACATAAACTTAAACTAAATAAAACCTAAACCTAACAAAATAAAAAATAAAAAATAAAATTAAATAAAAACTGAACCTAAAAATAAAATAAAATAAAAAATAAAAAAATAAAAACTAAACTAAAATAAAATAAATAAAAACCTAAACTAAACTAAAAAAATAAAATAAATCTAAAAAAAGTGTAAATAAAATAAAACCCATATGTAAAATAAAAATAAAATAAAATAAAGGCTTAAACCTCAAAAATAAACTTAAAAATAAATAATGAAAAAAACCTAAACCCTAATCTAAGAAAAACTAAAAATGAAAAAAAAACCTAAACCAAACTAAACTAAATTAAACTAAAATAATTAAAACCTAAACCTAAACCTAAAATAAACTAAGCCAAAACACTAAACTAAATAAAATAAAATAAACTAAAAATTAACCTAAACATAAACAAAAAATAAAACCTGAAAATAAACCTAAAAATAAAAACCTAAAACCTTAACCTAAAAAATAAAATAAAAACTAAACCTAAACATAAAAATAAAAAATAATACCTAAACCTAAAAAATAAAATAAAAATAAAACTAAACTAAAAAATAAACCTAAACTTAAACCTAAACCTAAAAAATAAACTAAAATAAAAAACTTAAATCAAAATAAAAAAATAAAATTAACTGAAATAAATAAAAAAATAAATTAAATAAACTTAAACCTATAATTTTACTTAATTTAAAAAAATAAAAATAAAAATAAAAATAGAACCCAAACTGTATACCCTAAACCCTAAAGCTAACCCTAAACTCAAAACTCTAAACCCTAAACTTACAACCCTAAACCCTAAAACTTGAAAACCTAAACCCTAAACCCTAATCCATAAACCCTAAACCCTAAAAGACTAAACCCTAATCCCTATATTAACCCTAAACCATATACCCTAAATACTAAAAAATCTAAACCCTAAAGCCTAAACCCTAAACTAACCCTAAACCCTAAGCTAACCCTAAACCCTAAACCCTAAACCCTAAAAACCCTAAACCCTAAAGCCTAAACACTAAACCCTAAACACTAATCCTAAACCCTAAACCCAAAAACCCTAAACCCTAAAAGCCTAAACCCTAAACCGTTAATCCTAAACCCTTAACCCTAAACCTGAAAAACCTAAAAACCTAAACCTAAACTAAATAAAACTTAAAAATAAAAAATAAATAAAAAAACCTAAACCTAAATAAAATAAAAAAATAAAAGAAAATAAAAACCTAAACTAAAACTTAAACCTAAACTTAAATATAAAATAAAATAAACTAATAAAATTAAGCTAAAATAAAATAAGTAAAAACTAAAACTTAACTAAAAAAAATGAAATAAAACTAAGAATTAGAAACCTAAATAAAATAAAATCTAAATGAGAAAATAAAACTTTAAAATAAGTAAAAAAAACCTAAAGTAAAAAAAACTAAATAAAAACCCAAACCAAAAAGTAGAGCTAAAAATAAAACTTTAAAATAAGTAAAAAATAAAACCTAAATCCTAAACGAAAAAAAAACCTCAACCTAAAATAAAAATTAAATAAACAAATCAAAGAAACCTAAACCTAAACTAAAATAACTAAACCAAAATAAATAAACCTAAACCTAAACCTAAATAAACTAAACCTAAACCTTAAACTAAATAAAATAAAATAAACTAAAAATAACCCTAAACCTAAATAAAAAAATTAAACCTAAAAATTAACCAAAAGTAAATACCTAAAACTTAAACCTAAAAAAATAAAATAAAAAATGAACCTAAACCTAAAAATAAAAAAAAAAACCTAAACCAAAAATAGAAAATAAAAATAATACTCATTTAAATAATAAACCTAAACCCAAAAAATAAACTAAAATAAAAAACTTAAACTAAAATAAATAAACCTAAAATAAATAAATAAAACTAAATAAAAAATAAACATAAATAAAAATAATAAATAAAATAAACTAAAATAAATAAACTTAAGCCTATTAGTTTACTCAATTAAAGAAAACCATAAACCCTAAGCTAACCCTAAACCATAAACCCTAAACCATAAAAACCTTAAGCCCTAAAGACTAATTGTGACCCTAAACCCTAAACCTTAAACCTTAACCCTAAACCATAAACCCTAAAAACCTAAACTCTAAATGCCAAACCCTAAACCCAAAAAACCAAGAAACCTAAACCTAAACTAAATAAAACCTAAAAATAAAATATATAACAAAACCTAAACTTAAATAAAATAAAAATAAAAACTTAAACTAAAACATAAGCTAAAACCTAAAAATGAAATAAAATAAACTAATAATAATAAATTAAAATAAAATAAATAAAAACATAAACTAAACTAAAAAATAAAATCCTGAATAAAATAAAAACTAAAGGTAAAATAAAAATAAATTAAACTTAGAATAAAATAAAATAAATACTAAATAAAATCCTAAACCTAAAAAAATAAACCTAATAATAAAACTAAAATTAAATAACATATATAACCTAAACCCTGAACTAAAAAAAAAACCTAAACCTAAAATAGAAATAAAATAAATTAAATAAAATAAACCTAAACCTAAACTAAAATAAACTAAACAAAAATAAATAAAACCTAAACCTAAACCTAAACGGCATGAAATAAAATAAACTAAAAAATAAATTTAACCTAAACCAAAAAAATAAAACCTAAAAATAAACTTAAAATAAAAACCTAATCCAAAACTTAAAAAATAAAATAAAAACCTAAACCTAAACCTAAAATAAAAAATAAAACTTAAACCTAAAAAATAAAATAAAACTCAACTAAAAACTAAATCTAAACCCAAACATAAACTTTAAAAAATAAATGAAAACAAAAAACCTAAACAAAAAGCTAAAATAAATAAACTAAACTAAATAAAGATAAAAATAAAATAAAACAGAAAAACAAAAAATAAACTAAATAAACCTAAACCTAGCGGTTTACTTAATTTAAAAAATATCCTAAACACTAGACCCTAAACCCTAAACACTAAATCCTAAACGCTAAACCCTAAACCCTAAACGTACAACTGATAACCCTAAACCCTAAACACTAAACCCTAAACCCTAAAACCTAAACCCTAAAACTAATCATAAAACCTAAACCCTAAACCCCAAGCTTTAAACTCTAAAACCTTAAATCCTAAACCCTAAATTCTAAATCCTAAACCCTACAACCCTGAACCCTAAACCCTAAACCCTAAAAAACCCTAAACCCTAAACCCTAAAAACCTAAACCTAAAATAAATAAAACCAAAAGATATAATAAATAAAAAAACCTAAACCTAAATAATATAAAAAAATAAAATAAAATAAAAACCTAAAGAAAAACCTAAACCTAAACCTCTACCTAAACTTAAAAATGAAATAAAATAAAATAAATAAATACTAAACAAAAATAAAATAAATAAAAACCTAAACTAATCTTAAAATTAAAATAAACATAAAAATAAAAAACCTAAATAAACCAAAAATCAAATGTAAAATAAAAATAAAATAAACCTAAAATAAAGTAAAATAAAAACTAAATAAAAACCTAAACCTAAAAAATAAAACCTAAACCTTTAACTAAAAAATACTTAAACATAAAGTAAACAAAATAAAATTAACCTAAACCTAAACTAAAATAAAATAAAATAAAATAAATAAAACCTAAACCTAAACCTAAAATAAATTAAACCTAAACTAAAAACTAAAAACCCTAAGATATCCCAAAACCGTAAACCTTAAACCATAAAAACCTTAAACCCTAAAGCCTAAACACTAAACCCTAAACCCAAAACCAGAACCCTAAGCCATAAACCCTAAAACCCTAAACCTTAAAACCCTAAACCCTAAACCCTAAACCTAAACCCTAAAAACCTAAAAATCTAAACCTAAACTAAATAAAACTTAAAAATAAAATACATAACAACACCTAAATCTAAAATATTTTAAAAGAATAAAATAAAATAAAAACCAATACTAAACCATAAACCTAAACCCTAAAATATAATAATAAGAATAAAATAAAATAAAATAAATTAAAACCTAAACTAAACTAAAAAATAAACTTAACCTAAGAATAAAAAACCTAAATAAAATAAAAACTAAACTTAAAATAGAAAGAAAATAAACTAAAACTCAAATAAAATAAAAAACTAAATAAAATCTTAAACCTAAAAATAAAACCTAAAAATAAATATTAAAAAAACCCTAAACCCTAAATTAAAAAAAAATCTTAAACATAAAATAAAAATAAAATAAACCTAAAACTAAACTAAAATAAACTAAACAAAAATAAATGAAACCTAAACCTAATCCTAAAATAAACTAAACTTAAACCTAAACCTAAACTAAATGAAATAAAATAAACAAAAAATAAACTTAAATCTAAAATAGAATAAATAAAATGAAAAAATAAACCAAAAATATGAGCTTAAAGCTAAAAAAATAAATAAATACCAAAACATAAAAATAAAAAATAAAACCTTAACATAAAAAATATAAAAATAAAACTAAATTTAAAAATAAACATAAACCTAAACCTAAACCTAAAAAATTAAACTAAAGTAAAAAAAGAAAACCCTAAATCCTAAACCAGAAATAGTAACCCTAACCCTAATCCCTAAACTAACCCTAAACCATAAAACCAAAATCCTAAAAACCCTAAAGCCTAAACCCTAAACCCCAAACAAACCCTAAGCTAATCGTAAAATCTAAACCCTAAACCCTAAACCCTAAAAACCCTCAACCCAAAAGCCTAAACACTAAACCTAAGCCTTAAACCCTAAACCCTAAAACCTAAACCGATACCAAAACCTAAAAATAAAATAAAATAAAAAATAAAAACTAAACTAAAATAAAATAAACAAAAACCTAAACTAAACTAAAAAAATAAAAAAATGTACATAAAATAAAAACTAAACCTAAACTAATAATAAAATTAAATAAAAATTAAATAAAAACCTAAACCTAAAAAATAAACCAAAAAATAAAACCTAAACCCTAAACTAAAAAGAAAAACTTAAACCTGAAATAAAAATAAAATAAACCTAAACCTAAACTAAAATAAACTAAACTAGGATAAATAAAACCTAAACCTAAAATAAATTAAACCTAAGCCTAAACCTAAACTTAAACTAATTAAATTAAAATAAACTAAAAATAAACATAAACCTATACTAAAAAATAATACTTTAAAATAAACCTAAAATAAAAATTTAAAACCTAAACCAAAAAAAAATAAAATAAAACCTAAACATAAACCTAAAAATAAAAACTAAAACCAAAACCAAAAAAATAAAATAAAAATATAATTAAACAAAAAACAAAACCTAAACCTAAAAAATAAATGAAAATAAATAAACCTAAAATCAATAAACTGAATGAAATAAAAATAAAAATAAACCTAAATGAAAATAAAAAATAAATAAAAATAAAACTAAACTAAAAAATAAACTTAAACTTAAAAAATTAACTAAAATAAATAAACTTAAAACAAATAAACTAAACTAAATAAAACTAAAAATAAATCTAAATAAAAATAAAAAATAAAATAAACTAAATTAAATAAAAAATAAATTAAATAAACCTATACATATCAATTTACTTAATTTAAAAAAAATAAAAATAATGAAAACAAATAAAAAAACATAAATCCCTTAACCCTAAACCATAAAACCTAACCCTAATGCCTACACCATAAACCCTAAAACCCTGAACTCCAAACTAAAACCCAAATGTAAAATAAAAATAAAACAAACCTAAAATAAAATAAAATAAAAACTAAATAAAGCCCTAAACATAAAAAATAACCTAAAATAAATAAAAAGTAAAAGCTAAACCCTAAACTAAAAAAAAACCTTAAACTAAAATAAATAAATTAAATTCAACCTAAACCTAAACTAAAATAAACTAAACTAACATAAATAAAGCCTAAACCTAAACCTAAAATAAACTAAACCTAAACTAAAAACCCCAAACCCTAAGCTAACCTTAAACCCTAAACCCTAATCCATAAAACCCTAAATCCTAATGACTAAACACTAAACCCTAAACCATAAATCCTAAACCATAAATCCTAAAACCCTAAACCTTAAAAACCTATACTCTAAACCCTAAACCCTACCCTAAACCCTAAGGACCTAAAAACCTAAACCTAAACTAAATAAAAGCTCAAAATAAAATACATAACAAAACCTAAACCTAAATAAAATAAAAGAATAAAATAAAATAAAACCTAAACTTAAACCTAAACCTAAACCTAAAAATAAAATAAAATAAAATAATAAAAACATGCTAAAATAAAATAAATAAAAACCTAAACTAAATTAAAAAATAAACTCAACCTAAAAATAAAAAACCTAAATAAAATAAAAACTAAACATAAAATAAAAATAAAATAAATTTAAACTAAAATAAAATAAAAACTAAATAAAAACCTAAACCTAAAAATAAAACCTAAAAATAAATAAAAAATAAAACCTAAACCTTAAACTAAAAAAAAAACTTAAACATAAAATAAAAATAAAATAAACAAAATAAAATAAACCTAAAACTAAACTAAAATAAACTAAACTAAAATAAATAAAACCTAAACCTAATCTAAAAAAGCTAAACCTAAACCTAAACCCAAACCAAAACTAAATGAAATAAAATAAACTAAAAATAAACAAAAATCCAAACTAAAAAATAAAACCTAAAAATAAACCTAAAATAAAAAACCTAAAAATAAAATATTAAACCTAAACCTAAAAAATAAAATAAAAATAAAACTAAACTAAAAAATAAACATAAACCTAATCCTAAACCTAAACCTAAAAAATAAACTAAAATAAAAAACCTTAACAAAAATAAATAAACAAAAAATAAATAAATTGAACTAAATAAAAATAAAAAATAAACCTAAAGAAAAATATAAAATAAACTTAATAAATTAAATAAACCTAAATATATCAATTTACTTAATTTTTTAAAAAAAAACCTAAACCTTAAACCCTTAAACCTAGACACTAAATCCTAAACCCTAAACTCTAAACCCTAAATCTAACTCTAAACCTATAACCCTAAACACTAAACTCTAAACCCTAAACACTAAAAAACCTTAAACCCTAAATCCTAAACCCTAAATACTAAACATTAACCCTAACCCTAAACCCTAATACCTTAAATCTTAAGTGCTAAATTAACCCTAAACCCTAAAAACCCTAAACCATATAGCTTAAACCCTAAACCCTAAACCTTAAGCTAACCTTAAACCTTAAGCTAACCCTAAACAATAAAACTTAAAACCTAAATGCCAAACCCTTAACCTGAAACCCTAAACCCTAACGATATACCATAAACCCTAAAACCTTAAACGTTAAAACCCCTAACTCTAAACACTAAACCCTAAACCCAAAACTCTAAACACTAAAACTAAAACCTATAAACCTAAAAACCTAAACCTAAACTGAATAAAAATAAAATAAATAAATAAAAACTAAACTTAAATAGAAAAACCTAAACATAAAATAAATAAACTTAAAATAAATAACATAAATTAAATATAAATAAAAAATAAACAAATTAAACTTAAAAAACATAAACATATCAATTTACTTTTTAAAAAAACCCTAAACCCTAAACCCTAAACCATAAACCTTAAATCCTAAACCCTAAACCCTAACCTCTAAACCCTAATACTAACTAAACCCCAAGTAGCTGGTTCGGTTGCATTGTTGCAGGAAATAAACCTGAGGCCTAAATCAAAGAAATAAGAAAACCTAAAAATAAACCCTGAAGCACAAACTAAGATAAACCTTAAATAGAACCCTAACCCTAAACCCTAAACTCATCCTAAACCATACAACCAAAACCTTAAAAACCCTAATCCAGAAAGCCTAAACCCTAAACCGTAAACCCTAAACTCTAAAAACCCTCAACTCTAAAGCCTAAACATTAAACCCTAAACCCTAAACCCTAAACCCTAAAACCTAAACCTATACTTAAACCTAAAAATAAAATAAAATAAAATCAATAAAAACCTAAACTAAACTAAAAGAAATAAAAATAAATAAATAAAATAAAAGTTAAACCTAAAATAAAAATAAAATTAAATAAAAATTAAATAAAAACCTGAACCTATAAAATCAACCAAAAATAAAACCAAAAAATAAAGAAAAAATAAAACCTAAACCCTAAATTAAAAAAAACATAAACTTAAAATAAAAATAAAATAAACCAAAACCTAAACTAAAATAAACTAAACTAAAATAAATAAAGCCTAAACCTAAAATAAACTGAACATAAACCTAAACCTAAACTAAATAAAATAAAATATACTAAAAATAAAACTAAACTAAACTAAAAACTATTACCTAAAAATAAAACTAAACTGAAAACTTGAAACCTAAACCTGAAAAAATAAAACATAACCTAAACCTAAACCTAAAAATAAAAACTAAAACCTAAACTTAAAATAAAAATAAAAATATAACTAAACTAAAAAATAAAATAAAATAAATAAACCTAAAATCAATAAACTAAGCAAAATAAAAATAAACCTGAATAAAAATAGAAAATAAATAAAAATAAATTTAAACTAAAAAATAAACCTAAACCTAAACCTAAACAATAACAACAACAACAAGATGCCTTTATCCTACTAAGTGGGGTCGGCTACATGAATCCTTTGTCTCCATTGTGTCCTATTATGTGTCAAATTCTCATTTAATTCAAGTATACTAAGGTAATTTTTTATACATCTTAACAAAGTCTTTTTAGTTCTACCTCTACCTTTTTCTTAACATAAGGTAAATCTAATGCATCTACTCTCCTAACCGTGTCATCAAACGGATGACGCTTTATGTGGTCAAACTATCTAAGGAGACTCTCTCTAATCTTATATGTCACTGGAGCTACTCCAACTTTTTCCTGAACATACTCATTTCGCATTTTATCTCTAAGAGTAAAGCCACACATCCACCTGAATATCCTCATCTCTGTAACACTTAACTTAGTCTTATGCTTCTCTTTTATTGGCCAACATTCTGCACCATAAGTCATTGCAGGTCTTACCACCATCTTAAAAAATTTTCCCTTAAGTTCAAGTGGAACTTTTCTATCACACAATAGGCCAGATGCATTCCTCCACTTCAACCATCCAACTTGAATTCTACTAATAACATCTCCATCTATTTCACCATCATTTTGAACAATAGAGCCTAAATATCTGAATCGCTCCCTCTTATTAATGACTTGTTCACCTAATGTCACAACACTACCACTAGAACCTCTACAACTAAAATTACACTCCATATATTTTGTTTTAGATCTACTTAAATGAAAATCGTTAGACTCTAATGTTGACCTCCATAATTCAAGTTTCTTTCAGACTTCTTCTCTAGTCTTATTAACAAGAAGAATGTCATCAGCAAAAAACATACACCAAGGTACATCTTCCTGTAAGTGCCTAGTAAGAACATCCATAACTAAAGCAACAAATATAAGGGCTTAAAGCTGATCCTTGATGTAATCCAATTGAAATAGGAAAATATTTTGTCAATCCTCCTTCTATTTGGACAGAAGTAATAGCTCTAGTATACATATCCTTAATGACTTGAATATAACCAATATTAACTCCTTTCTATTATAGAACTCTCCAAAGAACATCTCTTGAAACTATATCATAAGCTTTCTCTAAATCAATAAATATCATATGTAGATCCTCCTTACTTTCTCTATACTTCTCCATCAAACCTCTTAACAAATGTATAACATACATGGTAGATCTACCTTGCATGAAACCAAATTGATTGTGAGAAACTTTTTTATCACATTATAACCTATGCTCAATTACTCTCTCCCATAAATTTAATGTATGTCACATTAACTTAATTCCTCTATAATTTGTGCACTCTTGTGCATCACCTTTATTCTTAAATATAGGAACCAACAAATTCTTTCTCCACTCATCTGACATCTTTTTTGTCTCTAAAATAACATTAAAAAGATTTGTAAGCCAAAAAATTCCTTGATCTCCTAAACATTTCCACACTTTTATTGGAATATCATCAGGTCCTTCTATTTTTCCACATTTTATTTTCTTTAAAGATTCTCTAACTTCATATTTATTAATATGATGATAAAAATAAAATTCTCTATTTTTGTTTAGGATATTAAAGTTGCTAAAGTCAATCATACTTTCAGATCCTTCATTGAAAAGTTTATCAAAATACTTCATCCACATATTTTCAATATCCTTTTCTAAGAAAAGCACTTTATTATTTTCATCCTTAATACACCAAACTTGAACTAGGTCTTTACATCTCCTATTTCTTTGGTTGGCTAACTTATACATACATCTTTCACCTTCTTTAGTATCTAATCTATCATATAAATCACTAAAAGCTAAATTTTTTGCATCATATATTACTTTCTTAAAATCTCTACAGGTCACTTTTTATTTTTTCCAATTCTCCAAGTTTTACATCTAAACCAAGTTTTATAACAATGCTTCTTATTTCTTATCTTTTCTTGCAAACTCTGACTCCCCCACCAACTATTTTTATTAAAAGAAGCTTTTCTTTTTGATTCTCCAAGCACATTTTTAGCAACTAGCTTCATTTCACATGATACTTTTTCCCACATAACATTAGCTTCCTTATGAATATCCCAAATTCTAAGCTCTTGTAGCTTGCTCTTAAAAATATTTTTATTTGTGTTCTTTAAGTTTCCCCATATAATCCTAAACTTAAACCTAAAAAATAAACCAAAATAAATAAACCTAAAATAAATAAACTAAACTAAATAAAACTAAAAATAAACCTAAATAAAAATAAAAAATAAAATAAACTAAATGAAATAAAAAATAAACAAAATAAACCTAGAACTACCAAATTACTTAATAAAAAATAATAATAAAATAATAAATAAATAAATAAACCCAAACCCCTTAACCCTAAACCCTAATCCCTAAACCCTAAAATCCTACCCTAAATCATAAACCCTAAAACCCTAAACTCCAAACTTTAAACCCTAAACCCTAAACCACAAACCTTAAAACCTACAACCTTATACACTAAACCCTAAACCCAAAACCCTAAACCCTAAACCTAAACCCTGAAACCCTAAAATCCTAAACTAAATAAAACTTAAAAATAAAATAAATAATAAAATCTAAACATAAATAAAATAAAAAAAACAAAATATAATAAAAACCTAAACTAAAACCTAAACCTAAACCTAAAAATAAAATATAACAAAAAATAAAACTAAAATAAAATAAAATAAATAAAAAGCTAAACTAAACTAAATAAAATAAAATAAACCTAAAAATGAAAACCTAAACAAAATAAAACTAAACGTAAAATAAAAAATGTAAACCAAAATAAAATAAATTAAAACTAAATAAAACTAAAACCTAAAAATGAATAAAAAATAAAACCAAAACCTAAAATAATCTAAATAAAATAAACATAAACCTAAACTAAAATAAACTAAACTAAAATAAATAAAACATAAACCTAAATCTAAAATAAACTAAACCTAAACCCTAAACTAAAAAAATAAAATAAACTAAAAATAAACCTAAATCTAAACTAAAAATAAAAACCTAAAAATAAACCTAAAATAAAAACATAAAACCTAAACGTAAAAAAATTAAATAAAAACCTAAACCTAAACCTAAGAATAAAAAATAAATCCTAAACCTAAACCAAAAAATATACTAAAATAAAAATCCTAAACTAAAATAAGTAAACCTAAAATAAATAAATAAAACTAAATAAAAAATAAGAAATAAACCTATATAAAAATAAAAAATAAAAAATAAAATAAGCTAAAATATATAAAAAATTAGATAAATAAACCTAAACCTATCGGTATACTTACTTTAAAAACAAAACCCTAAATCATAAACACAAATCCTTAAGACCTAAACTTTAAAACTAACCCTAAACCCTAAACCCTACACCTTAAATAACCCTAAACCTGAAATCTTAAATCCTAAACCCTAAACCGTAAACTAGCCCTAAACCCCAAACCCTAAACCCTAAAGCTTAAAATCTAAAACCCTAAACCCTAAACCCTAAACCCTAAACCCTAAACTAACCTTAAATCCTAAACCATAAAAACTAAATACCCTAAACACTAAAGTCTAAACCCTAAACCCTAAAATGTAAACCCTAAACCATAACCCTAAACCCTAAACCCTAAAAACTCTAAACCCTGAAGCCCAAACACTAAACCCTAAACCCAAAAACCCTACCCTCCCAAACCCATACCACTAAACCACAAACCTAAAACCTAAACCTAAAGTGAATAAAACCTAAAAATAAAATAAAAATATTTAGACCTAAATAAAATTTTAAAATATATATAATATAGATATAAACTAAAAACCTAAACTTAAACCTAAAAATAAAATAAAATAAATTAATAATAATAAACTAAACTAAAATAAATAAATACCTAAACTTAACTAAAAAAAATAAAATAAACTTAAGAATAAAAGACCCAAATAAAATTAAAACTAAACATAAAATAAAAATAGAGTAAACCTAAAATAAAATAATAACTAAATAAGAACCTAAATCTAAAAAATATACCTTAAAAAAACCTAAAAAGATATAAAAAATAAAACTTAAATCCTAAACTAAAAAAAAAACTAAACCTATAATAAAAATACAATAAACAAAATGAAATAAACCTAAAAATAAACTAAAATAAGTAAAACATAAACTTAAATCTAAACCTATACTAACAAAAATAAAATAGACTAAAATTAAACATAAAGCTAAACTAAAAAATAAAACCTAAAAATAAACCTAAAATAAAAACCTAAAACTAAACCTAAAAAATAAAATAAAAACTTAAACCTAAACCTTAAAAATAAACTAAAAAATAAATCTAATCCTAAACAAAAACTTTAAAAATAAACTAAAATAAAAAAAACTAAACTAAAATAAATAAACCTAAAATAAAAAAAAAACTAAACTACATAAAACTAAAAAAATAAGCCTAAATAACAATAATAAATAAAATAAACTAAAATAAGTAAAAAATAAATTAAATAATCTAAATAAACCTAAACCTACCAGTTTACTTAAATAAAAAAAAACTATGAACCCTAAATCCTAAATCCTAAACCTACAACCTTAAACCCTAATCCCTAAAAAACTCTAAACCCTAAAATCTAAACCCTAACCCTAAACCCTAAACCCTAAACCCTAAAAGCATTAAACCTAAAACCTAAAAACAACCTTAAACCCTAAAACAACCTAAACCCTAAACCCTAAACCTTAAACCTAATCCTATAGTAACTAAATAAATTAAAAAATAAACTTAAACTCTAAAACCTAATAAGCCTAAACCTAATCCCTAAGAATGGGCGGAACCTTGATGACAGAAACATCATCATCCATTCGGCTCAGTCGAGATCTGGGGGTGGAGGTGAATGTGGAGGCGATGGTTATCATAGTGGTGGTCATAGATCTGGAGGTGCTAGTGGATATAGATTTGGTGGTCAGAGTAGTTGTGGTTTTGGAGGTAGGAGAAGCGATGGAGGATACAACTATGGTGGTGGAAGAGGGAGAGATTGGTGTTATGATGGTGGATCCCACTAGTCAAGAGGCCAGGATGGTTTTGATGGGAACTGAAGAAACTGAAGAACGACCAATCCGATTTGCTGCTTATGGAACTGTCATTATAGTAGAGATGGTTCTACTTATCTAGGGTTTTTGATTTGCTCTATGCGTGCTCATTTTTTTATCTATGTTCTCACTTATGTCTTAGAAAACTTGGTGCGTTACTTTGTTGATGAAATCGAAAAGAAGAAATGTTGAATCTGAATTTGTCTCTGTTAAAAAAAACCTTAAACCCTAAACCCCAAACTAAAACCTGAATCATAGACCTAAACCCTAAACCCTAAACCCTAAACCCTAAAACCCTAAACCCTACACCCTAAACTTTAAAATAAAAACCCTAAACATTAAAATCTAAACCCTGAGCTCTAAACCCAAAACCCTAAACTCTAAGCCTTAAACACTCAAATAACCCTAAACCTAAACCCTAAACTATCCCTAAACCCTAAACCCTAAACACTAAACCCTCAACTATCCCTAAACCCTAAACCATAAACCCGAAAAGCTAAAAACCTAAACCTAAACTAAATAATACCTAAAAAAAATAAATTAAAAAACATAAACCAAAATAAAATAAAATAATAAAATAAAAACCTAAACCTAAACCTAAACTTATAAAAAATGTAAACTAAACTAAAAAATAAAAAACCTAAATAAACTAAAAACTAAACCTAAAATTAAAATAAGATAAACCTAAATTAAAAATTAAAAAAATTAAATAAAAATCTAAACCTAGAAATTAAATGTAAAACTAAATAAATAATAAAACTTAAACCCTAAAGTAAAAAGAAAAACCTAAACCTAAAATAAAAATAAAGTAAACCAAAACCTAAACTAAAATAAACTAAACTAATATAATAAATACTAAACTTAAACGTAAAATAAATTAAACCTAAACCTAAACCTAAACCCTAAATAAAATAAATAAGCTAAAAATAAACTTCAACCTAAACTAAAAAATAAAACAAAAAAATAAACCTAAAATAAAAACCTAAAACCTAAACTTAAAAAAATAAAATAAAAACTTAAACCTAAACCAAAAAATATAAAATAAAACCTAAACCTAAAAAAATAAAATAAAAATATAACTAAACTAAAAAATAAACTTAAACCTAAACCTAAACCTAAAAAAAACTAAAATAAAACCCAAACAAAAATTAATAAAAGACTAAAACAACAATAACAACAAACCTTTATCCCACTAAGGGTGGCATTTTGAATCCTTCATCTCCATTATGTCCTATTATGTGTCTAATTATCACTCAATTCAAGTATACTAAAGTCATTTTTTATACATCTTAACCATGTCTTTTTAGGTCTACATCTACCTTTCTTAACATAACAAAAATCAAATGCATCTGCTCTCCTAATCGGGTCATTGGACACCGACGTTTTATGTGGCCAAACTATCTAAAGCCACTCTCTCTAATTTTATCTACCATTGGAGCTACTCCAACATTTTCTCGAACATTCAAATTTTGCATTTTCTTTCTAAGAGTAAAGCCACTTATCCACCTGAGCATCCTCATCTCTGCAACACTTAACTTAGTCTCATGCTTCTCTTTTATTAGCCAACATTTTGCACCATAAATCATTGTAGGTCTTACCACCATCTTATAAAATTTTCCCTTAAGTTTAAGTGGTACTTTTCTATTACACAATAGGCTAGATACATTTCTCCACTTCAACCATTCAACTTGAATTCTACTAATAACATCTCCATCTATTTCACCATCATTATTAGTAATATAGCCTAAATATCTGAATCACTCACACTTTTTAATGACTTGTTCACCTAATGTCACAACACTACCACTATAGCTTCAACAACTAAAATTACACTCCATAAATAAACTAAACTAAATAAAAGTACAAATGAACCTAAATAAAAATAAAAAATAAAATTAACTAAAATAAATAAAAAATAAACTAAATAAACATAAACCGACAAGTTTTCTCAATTTTTTTAAAAAAACTCTAACACTACACCCTAAAGTCTACAATTAAGCCAAAACCCTAAACCCTAAACCCTAAACCCTAAACCTTAAACCCCTAAACCCTAAACCCTAAACCCTAAGCCCTAAATCATAAAACCCAAAACCCTAAACCCTAAATAAAACCCTAAACCCTACAAACCCAACCTAAAAACTAAAAATAACCTGAAACCCTAAACCCTAAACCCCAAACCCTAAACACTAAACCCTAAACCCTATAAACCTAAATACCTAAACCTAAACTAAAAAAAAACTTAAAAATATAATAAATAAAAAACCTAAACTTAAATAAAATAAAAAATAAAATTTAATAAAAACCTAAACTTACACCTAAACTTAAATATAAAAATAAAATAATACAAAAAATGAAAACTAAACTAAAATAAATAAATTAAAAACATAAACTAAACTAAAATAAAAAAAATAAAAACCTAAACTAAAATAAAAAATAATATAAACCCAAAAATAAAAAAACTAAATAAAATAAAAAATAAATGTAAAATAAAAATGAAATAAATCTAAAATAAAATAAAATAAAAGCTAAATAAAAACCAAAAGCTAAAAATAAATAAAAAATAAAACCTAAACCCTAAACTTAAAATAAATAAAATAAAATAAACCTATTCCTAAACTAAAATAAATAAAACCTAAACCTAAACCTAAAATAAACTAAACCTAAACCCTAAACTAAATAAAATAGAATAAACTAAAAATTAAACTAAAACTAAATTAAAAAAATAAAACCTAAAAATAAACCTAAAATAGAAATCTAAAACCTAAATCTAAAAAAGTAAAATAAAAACTGAAACCTAAAATTGAAAATAAAATATATAATCGAAACTAAAAAAAAAACTAAACTAAAAAATAAACATAAACCTAAACTAAAATAAAAATCTTAAACTAAAATAAATAAACTTAAAATAAATAAAATAAACTAAATAAACCTAAACCTACTAGTTTACTAAATTATTTTTTTGCAAACCTTAAATGACCCTAAACCCTAAACCCTAAACCTTAAACCCTAAATGAACCCTAAACCCTAAACTTTAAACCCTAAATGCTAAACATTAAACCTTAAGCCCTAAACCCTAAACCCTAAAACCCTAAACTCTAAACTCTAAACTAACCCTAAAAATAAACCCTAAATTCTATAAACCTACCCTAAATCAAAATTCATAAACCCTAATCCCTAAATCCTAAACTAACCCTAATCCCTGAGTTAACACCAAACCCAAAGACCTAAACACTAAAAACCCTAAACACTAAAGCCTAAACACTAAACTTTAAACCCTAAACCCTAATAATAATGCCTAAATCTTAAAACCCTAAACCATAAATCCCTGAACCCGAAACCCTAAACCATAAACCTTAAACCTTAAACCCTAAAAACCAAAAATCCTAAACTTAAAGTAAATAAAACCTATAAAATAAAATAAGTAAATAAACCTAAACCTAAATAAAATAAAAAAATGAAATAAAATAAAAACCTAAAATTAAAAATAAAATTAAAAAAATAAAAATAAACTAAAAAATTAAAAATTAAAAGACTAGACTAACCTAAAAAAATAAAATAAAATAAAGAATAAATAACCTAAATAAAATAAAAACTAAACATATATTAAAAATAAAATAAAAATAAAATAAAAACTTAAACCTAAAAAATAAAGGTAAAAAGAAGACATAAAAATAAATAAAAATTAAAACCCAAACCCTAAACTAAAAATTAAAATCAACCTAAAATTAAAATAAAATAAACAAAATAAAATAAACCTAAACCCAAACTAAAATAAATTAAACTGAAATAAATAAAACCTAAACTTAAACCTAAAATAAACTAAATTTAAACCCTAAACTAAATAAAATAAAGTAAACTAAAAATAAACCTAAACCTAAATTAAACAATAAAAACCTAAAAATAAACCTAAAATAAAATACTTAAACCTAAACTAAAAAAAAAATAAACCTAAACGTAAACCTAAAAATAAAAAATTAAACCTAAACCTAAAAAATAAACTAAAATAAAAAACCTAAACTAAAATAAATGACCCAAACTAAATAAAAATAAAAAATAAACTAAACTAAAATAAATAAAAAATAAACTAAATAAATCTAAACCAACTAATTGACTTAATTTGTCTTTTAAAAAAAACCCTAAAATTAACCCTAAACCTTAAACTGTAAACCTACAACACTGAACCTACAACCGTAAACCATAAATCCTAAAAATCCTAAACCCTAAACTATCTAAACCCAAAAACCATAAACCCTAGAACTGAAACCTTAAAACCTAAACCCTAAACCCTAAACCATAAACCATAAACCCTAGACCCCAAAACCAAAACCTTAAACCCTAAACTTAAACCTAAGCTAAATAAAACCTAAAAATAAAATAATAAATAGGCTAAACCAAAATAAAATAAAAACTACAATAAAAATATAATGCTAAACTAAAACCTAAACCTAAACCTTAACCTAAAATGAAAATGAAATAAAAAATAAAAATTAAACTAAGATAAAATAGATAAAAAGCTAAACTAAACTAAAAAAATATAAAACCTAAATAAAAATAAAAACTTAACTTAAAATAAAATAAAATAAAAACTAAATAAAATCTTAAACCCTCAAATAAACCTAAACCTGAACTAAAAATAAAAAAGAAAGAATAAAAATAAAACCTAAAACCGAACCTAAAAAAAATAAAATAAAACATAAATTAAAATTAAAATGTAAAACCTAAACCTAAAATAAAATAAAATAAAGCTAAACTAAAAATAAACCTAAACCTAAACTAAAATAATAAACTAAAATAAAAAAACTAAACTAAAATAAATAAACCTAAAATAAACAAACTAAACTAAATAAAAAATATTAATAAAATAAAATAAACTAAAATAAATAAAAAAAATATAAATAAACCTTAGCTTACTAGTTTACTTAATTTACAAAAATAAAAAAATATAATATAATAAAATTAAATAATAATCCTAAACTCTTGCTACTACCACCTAACCCACCACTGGGCCACCACCATCTTGACCTGGGCACAACCCTGATCTGACTTATACCACCCATACAAACTGACCTGGCTACCCTAACCCTAAACCTCCTGGGCCCTGACCAACTGGGCCCAAAACTAAAGCCCTCTAAAGACCATAAACTGTGCTACATGCCCTAAACCTTCACCCTAAAGCCACTGACTAAATCCTAAACTGACCTCCTCCCAAAGCCAGCTGATCCTACCCTAAACCCTGGCTGTCACCAATCATAGATCTTACCACTACCATAAAATCTACCCACTACCATACCTCTCACACCCTAAAACCTAAAACCTAAAACCTAAACCTAAATTAAATAAAACCTATAAAATAAATAAAACCTAAACCTAAATAAAATAAAATAAAAACCTAAACTAAAATCTAAACCTAAAACTAAAAATAAAATAAATATAAAATAAATATAAAATTGATAAAATCCTAAACTAAAATAAAAATAAAATAAACCTAAGAATAGAAAAGCTAAATTAAATTAAAAATAAAAAATGAAATAAACTTAAAATAAAATAAAATAAAAACTAAATAAAAACCTATACCTAAAAATAAACTTAAAAAAGAAAACCTAAAAAAAATAAAACCTAAATCCTAAACTAAAAAAAATCTAAACCTAAAATAAAAATAAGAAAAACAAAATAAAATAAACCTAAACTTAAACTAAAATAAACTAAACTAAAATAAATAAAACCTAAACCTAAACCTAAACCCAAAGTAAACTAAACCTAAACAAAAACCTAAATAAAATAAAATAAAATTAACCTAAACCTAAACTAAAAAATAAAATCTAAAAATAAACCTAAAACCTAAACCAAAAAAATGGTTAGAGTAGTGGTGGTTATGGAGGTGGGAGGAGCGAAAGAGGTTACAGCTATGGTTATTGCAGAGGAAGAGATTAGGGATGTGGTGGCGGATCCCACTACCAGAGAGGCGGGGGTGGTTCTGATGAGAACTGGAGAAACTAAATAATAATCAATTTGATATGCTACTTATTGAACAATGTCTTTATAATAGAGACAGTTCTACTTATGTAGGGTTTTTGATTTTCTCTATGGGTGCTTGTTTTTGATGTATGTCGTCGCTTGTGTTTTAGAAAGCTTGGGGTGCTACTTAGTTGATGAAATTAAAAAAAAAAGAAATCTTGAATCTGAATTTGTTATCTATTAAAAAATTCCTTAAACACTTAACCCTATACCCTAAACTAAAACTTAAACCCTAAACCTAAAACTTAAACACTAACCCCTAAACCCTAAAACCTAAAATATACCATCCCTAAACCCTAAACACTAAACCCTAAACCCTAAACCATAAAACATAAACCCTAAACTTTAAACCCTAAACCCTAAACCTTAAACCCTAAACCTTAAACCCTAAAACCTTAAACCCTAAACCCTAAACCATAAACCCTAAACCCTAAACCCTAAAACCTACAGCCCCAAACCCTAAACCCTAAACTCTAAACCCGAAACCCTAAACTAACCCTAAATCCTAAGCCCTAATTAATCCCTAAACCCTAAACCCTAAATTAACCCTAAACCCTAAACCTTGAATAATGTTGTCATTAGGAGTAAATCTAAAGAATGACCTAATCCTAGCATGGCTAAAGAAATGTCTTTAAGACACTTTCCATCGACTACTAGAGATTTGAATACCCTAAACCCTAACCATAAATCATATTATAATACCATATATTATAGTATAATGCAGCATCATATATTTGAGCATGTAGTGATGTGTTTTTCAAAGTTATAAGATGTTTTGAAATGTTTTAGTATATTATGGTATTATGTCCTATGGTCTATATTAATATAAATCATGAAAATATTAATTTAAAAATAAGATGATGAAATTTGTTAAATTTGAAGTGGGAATTAGGTTGTAGTACCAAAGGTATGCTATGCCACTTGTACTAAAAAAAGGTAAGATTTTATGTTCAAAATAAATATTACATATTGTAGCATAGTATAACATCATATATCATAATATATTGTTCTAAGCATTTTAAATACTTTTAGTATTTTACAATCATCCAGTCAATCCTACACTAGCATTATTTATAAAAATGTTGATTTAGCCTTTAAAATGGTGAAATTTAGCCAAATTAATAATATGTAGAGTATGGCATCATAATGTATTGTTTCACCTTAAAATATGTAAGTGATACGATTAAAATATGTAGTTTTTATTGTTTAGACTAATTTTATAATTTTTTATCTTAACCAATCCCTTGTGATGTGATATGCAATATAATATAATATAACATGTTATAGTTTATTATAATATAGGATGCCATAACATAGTGTAGCATCATGCATTATAGCATACTATTGTGTATTACTACTTTTTGTTTAGAATAATTTAGTTTGTTATAGTATGATGTAGAAGAGTTTGTATTTTTATAATTCATAAAAATACTAATTTATTGGCTGAGATGATATGATTTGGCTAAATTTAAGGTAAGCTTTAGGGAACATCATTGGGGGTGTGCTAAGTTGTATCATTTAATCAAAAGAATGGAATTTTGAGTAAAAAGGTCATTTTTCAATCAAATTTTATAAATTCTTTACTTAAAGTGATTCATTTTAAAGTGTAATGTAAAATAATATATTATATAAAAGCACGGTAAAATATAATGTACATTTTAGTATGTTTTACTTCTGTTATAATGCATTGGGTCAAAACTCACAAAAATATTAATTTGAAGGATGAGATGAAAGAATTAGGCCAAATTGATGGCACACACCCAGAAGCAACATCAAATTATGCTATTTTGTACCAGAGATCTTTCCCATACTTTACATGAAAAAGGAAAGTAGTATTTATATTAAGCCAGGTTCATTAAGTTCCTTATGGAGGCAAGCCTTCATAGTTAATTACATCCTAAGGGATGTGAATCCCTTAAGAATATTCTCAATTGAAGTAGTAATTAAAGTCTCAAAAAATTTCAAGGCTAGACTATCAAAGGATTATTTGTATTTGAAAATTAAGTGTGAAAACTCAAGCGGAAGACTTATTATTAAAGCCAAAGGAAATGGGTAGGGAATGCTCTTGATACTAAAAAAGTTAATGAGTATTTCAACCTATCCTTTAATTGGGCTTTAGAATTTTGAAATTGAAGAGAAGATCAATTTTGTTAAAGTTGACATTTCATTAGAAAGCTAGGACTTGTAATCCAACAACATAAGATTATGGAGATGTCTAAGAGATGAGGATTTATGCTTGTAGCCCGAAAGAAATAACCACCTTGGATCCTAAATATAGGGAGCTTTAGCATAAGCCAAAGCGCAACCTAAATCTAAGTGAAAATAGCCATATGATTTAACTCCATAAGAGAAGATAAACCACCCAACAGCTAAACTTACAACCATCTGGAGTGGCAACCAGCTAACACCCCCTATGCTTTAAATCTAAGAAGTTCGGTCATATGATTTGAAAGACTAGTTAGGCTATTATTTAATTAAAAAGAAACTAAAATCCTTAAACTCACTCCCTAAGATACTAGAGAATGAGTGGTATGAGCATATGACTTAGTCTAATGTAAAAAATATTCATATTTTATTTATTTTGACACTTCATTCTGACAAAGCCTTTAAATTTATGATACCTATATGCATGAGAAAATAATGTTGTTGGCTAAATCAACAAGAAAGGGGTGTTTTCCAAAATAAAGGATGCCCTCACAGGTCAAGCATTCCCCTATCTTGCAAGGATGAAAATCCCTTATTTTTAAGAGTGAAATAATATGATGTGCATGTTGTTGGCCATTTAACATTCAGCTAAGGGGTTACAAAATCTTTTAATTATCTTGATTCATGTCATAGGCTTTATGTGAGGTTATGAATTATTTAAAACTTTAGTTATGAGTTGTAGTTAGGCAGAAAGGTTCATTTTTTTCTAAGAGACTAATCGCATTCAAGGCCACACATTTAATCATCAAACATATAAAGAAACTAAGAAAAGCATGTCATCCTAATTATGCACTTTAAACACAACATCAAACAAATTTTATAGCTAATGTAAAAGAATAACAGACCAATGTGGTTGGGTGCCGCCATACAACCCGAAAAGAAAAATGGGTAGCAGAGCTCTACCCTTATACAAATGGTACATAAAAGAATAATTTATAATTTATAAAATATAAATGCTATGGGGGGTCTTCATGTCTTCATGAATCTTACTTCTTCTTTGACTTGGTTTGTTCTACTTCAATGGTTTCACATCGCCTCCCATGATAAAGCCTTCTAGCCAATGCTCATCCTTATCCCCCATAGCACTAATCCTATTTTCTAATGTAAAATTACATTAAAAATAGGAAAAGTAAATCTAACTACACCTATAAGATAAGTGTTAGCTAAAGACACATACAACCCATGTAGTTATATTTATAATTTGGACTTAACACCCTGCATATGGGTAACCAAGCCCATCTATCCTAACTTGAATTATGCTTAGGGGCTTAAGCAACCTGTAAAGAGAGCATTTATATTTATTTTAAGTGACCCCTTAAACATAATCCCTTACAGAAAATATGATTAGGCTAATCACGGCCAATCATCTAGTCTATAAAACATACACCATAACATCTAGTCTAAAATAATACATCACAAAATAAAACATACATCACACCATGCATCATCCTAACATAAGGCTAGAAGTGGTGACTTAATCTAATGTGTGTGTATTAAGGCTTATGTGGTATGTCCTAACTAGGCTTTAGAGTTAAGATTTTCTAAGTGTAGAAAGATTCAACTTAAAGGGTGGTTTCACTTCAAGTTCTTTAATTAATTTGCAAGTTTTAATTTGTGTTTTCTTTTGTTTCATATAACCTACACTTAGCAACTAAGTATTGTAAAGAGAAGAAAAGAGGTTGGCCTTTTTCATCCCTACCTTAAACCATTTTCTAAAGCCTATTAATTTGATTTAGTTCTCTTTAGTGAATGGCTTATTACACATTTTAGATTAATCCTAAGTTTAGGTTCTCTTAAAATAATTCTATTCAATGTGAAATGCTTTTTAAGATTAATCTAATTGAAATTCTATCACATGACATGCTAAATCATTCCTCTCCATCACATGTAACATGCATATGATTAAGTATTAAGTATACCTACACATACAATATGTTTAGCATACTTGAATGATGGATGTGAGTATATACATTTGAAGCTTTATATTTCTCCGCTGACTGAATTATTTTTTCATATTAATTTAAGGCTCTATCTAAATTCTTATGCAAAAAATACATAGGGATGAAATTAAACAAGTACATGTTATTATTCACCAATGAAGTGAGGTAATCAAATGACCTCCTTGGGTCTAACTAAAGCCTCATATTCCTAGGATATCTAGACTACATACCATTACATTCAAACCATATGTAAATTTACATGCATGAACATAAGAAAGAGAGCTCCAAATCACATGATCAATTAATTAAATCACTTGAACAATTGCAAATGCATGTATTTTTAATAAAAAGGAAGGATTACCATTCTCTAATTAAATACATACATGTATGTATAAAAGACATAAGCAAGTACATGCCTTTGTTAAACCTAGGAAGAAAGGTAATCAAATGACCTCCTTAGGGCTAGCTAAAGCCTCATATTCATAGAATCTCCAGACTATATACCAATTTTATTAGATACATACACATGTATTCATAATTTGGAGAATGAAAATTATGCAAAAAGATTATATTTAATTTGATTGATTCGTTTATGTATATGAATTAAAGCCTCATCGAAATTCTAGTATTGAAATACATAAGAATTAAAGCAAATGGAGTATGTGCCATTGTTAAACTAGGGAAGTGAGCTAATCACATAGCTTCCTTAGGGCTAACTAAAGCCTCATATTTTCAGGATGTCCAAACTATATGCCCATTAACATTCTCACTTACATAAATCAATACATGAATATTTTGAAAGGAGCTTCACTTCACACATTTAAGCTATAATCACATGCATCTCCTATGTATTTATAACTTGCATTCATAGCATATGTGACCATTCATTTATAAGCTTTGGATTTCATAGTGATAATAGCCACGCATATTATAAATTAAATCAACACATGCAAGCTTGACATAAAGGAAACCCATTTGACTTAATTAATTTTGAAAAGATGAATGTGTGATTTCAAATGACATACAACATTTAACATGATTGAAAAGGAATGAATGTGCCTAAACATGTGATTTCATTCAATTAAATTAATTCCTAAGGACAATCAAATCAAATAAAAGCATTTAAAGAAAACCAACACTTTTTAGTTATCACTTTCAATTCATATTTGATTTGGTTTGAAGAAATGAGGGACAATTTGCTAATCCTAACCTATTCCCATGTTTAGGATTTAATTTGGTTTAATGAAAAGTAATTTAGTTGATTTTATGGGTTAATTAGGTTGTACTATGCATTAAATACATTAATTAACCCTTACCTATGTTGCCTTAATTTAATTAACCAAGTAATTATGATCCAACATGATATGTACATACATTGGAAATTAAATCAATAATGAACCAAAGAAATGAAAGAGGCCTAATGCAATTGGCTCATAATCTGTGATTAATTAAGTTAAGAAACTTAATTAAGTACTTTCATGGTTTTCCCACACATGTGGGTTAACCATAATTTCCTTAAATATCTTTAAGATATTGAACACCTAAAGAATTACCAATGAATTGATTAATTAGATTCCATGTGATTATATTTTCAATCGATTAATTAAGCAATTTAATTAATGAATTAAACCATCAATTAATCCTAAATTAATTAATTTCCATTCAAGTGAAATGGACTTAGGGAAAAGATTAGGAAAGAGGTCCCAATCTCATTCCCCATGCCCATTCACTATTTTACAATGATTAGTAAGCTTAATTAATGATTTTCTTACTATTTAGAATATTAATTAATAGTCAAATTAATTAGGAAAGTAATTAAGGTTAAGATAACCAATTTCCCTAATTAACCAAGCAATAAATACTAAGAAAATTATGGGACATAGAGGTCAACCCATTAATCAACCTCAAAAAGTTTAGGATTAATTACTAAGATAATTAGAGAGTAATTAAGTGAATTATATTGTCTAATTAAACTTAAATTACATCTTAATTATTATTCAAAATTAATTAGGATCATTTTTAATTGAATCTTCTCTTAAATACCTTCAAAATAAATATTTACTTGAATTTTTATGAATTTTCTATGATTTGTTATAATTTTCCAAAGTTTGAGCTGATTTAAATAATTTTTCATGATTTTTATAAAGTCTATTAATTTATTTTAACTATTAGAACTTCAGAATGCAATATCTCTGAATTCATAAATCATTTTGACTTGAAATTTCTATGGAAGGTAGATTTTACATTCAATTTTTATCTCAAAGAATTTCAAATCAATTTGATGTGTCTTTATGGTATAATTAATGAAATTTGATTTTCCCTAAAGCTTAAATTAAGCTCACAATATTTTGTAAAATTTGGTGTTTTTGGATTCATTGGATTCATATCAAAAAGATAAATCCAACAAGCCCTTATTTTCAATTTTTAGTTAAGTAGTTTATTTTTGTGAATTTTTGAAGTTTCAGGTGTTTTTAATTAATTTTTAAAAAGCTTAAAATCCCTAATTTCTTACTTAACCTAGTCAGCGCCTGCATAGTGCTGACTGGACCATGTAGTGCCACATGGCACTATGCGACTGGCTGGAGCGATGCCGCCTCAGCAGATGAGTGGGAATGCGAATAGGGATGCATGAATCAGATCTGACCATGTGATCATAGATCAGATGGTCCAGATCGATATGCACAATCCACATGATCTGAGATGCATGATCCATTGATTAGAGCTGTGAGATCCGCACAATCTGAACTGTCCGTCTCCCTAAATGAGAGATTGGATAGTTATCAGGCGATCTAACGCAAAAAAATGGATGGAACACTATTCCAGGCAGGATTTTTGTGATTCTTGTAAATAAATTGAATTAAAAAATTTATTTTAGGCTCAATTTTCTAGAGATCTACTCTAAAAATTACTCCAAATGCATGGGGATTATGTAAAATATAAAAATTTAAGGGTAATATAAAGAAAATTCATAAAATTGAGCAAAAACCATTACAAACAAAAGAACCTAAGGCCAACTACAGTTTTAGAAATTATCTCACTAGGATTGATTTTTGGTGGTGGTGATGATCCGAGCGTGCTCTTGAGTGGATGAAGAAGCTTTAGAATGGGTTTGGGCTCTTACTTCACTTTAAAATAAAGTATCCACCAATGGCCGCCACTTCCTTACCAGAATCTAGTTGATTTTGATGGCCTTTACTCAAAAACTAAGTGGGAACAATTACTAGTTGGTTTGGGAGCTCTAGGAGAGTGAAATGAGTGTGCGAGGAAGAGTTTTTGCCTCTGTATTTTTTTTTCTCCTTGCAATGGTCAAAAATCATCTCATTCATGGTGATTTTTGGCTCCAAGTGGGTGTCCTTTGGTTGGGGTGGTTGGGATTCTCCTTAGGTGGCTTAATTTCTTTGCCCAAGGAATAAGAGGTGACTACTATGAAGGACAAGTGGGTGTCCTAGCAAATGAAAGTGGAGCTCCTTCATTCGAAGTGTTCTAATGATGGAGGGTAGGTGATTTTGCCTCCTCATAAGTCATGGCTGACCCAACCACCTCTTGGGTTAGGTTGGATAGTGTCCTTGGAGGCTAGGTAGACCAATCAATGAGTGTCAAGTGGCCAAGGAAGAGAAATGACCATTTACATGGGTGTTTTGTCTTATGTGATACCCTTAGCCCAAAGATAGAGTGGTCATTTGATATTGAATTTGATTTAGGCAGATTTGAAATGAGTCAAAAGTGATTTGGCCTAAATTTCATTTCATTTGGAGTTCATTTGGTTAGGTTTGGCTCAATTTGACCCATTTGGGTCATATTGGGTCAAAATGAGTTAGGTTGACCAATTGGTCAAATTGGGTCAAACTGAGGATTAGGTCAAGTTCATATTACTATTTGGAAAGGATTGTATGCTTTGGTTTGATTTAATATGGGTTTAGTCTAATTTGACCCTTTATGTAAATTTAGGTTAACTTGGGTCAAGAGGGCCAACTAGGCTAGGTTTGGCTCAATTGAAGGTCAAGTCATATTTAAATATTGAATGTGGGTTGATTTAAATCATTGGCTTCAATGAATTTGGCTTAAGTTGTAATTTTTCTAGTTTGGGTTTATATAGGCAACATGGTTGACTTGGTTTGACCCAATTTATATCAATTGATCATCCTAGGGTGATCAACAATCATGACATGAAGTTTGGATTGGCTTAATTCACTTTGATTTGGATTGAATTGAATTTTGGTTCATGTAGGCCAAATTGGCCACTTTGGGTCAAGTGAACCAATTGGATTTAGTTGGCTCGATTTAGTTCGGTTTATATATAGATTTAAGATTGATATATAAATTCAACTACAATTGGTTTGGATTCAAATGAGTTTTGGTTCATTTGAATATTTCAAGTCAAATGCGCTAGGTTGGATTTGACTTGGGTTGATTTTGATTTTACTAGTTGATTGTAGGTTTCATTTATATTTGGATAGATGATTGAAGGAATGATTGATTCAAGAGAAAATCCATCGATTTTGTATTAATTTAGATGGGTTTTGGCCAATTTCAAGGAAATGGCTTAAAGGGTTTAAATTGGGTTTTGATTTGATTTTGGATTTGGTTTTGACCATTTAAATTTATATTTCATTTATATTTAAAAATAAAATTGAAGGTACAATTGACTTATAAGAAAATCAATTGAGTTCAGATTGCATTGGATGGAAATTTTGCTAAGTTCATGAAGGTTGATTAAAAAGCTTGGGAAGGATTTCAAGTTTGGATTTGATCTTGGGTTTCAATCATTTGGAATTGAGTTTGGACTTGGATTTGGATTTAAAATTGAGTTTGAGGTTTGGTTGAAAATTTGGATTTGAATTGAATTTAAAAAGATGTACATGGATTGGGTTTAGGCTCTAGGGTAGGTGATTTTTCTAAGTCCTTAAGGCATGGCCTAATCGTATGATTAACCCTTCTAAGTCTCTAGGCTTAGGTAAAGTGTTCACCCACTCTCTAGAAGTGTCTTATGACTAAAGAAACCTTACTGTTTATAAGGTTCCTCGATCTAAGAAGAGGTTGATTTTTCTAAACCCTAAAACTTACTCCAAAAGTGAGGTCAACAAAAGGGCCACCCCAATACGTGTGGTGTAACTGACAAGGAACACCGCATGTATTGGCGTTGATCGAGGTGATCAACAACATCAGAAAGACTACAAACACTAATGAAAATGATTTATACATAAATCCAAAAGGTTGATAGAATAATAATCTGAGTGCAAAGTAGCTCTCTTTATGCCAAGGGCATAAAAGTGCCAGATGGAATCCATGGGGGATTGAGTATGTGAATCTTCCACTAGGGAAGTAGGTTCAAGCTATCCACTGAAGATATGGATTTGAGTTTGATTGTGATTATGATTTGTTTGGGTGTGTATCCACTGGGGATAAGAATCTATAATCTTCTATGGATTAGGAATTTACACCTTGTACACATGATTTATCCTTTGGATTCCAAACCAATGTGTATTATTGGTGCTTTAATTTTTCTCCTTTTCTTCTTTTCTTTCTCTTCTTCTCATTTTTTCATTCATTTTTTTTCATTTTTTCATTTCTTTCTTTTCTCTTTTTGTTTCATTTTTTTTCTTTCTCTACTTTTTTTTGAGTCTTTATTTACATTATGTTCTCTGGAGGGGATTTCTCGTCTTTCCTTTTGACAGGATATTCTATATTGAGCATGAATTGAGAAGGTTATCACTAACTGAGCAAGGAAGAATTAGGTTAAGTTCCAATCAAAAACTTCTCTATCTTCTTAGAGAAGGTGACGGTGCACTCATTAGTTTAGCTTAGTGGGTAACCTTCTAAGATAGTTTAGGACCTTAAGATTAACCTTCAGAATAGTTTGATGCCCTTATTTTGGATTGTGAGGTGTATCTTAAAAATGATAATGAATTTGATTATTTCCAATGACTGGTTTTCTTCTTCCTATGGTGTTGATCAAAGTGGTAGGAACCTACCACTATAAAAATTGGCTTCTATGATATCTTCTGAAAGAGAGGTAGAATTGATGTCTACCTACTCTTTTATGGTGCGCAAAATTTCTTTTATTAGATCTGATGATTCAAACTCTTTGTCGATAGTGACACCATCAAAGTTTAGAATGGGGGTATCTCTACCCGAGTTGTAATCCTTAAAGCCATCAAGTACATCGATAATGATATTTTATGGATTACCATTATTATTGTGATTGTCATTTTGAGAGTTATCTTCTTTTGGGAATTAGGATTCAAATAATTTGAGTCATACTAATCTAGAATGGATAGGACATACTAAAAAATCCTTATTTATCTTATTCTTGGCTCTTGATGGAACTTTTATGGTCTTTCTCCTTTGGTTAGGGAAACTCGTAATCATCAGAGGTCAAACTGAAGATGTGGCTTCTTATCTGCCACATCCTCTCTACTGATGGTCATGAGGGCTACAATCTTTGCATTATTAGAATGAGAACCATATAAGACATTTGTTTGAATGTTGTTGACTTGAATTATTAGCTTGATTTGATTGTTGAATTGGAACCCTCATTTAACAAATTTAGGTATGCTAAATGGGGTTGAAATATTAGAGAGATTTTGAATTTTATTTTTTTGGAGAAGAGACTTTGAATTTGATTTACATTTTGTACCCACATTCAACAAATTTGGTTATGTTGAATGGGGTTCAAATGTTTTGGAGAGGCACTTAATTGATGCTTCCATGTGCTTATATTTGAATTTGATTTATGTTTGGGACCCTCATTTAACAAATTTAGGTATGTTAAATACAGGGTCAATTAACTTTGTTTTGGATTTGATTTTGGAATTTTCACTTAGAAAATTTATGTATGCTAAATGAGATCAAGTGCATGTTTGAAAAGAATTTTTGAAAGCATTTTTGTTATTTGCGATGATGTGGGTCACGCAGTTGTGTTGTTGAATTTGATTTGAAAATGGGATCCTTACTTAGAAAAATTAGGTATGCTAAGTGAAGCCCAATGTGTTTGATATATTTTGATTTGATTTTGAAAAATGAGACCCTTAGAAAATTTAGGTATGCTAAGTAAAGCCCAATGTGTTTGATGTATTTTGATATGATTATGAAAATTGAAACCCTTAACAAATTTGTCATGTTAAGTAGGGACCAAGTGTGTTTGATGAGTTTGTTTTATTTTCTTTTAAAAGAGGAGAACTTCTATTTAACAAATGTGGTATGTTAAATAAAGTTCAATTTGTTTTCAATTTTTAAAAGGTAAGACTATCATTTGACAAATTTGGGTATGTCAAATGGAGTTCAAGTGTGTTTGATTTATTTTTGATTTTAAAAAGGAAACTCTACTTAGCAAATGTGGGTATATTAAGTAGAATCCAATTTGCTTTTGATTTTGAAAGAGTGAATTCTCATTTGACAAATTTGGGTATGTCAAATGGAATTAAAATATGTTTTAATTTTTAGTGATTTTGAAAGGGGACTTCCATTTAAAAAATTTACGTATGTTAAATGGAAATCAATTATAGTTTTCTTTCTGATTTTCAAAGATGGGATATTTGTGTGTGATGTTGCTTTTGAAAAGAGAAATTCCAACTTAGCACATGTAGGATGTGCTAAATAAAATTTCAATTTTATGTCACGATCTTATTGAAAATCTTCATTCAACAAGCTTAGATGTGTTAAATGGAGACTATTTTGAAATATGTGCATTTAGAAAATGGATTTTAAAATTATTTTATTTCAAATTTTGAAAAGAACCTCCATGCAGCAATCATGGAAAATAGTTCATGAGGTTTGGTTATCATTAAATGTAGATCTTTTGTCATGTGAATTTTAATTTGAGAAGTGCTTTTGAAAGTATATATTATTTTACAAAGAGTTTATTTTCTTAAGTATGAGATGAACCTTGCCTCACGAAGAGAATGGTTAAGAGGTTCTAAATTTTTAGTCATCTCCTTTAGTTAATTCAAAGAAATTTTTTTAATGGTAATCCTCTTCTTAGATATATTTCTAGCACTTCTATTGCTCTCATACCTGAGAAACATAATCCAGACTATTGGAGTGATTTTAGACTTATTAGTCTTTGCACCTTCTTCAATAAGCTGATTTCTAAAATTCTAACCAATAAGCTCAGTCCATTACTTCATTGGATTATCTATCTAAACCAAATTGGTTTTGTTCGAGATAGATCTATTTCGGATAATATTTTGCTTGCTCAAGAATTAATTCATGATTTAGATGCTAAGACTAGAGGTGGCAACATTCTGTTCAAATTAGATATTACCAAAGCTTTTGAAAATATCTCTTGGGATTTCCTTATCCATATTTTGAATTTATTTGGGTTTTCTAATAAATTTATCTTTCTTATTAAAAATTGTATTAATAATGCTTACTTTTATATTTTGCTTAATGGGGAAGCCTTGAGCATCTTTCCTTCTTCCCATGGCCTAAGATAAGAGAATCCTCTATCTCTTGCCTTATTTATTATTGTTGATAAGTACTTATCTAGAAGCATTTATGATCTATTCTTAAACAATCCTAGTATGTATTATAGAACTCTTGGTGGTCTTCTTATTTCTTATTTAAGCTTTGCAGATGATTTCATTATTTTCTTCCATGCTTCTATTCATCAAATAAAGAATCTCAAGATTTTTTTAAATAAATTTGGTAGATCTATCAATGATAACAAAAGCTATTTTAATACTTCTTCAAGCATCTTCAATAATAAAATTAATCAAATCCTACATATCACTAACTTTAAACATCAACACCTTCTTCTTAAGTACTTGGGTGCTCCTCTTTTTAAATTTCCAAAATGATCCCATATTTTAGATGTGTTAATTTAAAAATTTTTAAATAAAATATCTATTTAGGAATTTCATTTACTTTCCTTTGATGGCAGGGTCACTATTCTTAAAAGCACTCTCAATTCAATGCCTCTTTATTTGATTTAAACTATTATCTCCACTAATGCTACTCTTATCAGAATTGATTGCTTGCTTAATAATTTTCTTTGGGGATCCAATAATTCTACTAAAAGAATGCATTGGATTTCCTGGCATAAATACTGCGGTCCCCTGGGAGAAGGTGGTCTCAATTGCAAATAGATTCATGAAGCTATTACTAGCTTCTCTCATAAGCTCTAGTGGAATTTTAGAAAGAATGATAGCCTTTGGGCTAATTTTATGATGAAAAAATATTACCAAGGTAAACACCCTCTTATCTGTGCTTATAAATTTGGCGACTCTCTAGTTTGGAAAAGGCTTTGCTTCATTAAATGAGTTGTTGAACCCTTAATATCTTGGGGTATTCTTTTTTATTCTTCTTTTTTTTGGCAAGATAATTGTATTGGAAATGGCTCTATTGAATCTCTTTTATCTACCCACTCTACTACAGTTATCAAAGTTAACTCTTTTTAGCATAATAACACTTGGAATGAAAACAAACTTGAGAATTATATTTGTATTTCTTATTTAGATAACTTTATAAATATCCTTATTTTTTCTAACAAACTTGACCAAATTCTCTTTGAGCTTTCTTACAATGGCAATTTTATTCTTAAAGAGGTTTGAAATTTTATTAAAGATACGCAAAAATCCTCTAATATTTTCATTAAACTTTGGAACAATATCATTCCCATTTCTCATTTGGTTTTAGCTTGGAGGATTTTGAATAACTTTATCCATGTGGACTTATTGCTCTCGAATAAAGGGTTTTATTTGCCTTCAAAGTGCTATTGTTGCTTTCATATTGAAAATCTTAATCATGTGTTTTTCAATGGTGCTATTGCTTCTAAATAATGGTTATGGTAAGATGATTTATTTAATACCAACTACTTTCATGGCAATCTTTCCATATATCAACTTCTTGAAGTCTATTTCCAGAAAATTGTGAAGGCTCATATCAAAGTTCTAGTTGTTATTACCCTTATCTGGTTCATCTGGATGGACAAAAAAATGATAAATATCATGGTATTCCAATAAGCCATAAGAGGATCTAGCTAGAACCAAAGAAAAAATTCAAGCTCTGTTTAATGCCAATATTATTAGTAACATTCATTTTAGAGGCTATAAATTTGTGGCTAAAAAATTGGGTATCATTCTGCCTGATGTTGACTCTAATAAATGAGCTAGGATTATCCATTGGATCAAACCCAAAAGAAAATTTGATTAAAGTGAATACTAATGGTTCTATTGCTCCCAATAAATGTGGCTGTGGTGGTATTCTTAGGAATTCTAAAGGCAATGTCATTTGTGTTTTTTCCTATCATCTCAAAGCATGTTTTGTTATCTATGTTGAGCTTATGGCTGTCACTAAAGCTATTAAAATTTGTTTGAATAAAAGTTTCCTCAACATTTGGATTGAAGTTAATGTGCTCTTTCTTTTTGACATGTTAAACTCTAACATAATAGGAAATGCTAATTTATTTTATCTTCTCAATCATTCTGAAAATCTTCTTTCTCAAGTTTTTTATAAACTTTCCCATATCCTTCATGAAGGTAATGCTTGATTTCTGATTGGCTACTTTAGGTGCCAACTTAATTGATTTCACTTTATTTTACAATCAAAATTTGCCTAAAATTTTAAGGGGTTTGGTCAATCTGGATAACACTGGATTACCTTATCTGAGATTATAATTTTCTTGGTTTGGTTTTCTCTGTTGGTTTTTAATGAGCCATTGCTTTTGGTTCCCTTTTGTTAAACCCTCTTTGGGTTGTGGCCATTTGCTTATTTTCACTCTTGGGCCTATGTTCGGTTTTATTTTTGAGCTATTGCTTTTGGGTTGGCCTAGGGGTTGCTACCTGGTGGTTCCTATTTTTTCTACCTAGGTTATTTTGATTTTTTTAGCCTAGTGGCTGCTGTTTTCCTGGCTGGATGATTATTGTTGCTTGGTTATTTTTGCTGACTTCAATTTGGGTGGTGGCTTTTTTTGCTATTTTCTATATGGGGTTTGCCATATCTCTGGGCTGGTTGCATCCTTAACTAAGTTGGATTTTCTCTTGTGGGTGGGTGGGTATGGTTGGTATGGGTTTGGTTGTCTAGTTTATCCGCTTGGTGGATCTGAGGGTGGATCTAATTTGATTGGATTTGGCAAGGTGGAGGTTGTTTGTTGACTATTATTTTTTCTTTTTTGTGAATTAGGTTTTAGTTGTTAGTTTTACTATTTTGGGTTTATTTCTTTTGCTTCTACACTTTTCCTAGTTATCTTGGGTGGTTTTGGCATGATGGATGCTGTTGGTCTTTTCACTGATTTGGATTTTCTACTGGTTAGCTAGTAGGCTATGTTAATTGGGTTTATATTTTTGGGTTGGTTGTATGGTAGCTATTTTGGCCTTTCTTTCTTGCTCTATTAGTGACATGCTGGTTGGCCTGCTCTTACTATGGTTTTCCTCTCTTGGCTACTACAGCTTCCCTTTTTGTGGTTTGGGTGACAATCTTCCTGCCTTTCCTGTTTGCTTGTGGAGGACATTAGCTCTTGTGTTTTTTTCTTTTTGGTCTTGGTTTTTTCTAGTTTGTTTTGTTAAGGTCATGATGCTTGTTCCCTTTAATGTTATTATTCCTCTTCGGTAGAGGCTTTGGTGGTGTTCCTACTGTACTGCTGTTGTCCCTGATGGTTGGTTAACTTTCTGCCTTATTGGGCTTATTTATTTTGGTGGTTGGGTTTTGTGGTTGGCTATTATGTCGCTTGGAAGAGTTTGTAGCCTCTTCAAGATGATGGACTTGGGATGATGGGCTACAAGAGGTATGCTGGCAATAATGGCCTTGATGTTTCAGTCTCTATCTTCTTTTGGCTAGTAGCACTATATGTAATTGTAACCCTTCTTCAGAAGTTTGGATGTTTACATATAGTGTTCCTCCTTGAGATGATTGTAATTGAGCTTGAGCCTTTTCTTTACTTTGCTTCTTTTCTTTGCACATACTCTTTATGCTTGCTTAATTATACTCATCCTTTCATTAGTAAGATGCAGATTTCTTTTATAGGTTGGAAGAATCTTGCAAGTATCGAAAGGACCTAGTAGATGTTGTTTTGCTTTTGCTTTTTTTTTCTTATATTATTGTAATAGTTAGGGGGTTTTTCTCTTTAGGACTTATTGTAGCTCTTTCAGCATTAGTTTAGAGATTTGCCCCCTCTAGGGACTTTGTACGTTTTCTTTGTGGCAATAAAATTTCCATAATTTCCCTAAAAAAACCCTAAACCTTAAAAACCTAAACTTAAACTAAATAAAACATAAAAATAAAATAAATTAATTAATTAATTAAATTAAAACTAAAACCTAAACTTAAACCTAAAAAATAAAAATAAAAATAAAAACTAAACTATAATAAAATAAATAAAAACATAAACTAAACTAAAAAAATAAAAAATTGAAATAAAATAAAAACTAAACCTAAAATAAAAATAAAATAAACCTAAAATAAAATAAAATAAAAACCTAATCTTAAAACATATACCTAAAAATAAAACCTGAAAATAAATAAAAATAAAACATAAACCCTTGAAAAAAAAAAAAAACTAAACCTAAAATAAAACTAAAATAAATCTAAAGCTAAACTAAAATAAACAAAACTAAAATAAATAAAACTTAAACCTAAACCTAAACTAAATAAAATAAAATAAACTGAAAATAAACATAAACCTAAATGAGAAAATAAAACCTAATAATAAACCTAAAATAAAAACTTAAAACCTAAACTTAAAAAAATAAAATAAAAACCTAAACCTAAACCTAAAAATTAAAAATAAAACCTCAAACTAAAAAATAAATTAAAAATAAAACTAAACAAAAAAATACATAAATCTAAACCTATACCTAAAAAATAAACTAAAATAAATAAACGTAGAATAAATAAACTAAACTAAATAAAAATAAAAATAAACCAAAATATTAAAAAATAAAATAAACTAAAATAAATAAAAAATAAACCTAAACCTACCAATTTACTTAATTTAAAAAAAATAAAAAAATAAAATAAAATAAAAAATAAAAACCCTAAACCCTAAAACTAACCCTAAATCCTAAACCCAAAATCTTCAACCCTAAACCCTAAACCCAAAACCCAAAACTCTAAACCCAGATCCCTAAACCCCTGACCCACCCACTCTAAACCCTAAACCCTAAACCCTAAACCTCCCCTAAACTAAACCTCTAAACCTCCTACCTAAACTACCTAAACCCACTCAAACCTCCCTAAACCTCTCTGGACCTCAACTCTAAACCTCTAACTGCTAAAACCCTAAACACTAAAACTAAAACTCTAAACCCTAAACCCTAAACCCGAAAAGCATAAAACCTAAAACCCTAAATCATAAACCCTAAACCCTAAACCCTAACCATAAACACTAAACCCTAAACCTCAAACCCTAAACCTAAACCTAAAGAAACTAAATAAACTAAAAAATAAACCTAAACCATAAAACCTAATAAACCTAAACCTAAACCAAAAATCCTAAGAATGGACAAAACGTTAATGGCAGGAACATCACTATCAACTAGGCTCAGTTTAGATCTAGTGATGGAGGTGAAGGCAGAGGCAACAGTTATCACAGTGATGGTGGGGGATCTGGAGGTGCTGGTGGATATGGAGGTGGTGGTCAGAGCAGTGTTGGTTATTAAGGGGGAGGAGCGACGAAGGTTACGGCCGTGGTGGTGGCAAAGGGAGAGATCAGGGATATGACGGTGGATCCCGCTACTCGAAAGGTCAGGGTGGTTCGGATGGGAACTGGAGAAACTGAAGAACAATTGATTTGATCTGCTACTTACGAAACTGTGTCTTTATAGTAGAGATGGTTCTAGTTTTCTAGGGTTTTTCATCTGCTCAATGCATGCTCATTTTTATATATGCCATCGCTATGTCTTAGAAAACTTGGTTTGTTACTTGGTTGATGAAATCAAAAAAAAGAAATGTTGAATATAAATTTCTTCTCTATTAAAAAAACCAAAAACCCTAAACACTAAACTAAAACCTGAACCAAAAACCAAAAACCTAAACCCTAAACGCTAAATTCTAAACCCTAAAAATCCTAAACCTTAAACCCTAAACCTTAAGCCTTAAAACCCTAAATCCTAAAGCCTAAACCCAAAAACCTAAACCCTAAACCCTAAACCCTAAACCCTAAACCCTAAACCCTAAACCTCGAACCCTAAACCCTAAACCTTAAACCCTAAACTAACCCTAAACTCTAAAAAGCTAAAAACCTAAACTAAATAAAACCTAAAAAAAATAAATAAAGAAAACCTAAAATAAAATAAAATAAATAAAATAAAATTAAACCTAAACCTAAACTTAAACCTAAAAAGAAAATAAAATAAAAAATAAAAACAAAATTATAATAGAATAAATAAAAACCTAAACTAAATAAAAATAATAATAAAAAACCCAAATAAAATAAAAACTAAACCTAAAATAAAAATAAAATAAACCTAAAATAAAATAAAATAAAACTAAATAAAACCTAAACTAAAATAAAACCTAATAAAATTAAAAAAACCTAACCCCTAAACTAAAAAATAAAAAAACCTACACAAATGAAAATAAAATAAACCTAAACTAAAATAAACTAAACCAAAATAAATACAACCAAAACCTAAACCTAAAGTAAACTACACCAAAACCTAAACTAAATAAAATAAAATAAAATAAAAATAAATGAAAACCTAAACTAAAAAATAAAACCTAAAAATAAACCAAAAATTAAAACCAAAAACTAAAAAAATAAAATCAAAACTTAAACCTAAACTTAAAAATAAAAAATAAAATCTAAACCTAAAAAATAAAATAAAAATGAAACTAAACTAAAAAAATTAAGCTAAACCTAGAAAATAAACTAAAATAAAAAACCTGAACTAAAATAAATAAATCTAAAATAAATAAACTGAACTAAATAAAAATAAAAAATAAACATAAATAAAAATAAAAATAAAAAATAAACTAAATAAATTAAATAAACCTAAACTTATTGATTTACTTAATTGAAAAAAAAATAATAAACAGTAAAACTTAAACTCTAAACCCTAAACACTAAACCCTAACCCTAAAAAAGCCTAAACCCTAAACCCTAAACCTTAACCCTAAATCGTAAATCATAAAAGCATAAACCCTAAACCCTAGACCTTAAACCTTAAACCTTAGTCCTAAATGCTAAAACCTAAACACCAAACCCTTAACCTAAACCTAAAGTAACTAAATAAATTAAAAATAAACCTAAACCCTAAAACCTAATAAACCTTAACCTAAACCCTAAGAATGGGCAGAACCTTGATGGTAGGAACATCACCATCAACCAAGCTTAGTTGAGATCTGGCGGTGGAGACGAAGGCAGATGCAATAGTTATGATAGTGATGGTCGAGGATTTGGAGGTGCTAGTGGGCACGGAGGTGGTGGTCGGAGCAATGGTGGTTATGGAGGCCGGAGGAACAATGGAGGTTATAGTCGTGGTGGCGGCAGATGGGGAGTAATCGGGGATATGATGGTGGATCCCGCTACTCGAGAGGCTGGGGTGGTTTTGATGGGAACTGGAGAAATTGAAGACCGACCGATCCGAACTACTGCTTATGAAATTGCGTCTTTATAGTAGAGATGCTTCTAGTTATCTTAGGTTTTGTATTTGCTCTATGCGTTCTCTTTTTTTATCTGTCATCGCTTGTCTCTAAGAAAACTTAGTGTGTTACTTGGTTAATGAAATCGGAAAGAAGAAATATTGACTCTGAATTTATTCTCTGTTAAAAAAACCATAAACCCTAAACTAAAACCTAAACCCTAAACCCTAAAACTCAAAACCCTAAACCCTAATACCCTAAATTCTAAACCCTAAACCCTAAACCCTAAACCCTAAACCCTAAACTAAGTCAAAACCCTAAACCCTAAACCTTAAACCTTAAACCTTAAATCATAAACTCTAAACCCTAAGCCCTAAACCCTAGAACCTTAAAACCCTAAACCCTAAACCCTAAACCCTAAACCTAAAACCCTAAACCCTAAACCCTAAACCAGGGTACCCTAAACCCTAAACCATGAACCCTAAACCTTACAACCCTAAACCATAAACACTAAACCCCAAACCCAAAGCCCAAACCATAAACCCTAAAGCCTAAACCTTAAAAACCTAAAAACCTAAGCCTAAACTAAATAAAACCTAAAATTAAAATAAATAAAGAAACCTAAACCTAAATAAAAATAAAATAAAATAAAATAAAAACCCACACTAAAACCTAAACCTAAAAATAAAATAAAATAAAGACTAAACTAAACTAAAATAAATAAAAACTAAAACTAAACTAAAAAATAAAATAAACTTAAAAATAAGAAGCCTAAATATAATAAAACTTAAATGTAAAATAAAAAAATAATAAACCTAAAATACAATAAAATAAAAACTAAATAAATGTAAAAACCTAAACAATAAACCTAAAAATAAAACATAAAAATAAATACAAAAATAAAACCTAAACCCTAAACTAAAAAAACCTAAACCTAAAATAAAAATAAAATAAACCTAAACCTAAACCTAAACTAAAATAAATTAAACTAAAATAAATAAAACCTAAACCTAAACATAAACCTAAACTAAATAAAATAAAACAATCTAAAAATAAACCAAAACATAAACTAAAAAATAAATCCTAAAATTAATCCTAAAATAAAAACCTAAAACCTAAACCTAAAAAAATAAAATAAAAACTTAAACCTAAACCTAAAAATAAAAAATAAAAATTAGACCTAAAAAATTAAGTAAAAATAAAACTAAGCTAAAAAAAAAACATAAACCTAAAAAAAACTAAAACAAAAAAACCTAAACTAAAATAAATAAACACAAAATAAATAAACTAAGCTAAATAATAAAAATAAACCGAAATAAATAAAATAAAATAACTAAATAAACCTAAACCTACTGGTTTACTTAATTTTAAAAAAAAACCCTAAACCCTAAACCCTAAACCCTAAAAAGCCCTAAACCTTAAACCCTAAACCCTAAACTAACAATAAACCCTAAACCCTAAACCTACAACCCAAACCTATAACCCTAAACCCTAAACCATAAACCCTAAACCCTCATTCCCTAAAGCCTAAAAAGCTAAAAACCTAAATTTAAACTAAATAAACTAAAAAATCAGATAAATAAAAAATTTTAAACCAAAATAAAATAAAAACACAAACCAAAACCTAAACCTAAAAAGACAATGAAATAAAAATTAAAAATTAAACTAAAATAAAATAAATAAAAACTTAAACTAAACTAAAAAAATCAAAAACCTAAATAAAATAAAAGTTAAACTTAAAAAAACTTAAAATAAAATAAAATAAAAATTAAATAAAAACTTGAATAAAAATATTAATAAAAGTTAACTTAAATAAAAATAAAAAAAAACTAAAATGAAAAAAATAAACTAAATAAACCTAAACCTACAAGTTTACATAATTTTAAAAAAAATCAAAATATCAAAATATCAAAATATAAAAAAAAAACCCTAACCATAAACCTTAAACTGTAAAACTAACTCTAAACACTAAACCCTAAACCCTAAAATCCTAAACCCTAAACCCTAAACCCTAAGCCCTAAATCCTAACCCTAATGAAGGTGAAGCAACTAGGACAAGTATCTGGAAGAGATGGCAGGAAATTGCTAGTGGAAAGTTAAAACCTTAATCTAGGTGTCGACTAATATTCTCAAAGGCATGTAGTTAGCCCGAGAACAATTAGGGAAATAACGGATAGCCTACTAACCTAAACCTTAAACCCTCAAAACCTAAAAAACCTAAACCTAAACTAAATAAAACCTAAAAATAAAATAAATGAAAAAAACCTAAAGCTAAATTTAAAAAAAATAATATAAAATAAAAACATAAATTAAAGCCTAAACCTAAACCTAAACCTATAGCTAAATCTAAAATCAAAATAATACAAAAAAGAAAAATAAATCTAAAATAAAGTACATAAAAATCCAAACTAAACTAAAAGATAAAATAAACATAAAAATAAAAAACCTAAGTAAAATAAAAACTAAACATAAAATAAAAATAAAATAAACCTAAAATAAAATAAAATAAAAACTAAATAAAAACCTAAACCTACAAAAAAAAACCTAAAATAAAACCTTAAAAATAAAGCTAAAACCTAAAAAATAAACTTAAAAATAATATTGAAAAATAAATAAGTAAAAAACCTAAACCATAAACTAAAAAAATAACTAAACCTAAAATAAAAAAATAAAATACACCCAAACCAAACTAAAATAAAGTAAACAAAAATAAATAAAACCTAAACCTAAACCTAAAATAAACTAAACCTAAACCCTAAACTAAATAAAATAAAATAAATTAACACTAAACTTATACCTAAAAATAAACTAAAATAAACAACTTAAAATAAAATAAATAAACTAAACTAAATAAAAATAAATAATATATATAAATAAAATTAAAATATAATAAACTAAAATAAATAAAAATTAAACTAAATAAACTTAATAAACCTAAACGTACTAGTTTTCTTAATTAAAAAAAAATCTTAAACCCTAAACCCAAAACCCTAATTCCTAAACCATAAACTCTAAACCCTAAACTGTGAAGCTAACCGTAAACCTACAATCCTAAACCCTAAACCGTAAACCCTAAACAATAAACCCTAAATAAATAAATAAAAATATATTAAAAAACCCAAAACTCTAAACCAAAAACCCTAAACACTGAACGCTAAAACCCTAAACCATAAACTCTAAACCCTAAAGTCTAAAACCTACAACACTAAATCGTAAACCTTAAACCCTAAACCCTAAACCCCATACCCTATACCTTAAACCATAAATCCTAAACTAACCCTAAACCTTAAATATTAAGCTAACACTAAACCTTAAACCTAAACCCTAAACACTAAATCATAAAAAGCTAAAAACCTAGAAATAAAAGAAAATAAAAACATAAACTAAAACCTAAACCTAAATAAAATAAATTTAAAAATAAAAATGAAAATAAAATAAAATAAATAAAAACCTAAACTAAACTAAAAAATAGAAAACATAAATAAAATAAAAACTAAACCTAAAATGAAAATAAAATAAACTTAAAATTAAATAAAATAAAAACTAAATAAAAACCTAAATAAAAATAAAAATAAAAATAAAAACAAATCTAAATATAAATAAAAAATAAATAAACTAAAATAAATAAAAAATAAACTAAATAAACCTAAACCTACATGTTTACTCAATTTTAAAAAATAAAAAGATAAGAAAAAAAATTAAAAAAACCTAACCATAAACCCTAAACCCTAAAATTAACCCTAAACCCTCAACCCTAAATCCTAAACCTACAACCCTAACCCTAAAACCCTAAACCCTAAACCCTAAATCCTAAACCCTAAACCCTAAAATCTTAAACCCTAAACCCTAAACCCTAAATTATAAACCCTAGACCACGAACCCTTAACCCCAAACCCTAAACCCTAAAAACCTAAAAACCTAAACCTAAACCTAAATAAATAAAAAATAAAATAAAATAAAAAAAGTAAAATAAATTCTTGAACTAAAACCTAAACTTAAATGAGAACCTAAAAATAAAATATATTAAAAATAAAAAATAAACAAAAATAAAATCAATAAATACCTACACTAAACTAAAAAAATAAAATAATCCAAAAAATAGGAAACCTATATAAAATAAAAACTAAATGTAAAATAAAAATAAAATAAACCTAAAATAAAATAGAATAAAAACTAAATAAAAACCTAAAGCTAAAATATACCTAAAAATAAAACCTAAAAGTAAATAAAAAATAAAACCTAAACCATAACCTAAAAAAGAAACTAAACCTAAAATAAATTAAACCTAAACCTAAACTAAAATAAACTAAACTAAATTAATAAAACATAAGCATAATCCTAAAATAAACTAAACCTAAACTACATAAAATAAAATAAATTAAAAATAAGCATAAATCTAAACTTAAAAAAAAACCTAAAAATAAACCAAAAATAAAAACCTAAAACCTAAACCTAAAAATAAAATAAAAACCAAAACCTAAAAATAAAATAAAAAATAAAACCTAAACTTAAATAATAAAATAAAAATAAAACTAAACTAAAAAATAAATATAAACCTAAACCTAAACCTAAAAATTAAATTAAAATAAAAAACCTAAATAAAAACTAATAAATCTAAAATAAAAAAACAAAACTAAATAAAAATTAAAAATAAACCTAAATAAAAATAAAAAATGAAATAAACTAAAATAAATTAAAAATAAACTATATAAGCTAAATAAACCTAAACCCTAAACACTAAAACTAAGCCTGAACCCTAAATTGAAAACCAACAACCCTAAACCTACAATAATAAAATAAAATAAAATAAAATAAAATAAAAACCCTAACCTTGAAGCCTAAACCCTAAAACTTACCCTAAACCATAAACCCTAAATACTAAACCTAAAATTGAAAACCCTAAAACCCAAAACCCAAAACCCTAAATCTTAAAACCCTAAACCCTAAACCCTAAACCCTAAATCCTAAGCCCTAACCCTAAATCCTAAAGTCTAAATCTGAAATGCTAGACTAACCCTAAACCCTAAATCATAAAAATCTAAAATCCTAAGCCTAAACTAAATAAAAGCTAAAAATAAAATAAATAAAAACTATGTCAAAATATAACAAAAATTAAAATAAAATAGAAATATAAACTAAAACCTAAATCTTAACCCAAACATAAAAATAAAATAAAATAAAAAATAAAAACTAAATTAAAGTAAATAAATAAAAACCTAAACTAAAATAGAAAATAAAAAACATAAAATAAAATAAAAATGAAACCTAAAATAAAAATAAACATAAAGATAAAATAAAATAAAATAAAAATGAAAATAATAAAAATGTAAATAAAAATAAGCTTAAATAAAAAATAAAATTAACTAAACTAAATAAATAATAAATAAAATTAACTTAAACCTACTAGTTTACATAATTTAAAAAAAATAAAAAAATAAAAAAAATCTTAATCCTAAACCCTAAACCCTAAAAGTAACACTAAACCCCAAATCCTAAATCCTAAAACCCTAAACTTAATCTAAATAAACTGGACTTTAAACCACAAAGCTAAAACTCTCAGAACCCTGATCAGCCTCAGAATCTAAACCCAACACGACCCTAAACCTTTAAACCTGACCACTCTACCTGACCTCTGACCCCACTGACAAAAATCTGAAACCTAACCTGACCTCTGAAACCTGACAATCTGACCCCAACCACACTTAAAACTGACCTAACCCTAAACTGTAAAAATCTCCACAATCTGACCAACCAAAACCTGACTCTAACTGGAGACTGACCAACCATCTGATCCTAATCAAAGACCTTAAATCACATCCCACCTGACCCTAGATCTAAACCACCTAAACCTAAATAACCTAACCCCACCCTAACCCACTATCCAACTAACCCCAACTCTACCACTACCATAACCCATCCACCTACCCTCCACAAACTTGTTGGTGGATGAGACTTTTTTTCCTTGATTATCTCTGGTTTGTGTTGTTACCTCTATCATGATGCTTGCTCCTTTGGATTTTGTTATTCCTTTTTGGTGGTGGCTTTGGTGGTGCTCCTACTATATTATTGATATCCCTGATGGTTGGTTGATAATCTGCCTTATTAAGCTTGGTTGTTCTCGTGGCTTGGTGGTTGGCTATTATATTTATTATTTGGAGGAATTTACAGCCTTGCTAGATGATGGACTTTGGATGATGGGTTACACGAGGTATGCTGGCTATGATGCCATTGATGTTTCCCACTCTTTCTTCTTTTGGTTGGTAGCGCTATATGTAATTGTAACCTTCTCCTGAAGTTTGGCCGCTAAAATATAGTGTTGCTCCTTTTGATATGATTGTAACTAAGCCTTTTCTTTACTTTACTCCTTCTGTTTGCACTTCCTTTCTATGCTAGCTTAATTGTACTCTTCCTTTCAAAAGTATGTTGTAGATTTCTTATATAGGCAAGGGGAGTATTGCAGGTGGATCTTGTTGGTATCAGAAGGACCAAATGAAGTTTATTGTTCCTCACATGGATTTTCTACTGTTGATTTTTTAGTTTTTCTTTTGCTTTCTTTCCTTGAGTATTGTAATAGTTAGGGGGATTATCCATTTAGGACTTAATGTAGCTCTTTGAGCATTAGCTTAGAGTTTTAGCCCATCTAAGGACTTTGCACTTTTTTGTGGCAATAAAAAATTCCCTAATTTCCCTAAAAAAAACTCTAAACTAACCCAAAACCCTCAACCCTAAAAAGCTAAAAACCTAAACCACAACTAAATAAAACATACAAATAAAAGAAATAAAAAAACCAAAACCAAAATATAATATAAAAATAAATTAAATTAAAAACATAAAATAAAACTAAAACCCAAACCTAAATAAAAAATAAAATCAAAAATAAAAATTAAACAAAAATAAAATAAATAGAAACCTAAACTAAAATAAAAAATAAAAGCCCTAAATAACATGAAAACTAAACCTAAAATAAAAATAAAATAAACCTAAAACTAAATAAAATAAAATAAAAATAAAAACCTGAATAAAAATAAAAATAAAAATAAAAATAAACCTAAATAAAAATAAAAAATAAAATGAACTAAAATAAATAATAAATAAACTAAAATAAAAAAAACTAAATAAACCTAAACCTATAAGTTTACTTAATTTTAAAAAAAAAAAAAAATAAAACCCTACCCACAAACCCTAATTATACCTGACCCTAAACCCTAAACCCTAAACCCTAAATACTAAACCCTAAATCCTAAAACCTATAATCCTAAAACATAAATCCTAAACCCCAAACCCTAAACCCTAAACCCTAAAAACTCTAAAAACCTAAAAACCTAAACTTAAACTAAATAAAACCTAAAAATAGAATAAAGAAATAAAGCAAAACCTAAATAAAATAAAATAATTCCCTAAACAAAAGCCTAAACCTAAACCTAAAAAGAAAATATTATAAAAAATAAAAATTAAACTAATATAAAATAAATAAAAACCTAAACTAAACTAAAAAAACAAAATAAACCTAAAAATAAAAAACCTAAATAAAATAAAAACAAAACTTAAAATAAACATAAAAAAAACAAATAAAAACCTAAACCTAAGAAATAAACCTAAAAATATATAAAAAATAAAACCTAATTCATAAACTTAAAAAAAAACAAACCTAAACCACAAATAAGCAAAATAAAATAAACTTAGACCTAAACTAAAATTAAATAAACTAAAATAAATAAACCAAAACCTAAAATAAACTAAACTTAAACCCTAAACAAAATAAAATAAATAAACTAAAATAAACTTAAACCTAAACTAAAAATAAAACCTAAAACCTAAATTAAAACCTAAACCTAAATCTAAAAAAAAAATAAAATAAAACTAAACCAAAATAAAATAAAAAAAACCAAAAATTAAAATTAAAATTAAACTAAACTTAAAAATAAACATAAACCTAAACCTAAACCTAAAAAATTAACTAAAATAAAATGCCTAAACTAAAATGAATCAACTAAACTAAAAAAATAAAAGTAAAACTAAACAAAATAAAATATAGAATAAACTAAAATAAATAAAATAAAATAAATAAACTGGTCTTAATTAAAACCCTAATCCCTAAACCCTAAACCCTAAACCTTAACTCAAATCCTAAACACTAAACCAACTATAAACTAACCCTAAACCCTAAACCCAAACTAAATCCTAAACCTACTAAACTCACAAACCCTAAATAAAAAAATAAAAAATAAAAAAAATCCTAAACCCTAAACCAACAAACCTAAACCCTAAAACCCTAAACCTTAAACCCTAAACCTTAAACCCTAAAACCCTAAACCCTATACCTTAAACCCTAAAACTTAAACCTAAACTCAACCCATAACCTAAAATAAAATAAAGAAAAACTAAAAAAATCCTAAAAAATAAAATGAAAATAAAATAAAAATTAAAAACTAAAATAAAATAAAATAAATAAAAGGAGATTAACTAAAAATAAACTAAACCTAAATAAAAAAATTAAATAAAATAAAAATAGTAAGCTAGAAAATAAAATAAAATTAAATAAAACTTAAATAAAATAAAATAAAAAATAAAATAAAATAAACTAAAATAAACAAAATAAACTAAATAAATTTAAAACCATTTAATTAATTTGAAAAATAAAGAATAAAATAAATAAACATAACCACTGGACCTAGTAACCTCCACACCCTAAACCTCTACCCAAACCCTACACTAAACTCTAAAGGCTGACCCTAAAGCATCCCTAAACCAGAAACTCCCCACCCTAAACCCTGTCCTAAAAAAAACTCTAAACTCTAAACCATAAACCCCAAACCCAACCCACCCTACACTAAACCTAAAACTAAACTAAACTAAATAAATAAATAAAATAAACCTAAATAAATTAAAAAATTAAAATAAAATAAAACTTATCTAAACCTAAACCTAAAGCTAAACTTAAATATAAAATAATATAAAAAATAAAAACTAAAATAAAATAAAATAAATAAAAAATTAAACTAAACTAAAAAAGCTAAATAATTAGAAATTAAAAATAAATAAAAAATAAAACTTGAACCATAAACTAAAAAAAATTTAAACATAAAATAAACAAAATAAAATAAACTAAAGTGAAATAAATAAAACTTAAACCTATACCTAAAATAAAGTAAACTAAGCCCCTAAACTAAATATAATAAAATAAACTAAAAATAAACCTAAACCTGAACTAAAAAAATAAAACTTAAAAATAAGCCTAAAAAAAACCTAAATCCTAAACCTAAACAAATAAAATAAAAATGTAAACCTAAACCTAAAAATAAAAACAAAAGCCTAAACCTAAAAAATAAAATAAAAATAAAACTAAACTAAAAGATGATCCTAAACCTAAACCTAAACCTAAAAAATAAACTAAAATAAAAACCTTAACTAAAATAAGTAAACTAAACTAAATAAAAAATGTAAACCAAAATAAAAAAAATTAAATAAACTAAAATAAAAAAAAAATGAATTAAATAAACCTAAACATACCGATTTCTTAATTTAAAAAAAATTATAAACCATAAGCCCTAAACCCTAAACTTCAAACCATAAATCCTAAACGCTAAACCCTAAACACTAAACCCTAAAAATAACCCTAAACCCTAAACCCTAAACTAACCCTAAACCTTAAACTCTAAACCATAAACCATAAATAAAAAATTAAAAATAATTATAACCCTAAACCTTAAACAAACCCTAAACCTACAACCCTAAACCTACAATCCTAAACCTGAACCCTAAATGCTAAACCCTAAAACTCTAAACCCTAAACCCAAAACCCTAAACCTTAAACCCTAAAACCCTAAATGCTAAACCCTAAACCTCAAACCCTAAACCCTAAAACCTAAACCCCTAAACCCTAAACCCTAAATCCCAAACCCTAAACCCTAAACCCCAAAAACCTAAAAACCAAAACCTAAACCAAACAAAACCTAAAACTAAAATAAATAGAAAACCTACACCTAAATAAAATAAAATAACATAAAATAAAATAAAATAAAATAAAAACTTAAACCTTAACCAAAACCAAAACATAAACCTAAACCTAAACCTAAAAGAAAAACTAAACTAAAATAAAATAAATAAAAACCTAAACTAAACTAAAAAAAATAAAGCTAAAAATAAAAAACCTAAAAGTAAAATAAAATTTAAAAAACCTAAAATAAAATATAATAAAACCTAAATAAAAACCTAAACCTAAAAAATAAATATAAAAATAAAATCTAAAAATAAATAATAAATAAAACCTAAACCCTAAACTAAAAAAAAACCTAAACTTAAAATAAAAATAAAATGAACAAAATAAAATAAACTTAAACTTAAACTAAAATAAACTAAGCTAAAATAAATAAAACCTAAAATACACTAAACCTTAACCTAAACTTAAATTAAATAAAATAAAATAAACTAAAAATAAACCTAAACCAAAACTAAAAAATAAAACCTAAAACCTAAACCTAGACAAACTAAAATAAAAACATAAACCTAAACCTGAGAATAAAAAAACTTAAATATAAAATATAAAATAAAAATAAAACTCAACTAAAAAAATAAACCTAAAGCTAAACCTAAACCTACAAAATAAACTAAAATAAATAACCTAAACTATAATAAGTAAACCAAAAATAAATAAACTAAACTAAATAAAAATAAAAAATAAACCTAAATAAAAATAAAAAATAAATCTAAAATAACTAAAAAACTAAAAAACTAAAAAACCTTAAACCCTAAACCCTAAACATTAACCGTAAACCCTAAATCCTAAAAACATAAACCCTAAAACCCTAAACCCTAAACCCTAAACCTTAAATCCTAATCCTAAACCCTAAACCATAAACCCTAAACCCAAAACCCTAAAATCCTAAACAAACCTAAACAAACCCATCCTCTCAGCTGCGCTCCCTCTCTGGCGATTTTGTGTTCCCCTCAGTGGATTGGCAGTTCTCGGGTAATTGGCCGCTTCTCTGTACACTTCTCTTGGCCTGAGCACGCATATCGGGCTCCCCCGTATGTGACATCCTTGGATTAGAGCAATGGCGAGGCTCGTCTCGAATCCGCCGCTCTCGACGTCGACCGCTTTGCCTCCCACTCTGTTTTCTGGATTTGATTATTCTTGTTAAAGCATCTATTGTTAAATCATTCAAAGAGGCTTTATCTGTTAAGTTCCCTAGCTCTAATGCTTCGATTAATCTCATTTTGACATCTTATCGTGGATTGCTGGCAGTAATGTGTTCAGATCAGGATGTTGAGAAACTTGCTAAGCCCTTCTAGTTCGCTTTCATGGGTAAATTCTCCCTTAGATGCTCGACTCTTGATAATATTTGCTCTTTCTTTCATAGTTTAAAATTATCGGGTACTTTCTCTATTGGGCTGATCGATCCCATCACATTCTTATTCAACTCTCAAATGATTTAGATTATTCGCGGGTTTTCGCTCATCGTTCTTACTTTGTGCATAATTGTCATATGCGGCTATTGAATTGGTTGCCCCTCTTTGATGTCAAAGAGGAATCTCCCATTGTCCCTCTTTGGCTTGCTTTTCCTAACATGCAAATACATTATGTCACTCATCAAGTTTTGTTTGCTGTTGGCGGCCTTTTTGGTAGACCTCTCCAAATAGACCAAGCAGCGGCCACTAGATCTAGGCCTTCTGTCGCTCATATTCTCATTGAGATAGACATCACAAAAAAATATCCCAAAGAGGTTTGGATTGGCTCCGAAAAATTTGGATATAGTCAAAAAGTCAAATAAAATTTTCCTATCTTTTGCACTCGCAAGATTCACTGCACGATCACTGTAATGCTTTGTACTTCATCCTAATCTCAGAAAAATTTACCAGAATATGAACACCATTAATGGAACTGGGAAAACCAATACTAGCATATGTGCCTAAAAATACTCAAAAGAGCCTCTCCTCCCTACTCCTCCACTGATCTATCTGGAAAACACTGACCTTGGTACTAAAACAGTATTGAGGGTGTGACGCTACCAATGGCAATATACCTAACCTCACCCCTACTTGTAATAATTTGGTTTCCCATGATAGCTCTTTGCTTGCTTAAATCCTACTAAAATCTGAATGGTAGCCTTATATTGGACACCCAATTAAACAATTTGAATGGGAATCATATAATGGACTAAAACAATGCGACCCTATGGCTTTAAACATATTGAGAAAGATATTTGTAATGCGAGAACTTCCCCATCTATTTCCCTTCAGAGTGATAATCAATTGCACCCAATTTCTCACACTTTATTCGATACGAAAGAAGGTGAAATCCCCTCTTCTAAAACATTGATAGATTCTTCTATTATTCCGGAACCCAAAAATCAATCTCTTTCTGATGGAGATAATTTGGATTTTGATAGACCCTTTCAAATTGTTAAAAACAAAAAACCCTACAAAGCAAAATTTTCTAATAATAACTTCTCTAGAACCACTCGCTCTTCTTCCACCCCTCACAAGTAAAGTGTCATCATTTCTCTCCTCTCTTTCCTTTCTTTTTTCCTTTTCCCTTTTGGTTGTCTCCTTATGATTAATTTTCTTATTTGGAATATCCAGGGTTGTGGGTCTCTTCCTGTCCGCAATCATGTTAGGAGTCTTTGTTGTTCTCATAATATCAAGTTACTTGTTCTTATTGAACCTTTCATTAATTCTTCCAAGATTGCTTTTGTCGCTAGATCCCTTGGCTTTCATAATTTTTTCTTCAATCTTAATAATAAAATTTGGTGCTTTTGGCACAACTCCATCACCATTTCCATCATTGATGATCTTGACCAATTGGTTAATGTCAAAATCTCCTTAGGTGACTTATCGCCTTTTGGCTCTTTTATCTATGCTTCTTGTAATAGGTAGGTAGAACATCCTTTGAATCACTTACACTTCGCTCTCTAACCTTCCCCGTTGGTTGGAGGTGATTTCAACACTATCATAGCTTGTTCAGAAAGAAGGGGAGGATGTACTCCTAACCTTCATTCCATGGAGGACTTCTCAAATATGATCCTTGATTGCAACTTGATCAACATTGGTTTCACTGAGAAGTCATATGATCCATTTGAAATGTTTTGGTGGCTTTGGTTTGATTCAATTTGGTATATATTTGGTTTTGGCTCATATGACTTCTCTTAGGTCAAATGGGTCAAGTTGACCTATTTGACCCATTTGACCCATTTGACCTATTTGAGGTAGGTCAAGGGGAGGTTTAGGTTATGTTAGTCATATGGAGTGGATTGTTATCTTTGTTTCCAATCTATTTGGCTTAAGTTCAATTTTTGCTCAACATGACCCTTTAGGTCATGTTGGGTCTAAGGTCAATTGGTCTAGGTTGGGTGTAGTTGGCTAATTGAGGCTTTGGTCAAGTTCCACAATTGATTTGGGATGGACTTGACCCATTGGTTTCAATCAGTTTGGCTTAAAGTTTTGACACATTTTGGTCAAAATGGGTCATCAAGTGGGCCAACTGGGCTAGGTTAGGCTTAGATGTTGGCTTGGTCAAGTTCAAACATAGGTTATGAGTCAACTTAGATCAATGGTTTAAATCAATTTGGCCTATGGTGGAATTTGGTTGTGTAAGGTTTCATTTTAAGTTAAGTGTTGACTTGGTCAACCCTTAGGTTTGACTTCGTTTGACATAATTTGGTTGATAGATCATCCCATGATGATTGGTGATCATGATGAGAGGGATATATGAGTTTGGTTCAATCCAATTTGGTTAGGATCAAAAGTTAACTCATAAGGGTACGTTAAGGCACTTTGGTTCAAGTGAACCTAAGTGGGTCAAATGGCTTGGTCAAAGCTTGATTTGAAGTTGTTTGATCTTGTATATGGACTTATGATTGAAAAATAAATCCATTTACAAGTGTTTTGAAGTCAAATGGAATTAGATCCACTTGAAAATTTCATATTCAAAGGAAGGATATGAAAGGGTCTTGGGTTTGATTTTTGAATTAGGTTTTGATTGAGAGATTGAAATTTGGCTTTACATATGAGCTCATGATTGTAGGATTGATTGAACCATGAGACAAAATCAAGAGTTTGGCTGGATTTGAAAGTGATTTGACTAAGTTCAAGATTTTGGCTTGAAAGGCTTAGATTTGATTTTGAGTGGATTTGAGTTTGATTTTTGGAATTGATTTTGATTGTTTGACTTCAAATTTTTTGGAATTGATATTGATTGTTTGACTTCAAATATAAATTGATCATGAGAAAATTTTGAAGGATTTGAAGTGGTTTAATCATGATTTAGGTTAAATCCATTAAATGGAATTTAAAGGATTTTAGGGAATTTTTAAATCAAAATTTAATTTATGAATTGGATTTGATTAATTTATATTTATATTTCATTTATATATGAAAATATAAATGAGTGTAGAAAATTTTTTTGAGAAAATCCCACGAATTTGAAATGGTTTGATCATGATTTAGGTTAAATCTATTAAAAGGAATTTAAGGATTTAAGGGAATGTCAAAGATTTTAAATTTGGAATTTAATTTGTGGGTTTGATTTGATTTATTTATGTTTATATATAATTTATATATGAGAATATAAATGAGAATATAAATAATTTTTGAGAAAATATCATGAATTTTAATAGGTTTGATCAAGGTTTAAGATTGATTTTGGCCAAGTCTTATAATGGAAAATTAAAGGGACTTAAGAAAATTTTCATGAATTGATTTGGAGTTTTGAGTTTAGTTTGATTGATTTGAATTTATATTTCATTTGTATATGTGAATATAAATGAGAATATAAATGGATTATGAGAAAATCTCAAACGTTTGAATAGGTTTGAATCATGATTTTGGTTAAGTCCTTAAGGGAAGAATTAAGGACTTAGGTAAAATTTGGACTTAGGAATTTTTTGATGGATTTTGATCATGGGTTTTCAATCATAGATTTCAATCATGGATTTCAATCATATGGAGTTGATTTAGATTTGAAGGAAATCAATTAGAATTGATTTGGAGTTTAAATTGAAGGAAGGAAAGTGAGGAATGGTTTAAGCTAAGGGTAGGAAGTTTTCCTAACACCCCTAAGGCATGACCTATTCCTATGGCTAACTCTTTTAGGTCTTCTAGGCTAGGTTGAGTGTCCACCTAATCACTAGATGTGCCATAAGACTAAGGAACTCTTAAAGTATAATAGAAGTCCTATGTCTAAGATAGAGGGGTTGAGAGCTCATCCTCAAAATGAGGTCAACAAAGGGCGTCCAATAGGTGTGGTGTGAGTGATAAGGAACACCGCACGTATTGGTGTTGACCGAAATGATCAACAACATAGAGAGATCACAAGCACTAATAGAAATAATTTATCCATAACCTAAGGAAAAGAAAGAATCCAGAGCTTAGTACAATGTGGCTCTACTTATGTCTAAGACATAAGAGAGAGGGAAGAACCACTAAGGGATAGAGTGTGAACCTTCCACTAGGGAAGTAGGTTCAAGTCATCCACAAAGGGATGAGGTTTGATTTAATTCTAATTTTGTTAGGTTTGAATTTTTTGAATGAACCCTATTGGTTTGCAATGGGTTGTACTGAATAGGAGCCATGGAGGCTAAGACCTAACTCAGATTTACCAATCCAATGGGATTGTCTACTAAGCACATAGTAGGACTAACCAACCAAAGGGATGCCTTTTGGTGTATAATAGTTGTACTAGAAAGAAAGCATAGTAGACTTACATCCTCCAAGTAAGGATCAATTGCTAGGGTAATCTATTGGCAAGGTAATAGATTGAACCCAACCTAGGGCTGACTATTGAGTGAATGCCATTAGGAGACTTAGATCAACTCAAAGATAGTCAAGATTGATTTCATTTTTCAAATTTGTTTTATGGATTCTATTGGTTTGTGATGGGTCAAACTGAGAAGGACCTTATAGAAGCTTAGACCTATCTCAGATTTACTGAACCAAAAGGGTGTAGCTTTCTGATTGATGGGAGTACTATTCAACCAAAGGAGTGCCTTTTGGTAAGCCATGATCAATTTAAGTGAAGAAAGCTCGAGGACTCACATCTTTCACTAAAAAAGATCACTGTGATGATCGGTTGCTTTGGGAAACAAATTGAACCCAACCTAGGGATGCCCGTCTATTTGCGATAATCATGCTAGAAAAAATGCATCATAGTCTTACATCTTCCAAAGTGGAATGACTGTCGAAGCAACTTGCTTGTAGAAAAATAGATAGAACCCGATCTAAGGGCAACTACGGAGTGAGTATTGACCCAAGGATTTATCTCAACTCATGTAGTTAGGCAATTCCTATAGGGAGTTCTATTGACACTGCCCTAAAGATAGAATGCCTGCTTAGGAAAAGGGGGCCCCTTGGGGGCTTAAATTCCTAATCCATAAGAGAATTAATTTTTGTTTGTTTATTTTAGTTTGTTTGATTATTATGGACCCTAGTAGTTTGCGAGGGATCAAACTGATAAAGAGCTTATATTAGCCTAGACCTATCTCAGATTTACTGAATCAAGGGAAAATTTGAGCATCCGCTAAACAAATTTTCCAACCCCAGGGGTGGCTACTAGGAAAGGGGAATTGTCCAATCCAAAAGTAACCTGGGTAATGTCTAAATGGGGTCTCAAAGGACTTGATCCAAATAGAGTGCTCACAAGGGATGGGGGCGGTAAGGGCTTAATCCAACACCCTGGAGAAGATGACATGGCTACTCATATATCCAATAGGTATTCGATGTCCAACTCAAGGAGAAATCTCGAGGACTCATTTCTGCCGAGAGTGGTGTACACACTGGGTGAGTCACTATCAGCATAGTGAATATGAACCAACCTAAGGTGCCCGTTGGTTTGCAACAATCAACCTAGGAATAAAGCTCAGGGACTCACATTTTCTATAGTAGAACTGACTGCTGGATAGTCTATCTTCGGCTCGATAGGTGCTATTTGACCTAAGATAACTACTGCGTGAATGCCACTAGGGGACTTATATCAGCTCAAAAGTAGTCAAGAGGAAAGGAGCCTCTAAGGGACTAATCCTAAGCGTCAGAAATACTCAACCTAGTTAGAACATGATGGCTAGTTCAAGAAGAAAGCATGGGGACTCACATCTTCTTAAACGTAGTCAATCATGAGGTAGCTTACTGGCTGTGCAGTGAAGCATACCATATTAATAAGGCACTCATTGGTTTACAATGATCAGGTTAGGAAGAATGCACTGGGACTCACAACTTTCAACAAATGACCACTAGGGTGACATACTAGGGAAATAACATGTAAACTCAACCTAGAGCAGCTAATGAGTGAGTGTCATAGGGGGCTTTCTCCCATATCAGAATAGCTCAAGTTAAAGGATTTATGTTTGTTATTGTGCATGTACTAAAAGGAATAGGACACCTCTGGGGGACTCTTACACCTACCTTAAAACACGCTTGGAAATTATGAAATTATGCCAATGATGGGAACAAGAATTCCCACTAACAAAGGATGTTGCTTGGGTTCTCTCACACCTGACTTAGTTATGCTAATCAAAATAGGATGCCTCTCGGGTTCTCTTACACCTATTATAATAGGATCGAGAGATTATGTTTGTGTTGTGAAAGAGGGACAGGATGCCACTGGGGGACTCTTACACCTACCCTAAACATGTCACGACGGATTCACAAGACAAGCAAACAACACTTTGAAAGAAGAGAAGATTTGATGAATGGAATTTGATTTGTATTCTTTTTATTAATAATTATTTTTAAACATGATTTATTTCATGGGTAATATTTATTTAGATAGAGCCCATTAATTGGAAGCATCAAGTGTTCCCCTTTATAATCAATAAGTTGATAAGAACCTCCTTAGTAGGCCTTCTCTATGACATAGGCGCCTTCCCAAGTGGGTTCAAACTTGCCTCCCATCTTTCGATGGGCAACAATTGGTCTCCTTAGGACTAACATAAGTTCTCCTACTCAAAAAGACCTAGGGTGGACCAGCTTGTTGTGAGCTTGAATCATTTTGGCCTTATACAACTCGAGGTTTTGGCATGCCCGTAGGCGACTCTCCTCGAAACCTTCGAGCTCTTTTGATTGCAACTTTGCATTCTTCTCTTTAGTGATTTTGTTACCTAATGCTATCCTTAGTGATGGGAGTTAAACTTCTAAAGGAAGAATGGCTTTGGACCCATACATTAAGGAAAATGGGGTAGACTGAGTTGGAGTTCGGTATATGGTGAGGTAGGCCCACAAGGCTTTAACTAACTGCTCATTCCACTGTCAATTGTTGTCTTCAAGAGTTTTCTTCAGTATCTAGATGAGAGTTTTGTTGAATGCTTCTACTAAACCATTAGCTCTGGGGTAGTAGATGGTGGAGTATCTCCAATCTATACCATGTCTTTTGGTGAAGCTATTGATCTTAGTGCTTTTGAATGCAGTACCATTATCGTATATAATTCATCGAGGCACCCCAAACCTATATATGATATGGTTCATTAAAAATTGAAGCACATGGTGAGTTGTGACTTCTCTGAGTGGGATGACTTTCGCCCACTTGGAAAAGTAGTCGATAGCAGCTAAGATGAATTGATGACTCTTGGAAGAAGGAGGATCGATTGAACCTACAATGTTAGTACCCCAAAACTCAAATGGACATGAAGCCAATGTAGGGTGTAGAATGTTGGGTGGTTGGTGGTGGACCAGACCGTGTACCTGACACTAATACCACCTCCTAGCTACATTATTACAATATGTAATCATAGAAGGCTAGTAGTATCCAAGTCTTTTAATCTTCATCTTCATCTTTAGACTAAATTGATGAGATCCACATAGACCTAAATGTACATCAGTTACAATGCCATGGGCTTCATGTTTGTCTAAACAACATAACCATATTTGATCAAAGGATCATTGGTACAAGGTGTCATCAATAAGAGTGTAGGAAAGAGCTCTTTATTTTACCTGATGGGCCTGTGATTTCTCTTGAGGTAGTTTGCTAGTATTCAAGTAATCTATGAATGGTTGCCTCCAATCTAGCTCCTTGTCCATTTTGGCAACGACAACCTCCTCTTCAAGACAAAGTCTCTTAATGAGTTCAACATCAATAAGGGATAGGAACTATCTATTTTGGACCCTTATTGAAATGGACTCATCTTCTGGACATGCCAGATCTTTGGCATGTTTTTCCAAAGCATCTGCTACTATGTTCTCTAGTCGGGGATGCTTGTAGATGGTGACTTCAAGAATTTGGGCCAACATCTTCATGTTATACTCGTAGTAATGATGAAGCTTGGGATTGAGAACCTGGTAGGACCCGACAATCTGGTTGATGACCAACTGAGAATCCCCAAAGATGTTGATGCTCTTGACATTGATAGTTATGGCTAACTCTAAATCGATAATCAAAGCCTCATACTCAATTTTGTTGTTGGTGCAGGGGTTGGAAAGATAGTATGAGAATCTCATCACATCGTGGTTTGGAGTTAGAAGAACTATTACTACCCCTGCCTTTCCCGAGAATAGATCATGGTGCTTCACCTTTAAGAAAAGAAGTAGCACCAGCAAAATATATCTCCCATTGGTGGTTGTCGGCCTCCCCTAAGTTCATGATTTGTTCGTCAGGGAGATCGTCATTAAGCATAGAATTAGTAAGAAGTGGGTATGCTGCTAAGAAATCCGCTGGTGCCGGTTCTTTTACAGCACAAAGGGGTACAAATGTGATATCAAATTGTGAGAGTATCATGGACCAACGAGCCAAACATCTAGAAAGCATTGGCCATGTAATGAGGTACTATAGTGGATTGGTTTGAGAGATCAAGTTCACCTTATGAGAAAGCATGTAGTGCTGGAGCTTTTGAGATGCAAAGATCAAAGCTAGGCAATATTTCTCAATAGATGGATAGTTTGCTTTAGTATAAATCAAATGACAGTTGAGGTAGTAGAGTGCTCTCTCCTACCCTTCGTCATTGGCTTGGACCAACGGAGTGCCGAGAGAGTCAACCAATGTAGCAGTATAAAGGATCAGTGGCCTTCCCAGGATAGGGGTTGCTAAAACTGGTGGCTTTACCAAGTACTCTTTGATGTCTTCGAAGGCATGCTAGCACATGTCATCCCACTTGAACTTGGCATCCTTTTTGACAAGTGTTGATAATGGATTGCATCTCCTTGATAGGTTTGAGATAAAGCATATTAAATATGCTAACCATCCTTAAAAGGATTTGAGTTCAGTTAAACTCTTTGGAGGTGGAATTTCTATGATAGCTTTAATCTTTTCAGGATCTATTTTTGTTCCCCGATGTTGAATAAGAAACCTAAAAGAATTTTTTTGAAGAGACATTGAATGCACACTTTAGGGGATTCATCTCAAGGTTATATTATCTTAACCATTCGAAAACTACTCTCAAGTCAAAGAGATGGTCTTCCTTTTCTAAACACTAGACTACTAAATCATCAGTGTAGCACTCAACCTGATGATGGATGAGCTCATTGAAGATTTGAGTCATGTCCCGTTGGTATGTAGCACCAGATTTTTAAGGCCGAAAGGCATGACCCTATAATAAAAGATTATGATTATGGTTCTAAAAGCAATGTTTCTTTCATCTTCAAGAGACATCTTGATTTGGTTATAGCTAGATGACCCATCCATGAAAGAGAAGACTGCATGAGATGAGGCGATGTCCACCATTAATTCTAGTATAGGAAGAGGAAACTCATCCTTAGGACATGCCTTATTTAAGTCACTAAAATTGATGCAAATTCAAATTTGTTCATTCTTATTCTTAACTAAGATGACACTAGCTAACTAGGTAGGATATTTTTCTTCCCTAATGAAACCAGCATCGATCAATTGCTTGACTTTAGAAATGACCTATTGTTCAACTTCTAATCGCATGAGTCTAGGTGCTTGCTTAATAGAGGTAATGTCAGGATCTATTGCTAGCTTATGGACTACTACATCAGGAGATAATCTGGGCATTTCCTCATAACTCCATGCAAAGCAGTCTTTAAACTCAATCAAAAGCCTAACTAAGTCATTGGTTTCTTCTTCATTTAGCAATGAACTAATGTTTGTCGGGCAAGGATTTTCTTCTATCGCAAGGTTAATTTCATTAAGCTTATCGATTGTTGAATGAATCTCCTCTTCAAATTCTAGCGGTGCCTCTTTGACTTGGAGATCATCTGAAGTTTCTAAACACACACTCTCATAAGAGTTGGGGATGTGTGAGAAGAACCTATTAGACTCCAAATGGTTGGTAACAACTAGGCAATAATCTTCATCATCGACCGAACCACTATGAATCCTAGTCTTGCTCTTGATTATGCTTCCCTGCTTGTATTGTTCCATAGCTTTTTGAAGTATTCTGACCTATGCTTGGACCAAGTGTGAGGAACTAAACCTTTATGTATGAGATTTTGAACACAAGGTGAGTAAAAGCCAAAAGGTAATTCCATTAATTCTTTAAAAGTATATTCCTCAAGTCCTACATTGAGCTCTAGACTTGAGGATGATGAACCCAAAAAGAACCTCTTCTGCTTCAAGTCACTAAAAGACTTAGGTACTTCCTTAACTACTAAACCTTTAACTTTTTGAGATGTAAGTGAGGTTAGAGCTAAGGTTCTCAACTGTTGCCTGATAGTTTCACATAATCTAGATTCAAATACTTTGTTTTTCTTGGAGGCATGGTCTTTGTCTTTGGCTAGATCAAAAGTCACCTCTAATGGAACCCATTGAGAGGAGTTGACTAGTATACTAATCACATTATATTCATCCTATGAGCTGGATTCCAAGTCTATGTGAATAGTATGGGTACTCTTATGAACTAGAACATGACCTCTATTGGTTGAAGGCGAACTAGGGGGTCTCCCACCTCTAGAACTACCTCTATTTCTATCTTTACCTCTGCCTGGTGGAGGTTGAGCCATTCTGCCCACATGTCCATATGATGGAATGAACTGTGGGTGGAATGTGATATACGAATCCACTTTTTCTTCAATTCCCCTTTCTTGTGTGCTAGGACTTTCCTTTTTCTTTTCATTTTCTTTTATCTTTTATTTTGCTTCATTTTCTTTTGGTTTTGCATTTGCATTTGAATTTTTTTCAAGTTCACGAGAAAAGGGTGTTTTGAGGAAGGTAGTAGGTCGCATCCTCATAGATCTCAACCTTTCTAACTAAAAATGGCTTTCCATCCCTATTGACACAGTACTCAATTCCATCTTTTCTGAACTTGATGCACCAATAAAGGAAGGATGGAACGATCTTGTTCTGATGTATCCCAGGCCTACCAAGAAAAGTAGTGAATGAAGTATTCGAATCAATGATGTAGAACTTTGCTTCAGTCTTCCATTCACCGATCTCTAACGGTAACACTATAGAACCTAAAGCTCGCTCACCTTGATCACTGAATCCTCTCAACATCATCCTATCCCCTCGGAGTGTAGAGATATTGATCTTCAAGTAGGCAAGGGTCTTTAGACTCATAATATTTACTGATGCATGTGAATCCAAGAGAACCCTAGTGAGTTTGAACCCATCCATGTCGACTGTGATGTAAAGGGGACGGTTGTGCTCCAAGTCCCCCAGTAAAAGGTTTTCATCTATGAAAATGATCCCTTGGGCTTCTTTTGCATAATGTGCTTCCTCACCTATAGCGGTCAGCTGAGCTAAGTATATTTCAGGATCAAGGAGATCCTTGATTAGTGATTCCCTCATCTCTTTGGATAAGGTGAGGGATTCATAAATTCTTAGCTTAGATGGCAACTTTCTTAGATAAGAAAGGATGTTGTAGTCCACCTTCGACTGGTCTTCCATAAGTAGAACCAAGGGTGGAGCATCTTATGAAAGGGCTTCTCGATCTTCAGTACCAATAACATATTTTCATCTATCTAGAGGTACTACCCTAGGAGGTAGAACCTTGCCACTATGCAGGTTGACTTCGGTAATCTCTTGGGGCAAGGTAGTGCCATGTTCTACCTATACTTCAGTCTCACCTACAGCTTCTCCTATGACATTCTAGGAATCAGATGATTCCAAGTCTATCTTAAGAGGTGAACCCATAGTATTCAAAGTTGGAAAGTGCAACTCTGAATCAGAAAGATGAAGATCAAAATTATTATAGTTAATTATACTTGGAGAGTTATCGTTAGGAATAGAAGAAGAAAACTCATCAAAAGAGACACATTTGTAATTAAAATCAACTTTATCCTTCAATTTCTTGGAATTATTTGGGGGTACAAAGTAGAAGTCAAGTAGAGTGATTGGAGTAAGGGATTGATACAAGAGTTCTACTACTAGATGAAACAGAAGAGCTAGCTAAAATGGTAGAAGTCATCTGTGGAAGTCGAATCAAGGTCGGAGGTCGGCACTTGGTGGCTAAGCTAAAGGGATATCCCAGGCTGACACATGTTCCCGAGCTCACACTTTCCTAAAGTTGGCACTGGAAACTTACAAACCTTTCTTAGTGTTGAAGGTTTGAGCTGACTCAAGCAACTATAAGGAAAGCTTCTTGATCTTCTGAATTATTATCTTAGAGATTTTAGACAAAGAAATGTACCAACCTTCTTTGGTTTTGGTAGAATAACTTGTATCCCCAAGGATTACTCTAATGGAACTAGAAGGTTGTTCCACAAGGTATTCCTTTGGGATAACTATAGCACCAGTCTTGAAGCTGTGTTCAAGCTAATCCTTGAATGTGAAGCAATCCTCCAAAACTTGGCCTAGCATACGGTGGTAAGGGAAAAAGTTTGGATCATGAATTTTACCTACTTCCTTCAGTCTCCTAAGCTCGGATAGCTAAAAATCATGTTTCTTTAAGAGATTCTTAAATATTTTCTTGATTACCTCCCTCTTAAAAGATTAAGGTTTGTTTAACTTATCTAGATGACTAGGTGGACCATAACAGCAATGATTGCATGTCAGTGGTATGAAGGTAATGGTCGGGCCGTGGAGGCTGCGGTGGAGGCCAGTATGGCTACCTCGATGGTGGTAAAGGAGGTGGAGGCTACTGAGGTCATGGTCTCTCGAACTAATCTCTAGCTGGCTGCTTCCCCTTGTTAACTGCTACTACTACTCCAAGTTTCTTCTCATAATCCTTTTGGGATTTATGCCAGAAATTTTGGCCTCTCCTTGTAGACTAGCCACCTTATTGATTAGCTTCTCAAATGTCTTGATAGTGAAGCCCTTAAGCATGAAGGTGATCGGGCCATGGATATTCTTCAAGAGAATCTTGATGGCATGCTGTTCAGACAGCTCACGTTCACACTTCATACTAAGGTTATGAAATCAGAGAATATAATCAACAAGTGACTCACCAGAGTGCTGTTGGGATATAATGAGATCACCGACATTAACCCTTTCTTGAGCTCCAATAAATCTCTTGATGAAGAGTTGCTCTAGCTAAAGAAATGTCTTTATTGAACCATTGGGCAGTTCAGCATACCAATCAAAAGCAATACCCACTAGATACTAATAAAGAGTCTAAAGAGTAAAGGATCGCTGCCACCTACATTGCAATAACTGGCCCTGAAGTGAGATATATGCTACCTCAGGTACCCACTGCCATCGAAGCTCTTGAAGGAAGGACGCACAAAACCCTTGGGATACTAGATAGCATCAAATTCCTTCGGGCAGGGTCTACCCTTTGAAATTGATGATCCTCCCTAGGCTTGAGCCAAATCTTCCTTCACCTCTTGCTCAACTATGGATTTTAGATCATTTTCATGTATGGAGGTACTATCCACTACCTTCCTATACAGGCTAGTGCTACTTTGCTCAATGAGAGGTAGAATCTTAACTGGGTCTAAGACATGCACTACCATTTCGACACTCTTAGGATGCACTGGAGGGGCTTATTTCTAAAGCACTAACACTACTGCTAACAAGTCCTATAACTATTGTTCCATCCTATCAATTTACTCATCTTTCTACCTTAACTGCTGTCGGAGGTGACAGGCTGATTTTGCAGTGTCTACTTGATCAATCTCATCATCTTCCATGTCTTTTGATACATAAGAAGAGATTATCTATAGCAACCATGCATATCCTAGTTGAATCCCCCATCAAGTAATCTTTATTGGGATCAAAGCTAACTCTCCCTTCAACGAGCCAAGTGTACCCTAAGATCTCCTTCTTCTCTATAACATAGTGTTCAACTATCTCATCTAAGAATCGATCTAACTCGAGGGTACAAGCGATGGCCGTGCATGATTGCTATCATGCAGAGGCAGAACCTCAGTAATCGGGAGTTAATCCTGCGGCGCATCGCATCACAAGTGAGGTGGAGAGTCTACTGACTCTCTGTGCATACGAACTGCCCTTCTATGGTAGCTGGTTCCTGTGAGGAGAATATTATCAGTATGGTCGGCACGGATAGTGCACCGAGCTAGAAAATTAACCAAAGCAAAAGCAGCTGACTAACGGCTATACCTCCGTCGCTCTCTGCTAGTAATGTGTGATGTATGGTCCTCACAGGCACTCTCTTGATGAATCTACCTCTTTACACTATGGGGGATAACAGATCAAAGGATGAACTGGGTACCAGACTATGAGTGTCCATATGCTCCGCCTACCTAGCATAGAATAGAATGGAGGCCGGCGTATGACCTCCTACTCCTTGAAACTGCTAGCTGGAAGTGCACCACTAGATGAGGTGATGAACGGATCCTCCTGGCATCTTATCTATTTGATCCTGAGAGAGGATGAAACTAGTTTTCTATAACCAGTGGTGAAGTGAACATGGGGGACTCATCCATGGCTAATCGAGCTGCTGCCTCTAACTATCTGGCTATCCGAGTGTGGAGCCGTTTGACCATATGGTTCTTATTCCTACCTTGGGTATGGGTAGGATGGGAGGAGTGTGAGCTAGACCCAAACTCAAATGTTAGGGAGGCAAGCCCTAAAACTATGGGAGCCTTACCCCTGTAGGGTACAGATGGTAGGGTGCTAGCCTACATTGGGGCAATAGGGGAAACTCTAGGATGAACTGCAACTAGAACCGGTACTATCGGTACTACTGGAACTGTAATAGCTGAAGTCTGTGGTACTACCATAGCTTTCCTCTTCAGTGAGGAGACATCAAAATTAGATGGTAAATCTATCATAATGATCGGCTCCTTCTTGGTCACCTTCTTCTTGTTGACTGTGGTGAGGGGAATTCCCTCACACGTGATCCTGACCCCCTCAAATCCCTGGCCAAAGTGGATCAAGTGGGTACAGTCCAACGAGGGAAGTCTGCCTAGTCTAAAGTTATATCCATACCATGAGGGAATGTAAAGACAAATTTCTAAGAACTAGCCATTTGCACAACTGTAGTAAACTGACACTGAACTGCACTGCACTAACTGAAAAGAATCTACAATGAGAGATGAACTTGTATCAGTTTTCTATCTCCATAAATTTTGAATTTTGAATTTTGAAAATTTGAATCCACATCCAACAACTTGGAAGCATTAAGTGGGGTTCAAATAGATTTGAAGAGATTGATTGAAAGAGGAATTTGAATATGAGTCTAAACTTCAACAAATTTAGGTATGTTGAAATATGGATTCAAAATTTTTGATAGTATGCTTCCATAGGTTCATTTATGTTTTGATTTTGAATTTTTGCGATTTTGAGGACCCTTTCCTTTAAAAAATTTGGGTATGTTAAAGTAAGGGTCAAAATGATTTTATTTTTGTTCGATTATTTTGGAAAAATTTAGAATTCTTACTTAGCAAATTTAAGTATGCTTAGTGAATAATCTAAGTGTTTTTTATTTAATTTTTGAAAATAGGATTCTTAGAAAACTTAAGTCTGCTAAGAAAATCCTAAGTGTTTCATTTTTTTGGAAATTTTTTTATTTTTAAAAAAGGGTAGGATCCTTAGCAAATTTGTTATGCTAAGGGAATCCTAAGTGTTTTGTTTTATTTTTGAAGTGTTTTGAAAGTGGAGATTCAACTTTAGTAAATTTGGTATGCAAAAGATGAAGTCCCACTTGGTTTTATGAAATGGAAATTTCACTTAGCAAATTTTAGTATGCTAAATGAAATTCCAAAGGTTGTGTTTAAAATATTGATTTCATTTTGATTTTGAAAAGTGGAAACTTCTCTTTAGCAAATTTGGTATGCTAAGGGAAAAAGTTCCAAAAGGTGTTTGAAAATTTTGATTTTTTGATTTGGAAGCTTTAGTTCACAATTTTGGGTATGTTAAATAAAGTTCCAAATTTTGTTTGAAAATTTTGAGATATGATTATCGATTTTGATTTTGGATTTGGAAACTTAGCAAATTTGATTATGATAAGTGAAAATCCAAATGTGTTTTGAAAAATTTTGAATTTTGTGATTTGGAGACTTCACTTAACAAATTTGGGTATGTTAAGGGAGGTTCCAAATGTGTTTAGCAAATTTTGAAATATGATTATTGATTTTGATTTTCAATTTGGAAACTTTACTTAGCAAATTTGATTATTCTAAGTGACGTTCCAAATGTATGTTTGAAATTTTTTTGAAATATGATTGTTGATTTTGATTTTGGATTCGAAAACTTCACTTAGCAAATTTGATTATGCTATGTGAGGTTCCAAATGTATGTTTGAAATTTTTTTAAAATATGATTATCAATTTTGATTTTGGATTTGGAAACTTCAGTTAGCAAATTTGATTATGCTAAGTGAAATTCCAAATGTGTTTTTAAATTTTTTTTGAAATATGGTTGTTAATTATGATTTTTGATTTGGAAACTTTACTTAGCAAATTTGATTATGCTAAATGAAATTCCAAATGTGTTTTGAAAATTTTTTGAAATATGATTGTTGATTTTGATTTTTGATTTGGAAACTTTACTTAGCAAATTTGATTATGCTAAATGAAATTCCAAATGTGTTTTGAAAATGTTTTGAATTATGATTATTGATTTTGATTTTGGATTTGGAAACTTTACTTAGCAAATTTGATTATGCTAAATGAAATTCTGAATGTGTTTTGAAATTTTTTTGAAATATGATTGTTGATTTTGATTTTGTATTTGTAAACTTTACTTAACAAATTTGATTATGCTAAGTGAGGTTCCAAAATGTGTTTAGAAAATTTTTGGATTTAGAATTTGGAGACTTCACTTAACAAATTTGGATATGTTAAATGAAGTTCCAAATGTTGTTTGAAATTTGTTTTGAAATATGATTGTTGATTTTAATGTTTTGAAAAGAGGGCCTCCATTCAACAAATTTAGGTATGTAGAATGGAGATCAATTTTTATTTTTGAAGTATGAAATTTTTCTGTGTGATTGTTGCTTTTCTTTAATTTTCTTTTTTTTGAAAAGGGAGGAATTCCAACTTAAAACATATGTGGGATATGTTTAAGTGGGATTTCCTAAATTATATTTTATTTTAAGTTGGGAATGAAATCTTCATTTAATAAATTGGAGTATATTAAATGAAGGTATTCATGTATGCTTTTTTATTTAAAAATTGTAATTTTGTTTACAAATGAACTTTCCATTCAATAAGTGTGAATGTATTGAAATAGAAAGAGTCATGTGTGCTTTTGAAAACTTTATGATTATGATTATGATTTTTTGAAAAAAAATGATTGTTCATTTTTGTTTTGAAAATTAAATCTTCACTAAAGTGATTTGAAAGAAGATGTTCATTTGTGTTTTTGGAACATGTAACAATTATGTGAATTGTTAAATGAGGGTGAAGAAATTTTGTGGAAAATATTTTATTAAGTGCATTTTTGGAAAGGTGCTTTTGAAAAGGTAAAGTTCTTTATGGAAGATTTATTATTTTAGGATGAACCTTTGCTTATCATGAAAATGATAAGGAAGAAATATTAAAGATGTTTTCATTTTATTTATTTAGATCTCTTCATTTTACCCATTGGAGGACCCAATGGGGGTTTGAAGACCAACAAGGAATGTGACCCTAAAACCTAAAGATGTTGGTTAACTTAACTCAAGAATGAAATTATCTAAGTACCAACGAAAAGAAGGATAGTCTTGGATTCATACCAAAGTACAAACCCACTATCGATACACAAAGATAATGATCATTTACCAAAGATGGAGAGAGGAACCATCCCTAGCAAAGTCGACAGAAAAATCTGTGGTGAATAAATTCTTATAAGGAGTCGCCTTCAAACCTGTAGGGAGAAAGAAAAGAAGAGACATATAGAAATTCATCTTGGTAAGACACCACATAGATCCGTAGATGTACTTATTTAGGTGATCAGGTACTTCATCAAGGAAATAGTGTACTATCTCGAAAGATAGAAAGCACTACCCTTTAATGGACCTAATCACCTCAATAAAGACTCCTAAGGATGATGGGTCTACATATGTACCAGAGATTCCTCCCCTACTTTACATGGAAAAGTAAAGCAGGGTTTATTTTAACCTAGGTTCGTTAAGTTCCCTACAGGGGCAAGCAGCTATAATTAAATACATCTTAAAGGATGGGATCCCTTAGGAAAACTCTTGATTATGGTAAATGATCATTATCTTTAAATATTCCAATAGGAAAGGACTATCAATCAATTGGTTTATGTTTGAAAATCAAAATGGGATTGATCAAAAGAGGGATTTATTATTGAAGTCATAATGAATGAAGTAGGACATGCCCACGATGCTAGGAAACCTAGTGAGCATCTCAGACAATCCTATAATTGGGCTTTATATTTTTGAAATTAATTTAGTTTATTTAACTTGAATTTTTCATTAGAATTTTAGGACTTAAGATTCCTTAATACAAGATTAAGGAAATGCCTAGGAGGTGAGGACTTATGCTTATGGCCCACAAAAGGGAGAAGCAACCTCAAAACCTAAATCTAGGGAGCTTGGGTGAGGGCCAGAAGCACAACCTAAATCTAAGGTGAAAAATGGGTAATTGGTTCGCCTCCATAAGAGAGGACAAACCACCCGATGGCTTGGACTTACAACTACCTGGGGGTGACCACCTACTAACTCCTCCTACGATTTTAAATTCATGCAGGCAAGTCTTTATACTTAAGCAAGATAGCTAGGTTGTTATTATTTAGAAAGAGACTAAGTCCTTAAACTCAATCCCTAAAGAGACAAGATCATGTAAAGGGGCATAGTTCAAATGACCTAAATCTAATGCAATTCAAATTTTCTTTTATTTTTATTTTGGACAAATTTTTTAACTCAGGCTAATAGGATTTTTATGACTAATGCATGAGAAAGAAGATTATTGGCCAAAATTAGCGGGAAGGGAGGATGTGAGTTTCCACCACGGCTCTCAAAGGTCAAGCTAGGTTCTCTAGAAAAAGTGGAAGCCCTCCAATCAAGAGTTAAATAAGATGCATTTGTGCATGATATTATAAAGAAATGCTCATCCAGCTAAGGGGTTGCTAATTCTTTTATCTTGATTTTAAACCTAAGCTTTAGGTGAGGTTATGAGTTGATTAATTTTAATTTGAATTGTTAAGTTGGGTAAAAGATTTATTTTTTCCTTAAGAGCCTAATCCACATCCAGGCCATATATAAAGCAAGGAAGATACTAGGAAGATCATGCCCCTTAATGCAAAAGCTAAACAAATCATCAATCAATTTATAAAGCTAATCAAAAAAGAATAATTGTTGTGGTCGGTACCACGACAAACCTAAAAATATAAAATGTGGGTAACCGACCTCTACCCTTATACAACCCATTTTACAAATGAATTAAATTACAATTAAGCAAAGGAATTCATTGTTATGGGGGTCTTCAAGCTTTATTCTTCTTTTTTTTTTCTTTCTTCTTTTCTTTTCTTCTTTGGTTCCTTCTTTGGATGGTTGGATGGTAGATGCTCTAAGGCTTCATATAGTGCATAAGATAAGATTTTATGACCAATGCTCATCCTAATCCCCATAACAAATCATTCCAAAATCCTAATTATACACATTTTTACAAGAAAAGGGAAAAGTGGAAATCTAACTAACACCTACAAAACAAAGATTAGCTAAAAAACTCCACACAAATCTTAAGCATGTAAATTGTACTTATCACCCAACACATGGGTGACTAAGTCCACCTGGCCTATGGATTATGCTTAGGGGTATAAAGCATCTGCAAGCAAAAATATTTATATTTTTATTTATGATAGCACCCCTTAAGCACAATCTCTTATAGAAAAGAATAGTTAGACTAAGAACATCTTGCCATTCATTCTACAATATTACACCCTAACATCCATTCTAAAACATATATCACAAAATAAAACATACCATCAAACCATGCACTGACTTAACCTAAGGCTAGAAGTGGTGACTTAGGCTAATGTGTGTGCTTTGAAGGTTTGTGTGGTATGATTAGCTATGGCTTTAGGTTCAAATTTTCCAAGTGTGAAGGACATGTTCAACATAGAGGAGGGTTTCATTTAATTTTTTTAAGTGTTTTGGGTTGATTGTAGTTTATGTTTAAATCTGGTTAAAGTGAAACCTATAATTAATTACTAAGTTATAAAGAGAGGGAAAGAGAAGAGAACTTCTCTTTCCTTCCTTAACCTTAAGTAATTTTCAAAAGTGGGTTCATATTTTAGTTTCATTTAGGTGAATGTTTTGATTACATCTTTTAATCAATCCTAAGTGTAGATAAACCCTAAACAAACCTATTCAAAGAGAAAGGCATTTTTAGATTAAATAAAATGAATCAAACTTCACATAACACACATTACTTCATCTCTTTCCCAACATATATATATATATATATATATATATATATATATATATATATAACATGCATATGGATGAACCCTAAGCATATCTATACATGCAAATGAGAGTAGTTAACACACTTTATGATGCATGCTAGGTAATCCATTTAAGAAAATTTAGAAGTTGAATATTCATGATTTTTCTTAAGTAGAAAAAGTTTTCCTTATCCAAAATTTCACATACATACATGAAAGCAAGAATGGCATAAGTGAGTAAAGTGCCATTATTAACCAGAGGTGTAAGGTACAAGACCTACTTAGGGCTACTTAAAACCTCACAACCTCGAGGTTGTCCAGACTAATATACCACTTTCCAAAAAATAAACATGCATATAAAAGAAATGAAATAGAAAAGTAAGATGCAAAAGTTGTTTAATAGATTTGTTTTGTTTATGCAATTTATGTTTGAAAGTAACCCTTCTTAGATGGTATAGGGATGAATAGGATATGAAATTAGGTGAGCATTAGGTCCTTTTCAAATGAACCTTATATCTCACCAAATTCCTATTCAAAACTATACCAAGATAGGAGAGAAAGGAAACCTATACTAAGCATACCTTTATAATATTTCACATGCAAGACTATAATTAAAGTATAAGTAGCATACTTTCAGATTTGATATTTCATTTATAAGTTTTGAAAATAATTTGGATTTAGTAGTGATAATAGCCACTCATATTTTATTTTAGCCAACGCATGCACATTTGACATAAAGTAAAAAAATTTCATTTTAAAATTTGAAACATGAAATTATGAATGCTGAAATCACATGGCATACAACTTAACATGTTGAGAAAAGATTAAAAGTAATGAAATCATGTAAAAAAACTCACTTCACATAAATCTAAAGAAATTCTTATAGAATAAGAAAATTTAGAATGAATCAAAGTGAATTTCAAAGTGATATTGTTTTGTTTGAAGTTTGATTTAATTTTGAAAAGGTGAGATGAGTTTACTATTCCTAACTCATTCCCACATGTGTTTTATATTTTTGTTTAATTATTAAATAATTAGATCCATTTTTATGCATTGATTAGGTTAAGGTATGAATTAAGTAACTTAATTAACCATTACACACACTTTAGAATAATTAACTAAATAATTATGAGATAATGAGATGACATAAAATCCACAAGGAATTTAAATTTGCAATGCACCTAATAATGAAAAGGCCGACTACAATTTGGCTCACAATTAAAAGTTAATTAAGCTAAGGGGGTTAGCTTAAGTAATTAAAACACCATTTCATACTTATGAATTGTGTTTTCATTTCCTTAATTGAACTTAGGCTATTAAACACCTAAGCATCTACCAAAGGTAGATTAATTAAGTTTTGGAACTTTTTAGAATTTTTAGAAAATTGATTAAGGGGATAATTATATGAGGATTAAGAGAAGAGGGGGTTTAGTGAATAGCTTAGGGGAAATGCCCCAAAATTATTTTATAAACCTCCTACTTACTAGACCTGACCTTAATCAACCCTAATCAGAGGGTAAAACCATTGATCATGCCCTAATTATGCTTAATTATATGAGAAGGGTAATTAAAGAAACCACATGTAATTATTCTAATCAAGCCTTCAATAAATCCCAAGAAAATTAGGGGAGGTAGAGGTCATCCCCTAAAACATACTCAAGAAATTTTGGATTAATCAGACGCCTAATCAAAGAGTAATTAGTAAAATAAACTTTCTAATAAAACCAAAATTCAAAAAAAAAACATAATTCAAAACTCATCAAAATTAATTTTAAAATGTTCTAGGTTTAATTATTTATATATAGAATTTTATTTTATATTTTTCTAAATTTGCTATGAAGAGTTAAGCATTTTTGAAGATTGATGGATTAATCAAAAATTAATTAAGCATTTTAATTAACCCTAAGTAATCCCTAGCCCACATCGCGATGAATTGCGGCGGCAATCAGTGGGTTTTGTACACATCGTGCCATGAAGGGGTAACTTATATGTCACATCCCAAATGGTGGCAGTGGTGAACGCGCTTATATTCTCTACCATCCGATCAAAGATTGCCAATCAAAGATTAGACGGCTAAGGATTCACCCACAGTTTATAAAGGATAAACATATAAGTAAATGTGCTAAATAATCTTAGCCCTCCATCTAAATTGTGAGGATGGACGGTTGAGATGAGCCAAGTTCTTTCCCTTGATCAATAGAGACCGTCCATGATCAAGAAGAAGATCCAAGCTTGATCTAGCATGGAATCAAACCAAAATCAACCCACAACATCTAGAGACAGAGAGCGACAAATCCAACGGTCAAAATTCTATGAGGTGAAAATTTCTTTCTCAAAGCTCAACACCACATTGAGTTTAGTGATTGAAAATTTCCATACCTCATAGAGGTGATCACCGATGCTCAAGATCAATGAAGTAGCTTCATCCAGTTTGAACCCACTTGGGAAGACCCTTTTGCCATAGATAAGGCATAATAAGGAGGATCTTATTAGCTTATTAGTCATAAGGAAGAGCACCCAATTCTTCCAATAAATGGGCTATACTTAAAGAAATATTATAAATCATATTTCAATATAATTATCATCAATGAAAATTCTATTTTGAATATAATCTCTTCCATGTTGAAAGAATTTTTATTTGTTAATCCACCATAATATGTTTAGGGTAGTTGTAAGGAACCTGAGTGGCATCCTATCCTTCATCGAGACAACACAAACATAAACTACACACAAACATATAAAACAAACACAAATTTTTTGCCTCAGGCTACTCTGAGTTAAGATAACGCAAGTGACTCACTCTACTTGGTTAAGTTAATGTGCTACCCAAGTAGTGTGTCACCCCAGTTGTCTTGTTGCTTCAGAGGATGTAAGTATGCTATGCTTTCATTCCTTGCTTGGCCACTACAAACCAACGAGCACCTTGTTAGTTTGGTAAGCCTTACTACATGGTCGGTAAGGTACCTCATGTTGGCTTCATTTAAGAGGATGTGAGTCTACTATGCTTTCTTCTTGGATTAGCCTTTATGCATTAAATGGATTGAATATATTTGAGGTTTAGGATAAGTCCCCCAGTGGCTCCTTTCCTCATGACTACTTCAAGTTTAGGTCCAGTCCTTCCTTGGGTCTCCCCACTTAGTAGTTGCTCTAGGTGAGATAGAATCTATCCCAACAACGATAGACTATCCTAATGATCAATTTCTCTTGGAAAGTTGTAAACCTACATGCTTTGTTTCCAAATTGATTGTTGCACATTGACGAGCTCCTTAGGTTGGTTGGTTCTCACTATGTTGATGAATACACCACTCATGCTGACGGATGCACTTAGGTTGTTTGGTTCTCGTACCTTAGGATACATCACTCATGGCAGATGTAAGTCTACTATGCTTTCTTCTTTGGTTGTCCACCGTACACCTATAGGCTTCCTTTTCCAAAGCACAGGATAATGCCCCTAACAACACCTCCCCTATGGGCACTATATTTGGATCACATCCTTTGAGTCCCCATTTAGACACTACAGGGTTACTATCAGATTGGGCAGTTCCCTATTCCTAGTAACCACTCTTATGGTTGGAGAATCTATCCTATGGATGTGTAAATTCTTCTTTGGTCCAGTAAATCTGAGACAGGTTAAGGCTAACATAACCCCTTCTCAGTGTGGTCCCTCGCACATTAACAGGGTCCATACAAACATATAAACAAAATATATATTCACTTGGGGATTAAGAGGACACCCCTAGTGGTACTTTTTTTAAAGCAGATATCTTATCTTTAGGGCAGTGTCAACAAAATTCCTTATAAGAATCACCTGACTACTCTTATGTTGATATAAGTACCCAGCAGCATTAACTTAGTATTCGCTCCTAAGTCAAGTTTGATTTATTGTGTTACCAACAGGTCACCCTAGTGGTTATTCTCTGCTTTAGAAGATGTAAGTCTGCTACTCCTTTTTTCTAAGATAACCATTGCACAATGAAAGAAAACCCCTTAGGTTGGCTAGCTTGACCCCGTGGCCAATAGACTATTCCTTTGGATTTATAAATCTAAGATAGGACAAGTCCGATATAGTCCCTTCTTAGTGGGTCCATCGCACACCAACATGGTCCATAAATTAAATCTATCAAATTTGATCAAGCTCACATCTCCAGTGGATATGCCCATAAATTGAAATCAAACTAAGGCGAACAAACCATATCAAATCACATGAAATTAAGTTAAAATTAATCCGGCCTGCTTTTGAGTTGACATAAGTCCCCAACGACATTCACTCAGTAGTTGCCCTAGGTCATGTTCAATTTGTTATGCATCCAACAAGTCAACCAAGTGGTTATTCCTCACTTTGGAAGATGTAAGTCTACTATGACTTCTTAGTAGCACAGTTGTTGTACACCGAAAGGCAACCCCTTAAGTTGGCTAGGTCTACCCCGCAACTGGTAGACTATAGCTTTGGATTTGTAAACTTGATGTAGGCCAAGGTTGATATAGCCCTTCTCAGTGGGTACATCATACACTAACAGTGTCCATACATTAACTCAGATTAAATTAAACCCAAACTAACTTTTCCTAGTGGAGTTAAATCACACCCTTCTACCTAGTGTAGCTCCAAATCATATATAAACAAGTCAAGCAAACAAATCAAATTCAAAACCAACCTCCCCAGTAGAGCCAAATTAAACCAACTCCCCTAGTAGAGTCTAAATCAAAGAAATCTAACCAAACTCTTATCCCAAGAGGATACATCCCCAATCAAATATATGAAGTCAAACTCAAATCCTAATCCCCAGTGGATAGTCTGTACCTGCTTCCCTAGTGGAAGGTTCATATACCCGATCCCCAGCAGACTCGAGCCCATATCTTCAGCAGATTTGGCTTAACATCAATTAAAATTAAATAAATTAAAGTCGATTCAATCTTAATCCCTAGAGGATTATCGATTCTTATCCCCAGTGGATATTCTTTCCATAAATCATATGATCAAATCGAATTCAAACCTTATCTCCAGCAGATTTTCTTCATCTATGCCCTTGACATAGACCACTCACATGTCATGCCCAATGCATGTGTGATCCCCTAGAGGATCTCCCTCCATGTCCTTGACATGAAATTCTCATCAAATATTATTTATTCTCTTATGCACACCTTTAATACTTCAACCAAAATCCCAACAATGTATTTGTTCAAATTACATCATCTTAACATTATAATCAACATTTTATGATTTGTGATGGTACAAGCTCAAACTAACTATACAATATCATGCAAAACATATTATAGTGTAAATTAACATACTATACTATATTATAATATATGTTGTTATATTATAATTTGCTAAAATATAATATATTGTCTAACATTACACCTCAGTAGAATCACTTAACATTAACAAATAATAAAATTTTCTCAAAAACGATTAATGTTCATTTTAGATGTAAAATTATTATTTTTCTATTAGAAATGGTACAAAATAGCATAATTTTGGTGTTGTTTCGGTGTGTGACATGAATTTGGCAAAATTCTTCCATCTCAACTTCAAATTAACATTTTGTGAGTTTTGACCCAATGTATTATAACAAAAGTAAAACATACTAAAATGTACAATAACATTTAATAACACACCACCACATTCATATATATGTGAAGTTATATTGTTATGTACATTATATATTAATATTTCATATAACATATATTATCTACATTACACCTTAAAATGAATCAGTTTAAACAAAAAAATTATAAATTTTGGTTGAAAATTGAACATTTTTTTTGGATGCAAAATTCCATTCTTTTGATTAAATGACACACCATGGCACACCCAAATGATGTTCCCTAAAGCTTACCCTAAATTTGGCCAAATCCCATCATCTCAGCCTATAAATTAGTATATTTATAAATTATGCCAGTACAAACTCTACTACATCATACTGTAATAAACTAAAATATGCTAAACACAAGTAGTAATACACAATAGTATGCTATAATGCATGATGCTACACTATGTTATCGCATCATATATTATAATACACTATAACATATTATGTTATATTATATTGCATATCACATCACAAGGGATTATTTAAGGTAAAAAATCATAAAATGTCTAAATAATAAAAAACTATATATTTTAGTCATTCCACTTGCATATTTTAAATTTAAATAATATATTATGATTCCATGCCCAACCTATTATGAATTTGGCCAAATTCCACCATTTTAAAGTCTAAATTAACATTTTTATAAATAATGCTAGTGTATGCTCGACTGCATGATTATAAAATACTAAAAGAATTTAAAATGCATAGAATATTATGTTATGATATATGATGTTATACTGTGCTACAACATATAATATTTATTTTGAACACAAAATCTTACTTTTTAGACTACAAGTGACGTAGCATAGCTTTGGAACTACAACCTAATTCCCACTTCAAATTTAACAAATTTGGTCATATAATTTATTGAATTAATTTTTTATGATTTATATTAATATAGACTATAGGCACAATACCATAATATACTAAAACATTTCAAAACATCTTATAACATCCAAAATTACATCAATACATTCTTAAATATATGATGCTACATTGTACTATAATATATGGTATCATAATATGATTTAAGGTTACAATTTAGGGTATTCAAATCTTTAATAGTTAAGGGAAAGTCTCTTGAAGACATATTCTTTAGCTAACATAACTATGTTAGGATTAGGTCATTCTTTAAATCTACTCCTAATGACATCTTTATTTAAGGTTTAGGGTTTAGGGTTTAGGGTTAGGGGTTATATGGTTTATGGTTTAGGGTTTTGGGTTTTGGGTTTTGGCAGGGTTTAGGGATGTAGGTGAGGGTTTATGGTTTATGGTTTAGGTTTAGGGTTTAGTTTAGTTTAGGGTTTAGTGTTTAGGGTGGGGTTTAATTAGGGTTAGGGTTTAGGGTTTAAGGTTTAAGGTTTAGGGTTTAGGTGGTTTAAGGTTTAATTTAAGAGGTCAAATTCATATTCAACATTTCTTCTTTTTGATTTGATCAACCAAGTAGCACACCAAGTTTTCTAGGACACAAGCAATGACATAGAAAACAAATGAGCACCCATTAAGCCAATCAAAAACCCTAGATAAGTAGAACCATCTTTACTATAAAGACACTATTCCATAAGAAGCTAATCAGATTGATAGTTCTAAAATTTCTCCAATTCCCATTATAAACACCCTCGCCTCCCGAATTATGGGATCCTCCATCATATCCCCGATCTCTCCCTCCGTCACCATCACGGCTGTAACCTTCATCACTCATTCTGCCTACATGACCACCACTGCTCCGACCACCACCTCAAGATCCCCCATCACCATCCATATACCACCGCCTTTGTCTCCACCGCCATCTAGATTCAGCCTACTCTTGACTGGATGTTCCTACCAATCTTCCCATTCTTAGGGTTTAGGGCTAATTTTTTAATTTAGGGTTTAGGGTTTGGGGTTTAAGGTTTATGGTTGTAAGTTTAAGGGTTTAGGGTGGAAGGTTTAGAGTTTAGAGTTTAGGGTTTAGGATTTTAGGGTCTAGAGTTTAGGGTTTAGTGTTTAGTATTTTAGGATTTAGGGTTTAGGGTTAGTTTTAGGGTTTAGGATTTAAAATTTAGGGTTTAGGTTTTTGGGTTTAAGTTTTTTTAATTAAGTAAACTTGTAGGTTTAAGGTTATTTGGTTTATTTTTTATTTATTTGAGTTTATTCTATTTTTTATTTTTATTTAGTTTAGTTTATTTATTTTGGTTTAGGATTTTTTTATTTTCTTTTTTAGGTTTAGGTTTCTTTTTTAGTTGAGTTTTATTTTTATTTTATATTTTAAGTTTAGGTTTTCTTTTTTAATTTTAAGTTTAGGTTTAGGTTTTATTTTTATTTTAGGTTTATTTTAGGTTTTAGGTTTATTTAGTTTAGGTTTAGGTTTATTTTAGTTTATTTTATTTTATTTAGTTTATTTTAGGTTTAGGTTTATTATTTTAGGTTTAGGTTTAAGTTTATTTATTTTAGTTTAGTTTATTATAGTTTAGGTTAAGTTTATTTTATTTAATTTATTTTATTTTGGGCATAGGTTTTAGATTAGGGTTTTACTTTATTTATTTTAGGTTTTATTTTAGATTTATTTTAGATTTAGGTATTTAGTATTAATTTTTTTATTTTATGTTTATTTTATTTTATGTTAGGTTTAACTTTAGTTAGTTTTTTATTTTAGTTTAGTTTAGTTTTATTATTTTATTTAAATTTAGTTTATATTTTTTGTTTTATTTTTTTGGTTTAGGTTTAGTTTTAGTTTATGTTTTTATTTTATTTTATTTTTAAATTTTATTTTGGTTTAGGTTTATTTTTTTATTTTATTTTTATGTTTTATTTAATTTAGGTTTAGGTTTTTAGCTTTTTAGGGTTTAGGGTTTAGGATTTAAGGTTAGTTTAGGGCTTAGGGTTTATAGTTTGGGGTTTAGGGTTTTGGGTTTATGGTTTTAGGTTTAAGTTTTAAATTTAATGTTTATGTTTTAGTTTAGGGTTTAAGGTTTTTTTTAACAGAGAACAAATTCAATTTACTACTTTTTTGATTTCATCAACCAAGTAGCACCCCAAGTTTTCTAAGACACATGATATAGATAAAAAATGAGCACCCATAGCAAATCAAAATCCCTAGATAACTAGAACTCTCTCTACTGTAAAGACACAGTTCCATAAGTATCACATTGGATCGGTCGTTCTTCATTTCTCCAGTTCCCATCAGAACTAACCCTGCCTCTCAAGTAGCGGGATCTTCCATGATATCCCTGATCTCTCCCTCCGCCACCACCATGGCAGTAACTTCCATCGCTCCTACTGCCTCCATCACCACCACTACTCCGAGCACCACCTCCATATCCACTAGCACCTCCAGATGCCCCACCACCACTGTGATAAGCACTGTCATCGCATTTGCCTACATCGCTAGATCTAGACTAAGCCTAGTTGTCGGTGATGTTCCTGCTGGCAAGGTTCTGTCCATTCTTAGGGTTTAGGGTTAGTTTAAGGTTTAGGGCTAGTTTTGAATGTTGGGTTTAGGGTTTAGGGTTTAGGGTTAGTTTAAGGTTTAAGGTTTAGAATTTAGGGTTTAGGGTTTAGGATTTAGGGTTATAGGTTTTAGGATTTAGGGTTTAGGGTTTAGGGTTTAGGGTTTTTTTATTGTTTTTTTTTTTTTGGGAAACCCCATGATACGGGGGTATTTTATTGCCACAAAAAAAGGGTTACAAGGTCCTTAAAGGGGATAAACTCTGAAACTACTGCTCAAAGAGATACAATCAGCCTAAGGAGTAAATCCCCATCTAAGTACATCCAAGAGCAAAAGAAAACATTAAAGCAATCAAAAGATACAAGATGATTAACATAATAGGCTAAAGAAAGTATAAGGCCAATGCTCTGATGGTTGTAAGAGTGCTTGGTAATATGGAGCAAACCTGCAAGATAAAAAGAGAGAAACACCTGCAAAGTGATAATGAGAGAGAGATTAGAACAGTTAAGGTAATACTGACAAAAAGATAGAAGGAAACAATATAATATGAGTATGATAATAAGGAAATGTGATAGAGAAGGCTCAGGCTCAATCACACCATGTTAGTGATGCAAATATGAGCATCCAAACTTCGAGAAGGGTTACATCACATGAGCTACTACCAACCAAAAGGAGTGAGAACATCACAGCCATCATAGCCAACAAACCTGTGAGAAGGAAGCACCCAGTTGTTGATATTCTTGTAAGCTTTATTACCTGAAAACCTAAGCAAAATCATATCTAAAATATATAGGTAATTGCTAAGAGCTGCAGGATAAGGATTCTCATTCAAGAAAATTATCATCAATATAGCCATCTTGACATGAGAATACATAAACATAAGTGAGTGAGCCATCTTAGCCGTAATCTCATGAATAGCCATGTTCGAAAGAAATTAGTTCAAGATATAATCCCTCCATAAGAAAATTATGAGGAGACAACTACGAAAACCCGTTAAATAAGTCAATGAGCCTATAATTAACACCATCCCAATCACATGATATGTAAATGAATCCAGGAAACAATCCTTATTAATGACCGGAGAAAGCAATAGTAAAGGAAGACAACATAGCTCAACACAGGGAATGAACTGCAACCAACCAAAATTAGCACCCAGAAAGAACAAGTTAGAGCGAGCTCCAATAGCGCATTCGTGGCCACCATTCATAATCCACCAACAATCAATCCAAAGAACAAGACGAAAAAGGCAACAACCTCCAAGATAGGGGACTAAAGCCATAATACCAATCTTCGAATAAACTGCTCATAAGATTGAACCAACCAGTCAGAAAAGAGGTAGCAGGAGATGCAGATCGGAGAAAATAGGAGATAAATTGCACGGGCAATCTGAAAGCCAACCCCAACAGTCAAACATCTAATACAACATTGGAACCCGCCATAAAAACAATCAACAAGTGAATTGAAATGAGTCTCAACATTAAAATCCAGAAAATAGCAACAGTTAAGACGACAACATCCAAGATAGGAAGATACAGCAAATTGGCCATAAAACTCCTTAATCAGAGAAGACATGGCAATAGTAGATAAACAAAAAAATAAAGCATATCGATAGTTATCCTGAAGGTAGCAAAATAAACAAAAATCACCAAAAACCCTCACCATCAGGACAGCAATTGCAGGAGCATCTTTCAGGACATGAGACCCTGAAAGTCTACAACCAACAAAGAAAGAGCCAACTGAGGAGACAAGGAAAAACAAAAAGGTAAATCTCCAAGACAAGAGACAACCAAAATAGAAAAAACCAGTTAGCTCGCCATGTTGCCACTCATCCAGGATAATCAAAATAATAGAAAGTTTAACAGAAAAAGGATGAAGTAAACAATAGCAGAAAAGGTAGATCAATGAATTCCAATGATAGGCATAAAATAGACCAGGAAGGTGATTCAAAGCAAAATCAACCAAGTAATCAACAACTTCAATAGAGACTTGCTGTACCAAATAATCCAAAGCCACAGGGGTAGTAAGGTGGGTATTGATCCGAGTACCAACCAACAAGGGCTTAAAACCAACAAGCTATCCAAGATTCCACCCATAAACATATATAGGTAAAGGAAAGGATAGAGAGTGTATCACTCCCCACCATAAGCCTATCCGAAGTGACATTCGAGAAATCGACGGTCGATGCTTATTCACCATATTCCACGCCAAGGGTAATGACAATAATAACCAGTGGGTTTGTTAATAACCCAATTATGCATATAAGATAAATCATTGATTAATTTCAAGCATAACAAAGAAATGTGCTTCAAGTTGTTTGTGTTCCAAACATAGCATAGGATGGGAGAACAATAGCAAGGAATAGCAACAACATCCTGGCAAAGATGGACAATCGTAACACTCCCATTAGAAAAGGAAGTATTACGAGAAGGATATAAAGTAAAATTGTATGAGTTCAAGGATTTTCCATCGAGTAAGCGTCACAATCCCAGATGCATAATGATAATCCCATGAAAACTCCAAACTGGATCATGGGAAGCAAGACCAAACATCAAGACTAGTATTGAAAAAATAACACAATTCCATTTCTGCAAAGAGATATTAGTGTAGAGATGGGATATCCCAATCAGCAAAATAACAAGAATAAAGTAAACGCAACCAATAGTGCTCAATAGCTCTAAGAACAAATAGTTCCCCTCATGCATTGATTAAGAAACTAGCCAAGAAAGGTAAATCAAGAAAGTCCCACAAATTAATGTAACTTATAACAGATTAAAGTACCACAGCAGATTAAGAGATAAAAGAAAATGTCGACCCGCAGACAAAACGGAAAATCGAAAAGCTACCACATAAGGAACAATCATAACAGCAGCAACACTATCCCAATTCAACCCATAATCCTTGGAGAAATACCCCACAGGCTTGCCATAATAACAATCATTGAGAGTATACAAACCATAGGTTAAGATCCAGTAGAACAATTGATTAGGCACAGTGATCTGCACAATACTAGTAGCAGTAAAAGGGATACTATAGCAGGTTACGACAGTAGCTCAGTGACAACTAATCAGGTAAACCAAATCCACAAACATCCAAAATCTTAAAACAGCAATAGGCAACATCAGACTATAGTACTTCTCAAACATAAATGACACTACAATCCAAGAAGGTAACAGCACAAAACCATTAGATGCAGGATTACAATATAAATAATGACTATAAATATGATTCACGTACCACCCCAAATGAGCAAAGAATCGTAAATAATCCAGCAATCGAAAGCCACTCCCATCGAGACTAATGCAACATTGAAGCCACTAGAATATAAAATAAGAAGATGATTCCAAGTAGAGACATCATTACCAATCGAATTTTAAGAAAATAAAGGTCCAAAACCAACTTGCTAAGACAAGAGTAGGCAAGATGGCAAAAAATAGCAGAGGAAAACTGGGAGAAGCACAAGAAAAATCAGAGAACCCACAATGATGAAAAAACCAAATCAACAAACAAATCAACAAACAACCATGGCAGCAAACCTCCAAAACCCAAAAAGCAATTAAACCCAATCCATTCTAGTATAAGGATTTCAGACCAAAATAACCATTAAAAGAGACCAGGGTATTACAATTTCTTCCCTTGTAGGAAAGCATGCTGAGGTTAGGCATTATATAAGCAAGGATAGTCGGCTGTACAGAAAGTCTTGAAGCCCAACAACCAACCAAAATCCTTTCAGCATAAGTGATGGAACCTTTATGAATAAGGCCTTTAAGGAGTAGAGAGTCCCAAGGAATGTAAGCATCAGCCAAAGAAGTACTATAATCATCAAAATAAAAATTTCAACCAGCATAATGCACACTAATCCGATGCCTAGAATCAACATAGTAGCAATGCTCTAGCCATATTGTCGGAGAAAACTGGTTAAAGGAGTTAGTATAAAAATCTAAGCCCATCAAAATAAATAACTTCCTCCAAAGAATGATTAATTCTTCGTTTAGAAATAATTGTATCAATGAAATTAAAGTCCCAAGTGGGATTGTAGTTATAAAACCGAACAAAACCCAAAGCAACCGGGTTCCAATTCAATAGATTGATGTGCATATAGTTCAACATCTGCCCCATAATATTGTAAATGCCAAAAACAGAAAGCTTCCAACTAAAGGAGAAGGGGTAAAGGTAGCAAGTCATGGCAAAGAGCACAAGACAACAACGATATCTATGAGGAGTATCCATAAAGAACACAAGAAAATAGAAAACCAGAAAAAAGGGAGGCAAAGAGGAGAATTAGATTCTGAGGTAAGGAAGCCCAGAGTTGTCCAAGTTAATCAGACCACGCAAGTATTTGGGCAATGTAAATTGATCAAAGAAGATGATACTGTCTAATCTCGTACCCAGATTTGCAAGGTAATCAGCACAGGCGTTACCTTCACTCCAAACATGAGTGATGGTAAAATTCAGTTGAGAGAGAAGAGCCCTAGTTTGCTTGAGGAGGTAGAACAAACAAGCGTTGCTCATATTAGTAGAAGTCAAAAGATCAATCAGTAGAAGAGCATCCACCTCTATCCAAATATTGAGCCAGCCATTTTGAATACAAATTTCTAAAGCTTTGTGGACTGCCATAAGCTCAAGATAAGGGACAAGTCTGGAAATAAGGGATAAGCAAATGCACATAGGACTATACCCTTAGAATCTGAAAATGCCTCCACAACTGAGCCATTATGAGAGACAGCCATCAAGATAATTTTAATAATATGATAAAGAGGTTTTTTTCCAAAAAACCATTCTATCATTTCGATAGTAAGTCTAGTCTGGAAGGTTGAGGCCCAGTTTATTGGCTACAGATTTATAGCCTTTAAAATGCTTGTGATGAATTAAGTTAGCTTTAAACAATTCACAAATTTTGTTTTTAGTTTTAGCAATAATCCTCATGTGATTCATACAAATCCCATGATGTTTAGCATCATTTCGGTCCATCCATATGAACCAAATAAGAGTAATGGCGATTATGATTTAGTATATGACCTTTGGTGCATTGTCAAGTAAACTTCAAAGAAGTTGATATAAAGTAAAAGAACAATTAAAATTGATGTTGAATAGATCGTCATACCAAATCCAAATTTTAGAGGCAATAGCCCCATTAACAAAAACATGGTTAACATTCTCAATATGAGAACAACATTGACATTTAGAGGGTAAAGTAAAACCCTTTACCCCACAACAAAAGAGTCAATGAATAAAGTTTTTTAGGATACAAGTTAGACAGAGTAAGAAGAGGGATATTATTATTCCAAATTTTGGAGAACATAATAGAAGAATCACAGTGTCTTTAGTGTGAAGCCACACATTTTTAAGGTTGAAATCCCCATTATGAGATAGCTTAAGATAATCGATCATGATTGTTAGGAGTGATAGGAATATTAGTAATCATATTTAAGAAAGTGGAAGGAATAGAATCAATAATCTTACTAGTGTTCCACTTGTGATTTTGCGAGAATGAATTAACTCTAAAAGTGGAGTGAGTGTAGAGTAAGTCATCAATGGATCCACAACCACTCAGTTGTCTTGCCAAAAGAAGGAATTGCCGAGTTTATGCCCCAAAAAATTAAGGATTCTGCATCCCAAGAAGTCTTCCATACAGAGAATCACCGATTTAAAGGGATAAATGAGAGGATGTTTACCACATGCAATATTTAGAAGTCATGAAATTTGCCCAAAGACTATTTTTGCTCCTAAAATTCCACCAAAGTTTGTAGGAGAAGGCATTGATAACTTCTTTGATGGATTTACAACCTAGACCTCCCTCTTCAAGAGTACCACAATTTTTGGACCAAGATGACTGCATTTTTAGAGGAGGTATTGGTTCCTCGAAGTTTGTTTAATAGACGCTCAATTCTATTGATGGTAGAGTTGGTAGGCACAATGGTTTGGAGAAGGTATATAGACATGGAATTTAGAGTGCTCTTGATCAAGGTAAGCCTACCACTGAAAGAGAGTAAATTCTAAACCGAAATTTTGTTAGAAATTTTCTAAATTAGATCATCAAAAGGTGTGATCTTTTTGGCCTTTAAGAAAGAGCCCCAAGGTAATTAAGAGGGAGTTGATTTTGCTTAAAATTAGTAATTACGGATATTTGGTTAAGTCTATTAGGTGGAATCTTAGTTGAAGGAATAAAACTACATTTCTTCATTAAGAAAAAAGACCACTAACTTTACCAAAATCATTTAGAGGTTCTTAATGGTTTTAACATGTTGAAGGGAGCCGTTGCAGAAGATAATGAAATCATCTGCAAAGCTAAGATGAGAAATAGGGAAGCCTCCATGAGTTTTAAAAGACATATTAGGATTATTAGCTAAAAGATTGTTAAGGCTCCTAGACAGGTATTCAATAGCGATGATAAAAAGAGAAGGTGATAGTGGGTCACCTTGCCTCAAACCATGGCTAGAAGGAAAGAAACCTATGGACTCACCATTCAAGATAACCGAAAACCAGATATTCATGATACACCTTTTTATAATCCGGATAAAACTATCAGAAAAACCAAACAAATTCAGGATTTGAAAGAGAAAATCCCATGAGAGATTGTCAAAGGCTTTAGCAATGTCCAATTTGAATAAGATGTTGCCTCCTCTAGAAGGGACATCAATGTCATGAACCAGCTCTTGCACAAGAAGAATATTATCCGATATTACTCTGTGTTTAACAAAACTAGTTTGATTTGGGGAGATGATTTTAGGAAGCAAAGGGCTAAGTCTATTGTTTATTAATTTAGTAATGAGATTTTGAAAAAAGGTGCAAAGACTAATCGGTCTAAAATCGCCCCAAGATTCAGGATTGTTGGTTTTGAAAATAAGGACAATAGAAGTGCTAGAAAAGTATTTTGGAATAGGATTGCCATCAAACAAATCAATAACAACATCAACTAAGTCAATTTTAATAAATGACCAACAATGCTGAAAGAAGTGGGTCGATAGTCGTCAGTCGTTCATGTTCTTAAGAGTAATACTAATCCTTTGAAGGACACATAGTGAGTAAATGATTATCCTCACCGTAATCATAGAGGGATAAGATGAGTGTTTGATAAAGTTCCTAGCAACGGATTAGAATTTAATAAAGTTTGGAAATGATGTATGATAGAATCCTTAATATCATTATTATCGATTATCCATTCACCATTAGAGTTCTTAATTAATCAAGTTTAAGGCTCCGCTTATTACAAATGGCATGAAAATACCGGTGTTTCTGTCACCATCACAAATATGCTTGCGCTTTTGACGCCAATAGGTTTCTTCCATATTTTGATAATTAGCCAAGGTATTCTTGGCAATGTTCAACTCTTCCGTTATCGGGATTGGAGCTCTCTTCAAGAGAACAAACCTCTTGTTCCATAGCTTTAAGATTTGTGAAAAGGTTTTGAAAATGTGTTTGTTCCACCAATTGAGATTTTGTTTAAGTCTTTTGAGCTTAAGCCAAAGACAGTCATACCTTTAATAATTATCCGGAAAATAGGGGCCATCCAATAGTGAGAGTGACATTGGTCACTATGTTGGGTCCACATATTTTGAAATCAAAGGAGAGGGAGACAGGGGGGGGGGATTTTGAAGGAAATCAAAAGAGGAGCATGGTCAGAGAAAGTTCTGCTCAAATGCTCAACAATGGTAGTGGGCCACTAATTGATCCAAAGAGAATTAAATATGGTCCTATCTAGACGCTGCCAAAGTCTAGAGTTGTGCCAATGGTAATTAGACCTGAAACCAATGTCAATGCAATCAAGGATCATATTTAAGAAGTCCTCCATGGAATGAAGGTTAGGAGAACATCCACCCCTTCTTTCAACTAGCTATGATAGTATTGAAATCACCTCCAACCAAAGGAAGGTTAGCCGAGGAAGGAAGGTGTGTAAGTGATTCCAAAGGATGTTCCTACCACTATTACAAGAAGCATAGATAAAAGAGCCAAAAGTCGATAAGTCACCTAAGGAGATTTTGACATTAACCAATTGGTCAAGATCATCAATGATGGAAATGGTGATGGAGTTGTGCCAAAAGCACCAAATTTTATTATTAAAATTGAAGAAGAAATTATGAAAACCAAGGGATCTAGCGACAAAAGAAATCTTAGAAGAATTAATGAGAGGTTCAATAAGAACAAGTAACTTGATATTATGAACACGACAAAGACTCCTAACACGATTGCGGATAGGAAGAGACCCACAACCCCGGATATTCCAAATAAGAAAATTAATCATAAGGGGACAACCAAAAGGGAAAAGAAGAGAGAAAGGAAAGAGAGGAAAGAAATGATGACACATTACTTGTGTGGGGTGGAAGAAGAGCGAGTGGTTCTAATGAAGTTATTATTAGAAATTTTTTCTTTGTAGGATTTTTTGTTTTTAACAATTTGAAAGGCTCTATCAGAATCCAAATTATCTTCATCAGAAAGAGATTGATTTTTGTGTTCCAGAATAGTAGAAGGATCTATCAATGTTTTAGAAGAGGGGATTTCACCTTCTTCCCTATCGGATAGAGTGTGAGAAATTGGGTTCAATTGTTGATTATCACTCTGAAGGGAAGTAGATGGGGAAGTTCTAGCACCATTTGTCATACAAATATCTTTCTCAATATGTTCTGAAGCCATAGGGTCATCATTGTTTTGGTCCATTATATGATTCTCATTCAAATTGTTTAGTTGGGTGTCCAATATAAGGCTACCATTCAGATTTTCAGTAGGATTTAAATGCAGCAAAGAGCTATCATGGGAAACCAGATTATTACAGGTGAGGTTAGGTAAATTGTCATGGTATCGCCACACCCCTCAATGTGCATTTTAGTACCAAGGTCGAGTGTTTTCCACTAGACAGATCGAGGAGGTGTGGGAGGAGAGGTTCTTTTGAGTATCTTTAGGCATATGCTAGAATAGTGGTTTTCCCAGTTTCATTAATGGTAGTCTATTCGCGTGGTAAATTTTTTCGAGATTAGGATGAAGCACAAAGCATGAGTGGTCGGTGCAGAATTTTGCGGAGTGCAAAAGACAGAAAATTTTTGAATTTAATTTTTTGACTATATCCAAATTTTTTGGAGCCAATCCAAACCTCTTTGGGATATTTTTTGTGATGTCTATCTCAAGAATAAGAATTTACCGGATGGCCTAGATCTAGTGGCGCTGTTTTGGTCAATTTGGAGAGGCCTACCAAAAGGCCAACAGAAACAAAACTTGATGAGTGACATAATGTATGCGATGTTAGGAAAAGCAAGCCAAAGAGGGACAATGGGAGATTCCTCTTTGACATCAAAGAAGGGCGACCATTTCAATAGCCGCATATGACAATTATGCACAAAATAAGAATGATGAGCAAAAACCCATGAATAATCTAAATCATTTGAGAGTTGAATAAGAATGTGACGGGGATCGATCAGCCCGACAGTGAAAGTACCCGATAATTTTAAACTATGAAAGAAAGAGTGAATATTATCAAGAGTCGGGCATCGAAGGGAGAATTTACCCACCAAAATGAACTCGAAGGGCTTAGCAAGTTTCTCAACATCTGACCAACACACTACCGAATCACGATAAGAAGTCAAAATGAGATTAAGCATTCGAAGCTAGGGATCTTACCGATAAGGCATCTTTGAATGATTTAACAACGTGCATTTAATCAATCCAAAACCCAGAATCGAGCGAAAGCCGCTGTCGACGCTGGCCGAAGCGACGGGATTCACGAGACCGCCTCGCCATTATTCTAATCCAAGGACGTCACACCATATGGGAGACAGTGCGCCAAGCAGAGAAGCACGCAGACAAGCGGCCAAATACCCGAGAACAGCCAATCCACCGAGGGGAACTCAAAATTGCCAGAGAGGGAGCGCAGCCGAGAGGGAGAGATTTTTTTTTTGGATTTAGGGTTTAGGGTTTAGGGTATAGGGTTTAGGCTCTTAGGGTTTAGGGTTTAGGGTTCGAGGTTATTTTATTTTATTTTTTTATTCTTTTTTATATTAAGTAAACTGGTAGGTTTTCCATTATTTAGTTTATCTTGTTTATTTTTTATTTATTTTAGTTTACTTTATTTTTATTTTTATTTAGGTTTATTTTTTATTTAGTTTAGTTTATTTATAACTTTATTTATTTTAGTATAGATTTTATTTTAGTTTATTTTTAGATTTAGGTTTAGGTTTAGGTTTATTTTTTGTTTAGTTTTATTTTTAATTTATTTTTTAGGTTTAGGGTTTATTTTCTTATTATTAGGTTTTGTTTCAGAATTTTATATTATTTTTTAGGTTTAGGTTTTAGATTTTCATTTTAGGTTTATTTTAGGTTTTATTTTTTAGTTCAGGTTTAGGTTATTTTTTAGTTTATTTTATTTTATTTAGGGTTTAGGTTTAGGTTTATGTTTTATTTAATTTAGTTTAGTTTATTTTAGTTTAGGTTTCAGTTTATTTTATTTTTATTTTAGGTTTAGGCATTTTATTTAGGCTAGGGTTTAAGTTTTATTGTTTATTTATTTTTAGGTTTTTTTAAGTTTATTCTTTAGGTTTAAGTTCTTTTTTAATTTAATTTTATTTTATTTTATGTTTATTTTATTTTTATTTTATGATTAGTTTTTATTTTATTCTAGTTTTTTATAGTTCTGTTTAGGTTATTATTTATTTTTTTCTAGTTTATTTTTATTTTTTATTTTATTTTCTTTTTAGGTTTAAGTTTAGATTTAAGTTTAGGTTTAAGTTTTAGTTAAAGTTTTTATTTTATTATATTTTTGTTTAGGCTTTCTATTTAATTTTTTATATTTTATTTAGTTTAAGTTTAGGATTTTAGCATTTTTATGTTTTAGGGTTTAGGGTTAGTTGAGGGTTAAAGGATTAGGGTTTAGGGTTTAGGGTTTAGGGTTTAAACTTAAGGGTTTAGGGTTTATGGTTTAGGGTTTTAGGGTTTAGGGTTTATGGTTTTTGGGGTTTAGGGTTTAGGGTTGAGGGTTTAGGTTTTAGGTCTAGGGTTCAGGTTTTAGTTTATTCTTTAGGGTTTTCAATTTTTTTTAATAGAGAATAAATTCAGATTCAACATTTCTTTTTTTATTTCCTCAACTAACTAACACTCCAAGTTTTTTAGACACAAGCGACAGCATAGATAAAAAATAAGCACTCATGGAACAAATCAAAAACCCTAGATATTATAACCATCTCTATTATAAAGACACAGTTCCATAAGCAGCAGATCAGATCAACCATTCTTTAGTTTCTCTAGTTCCCAATGGAACCACCCTGGCCTCTCGAGTAGCGGGATCCATCATCATATCCCCGATCTCTCCCTCCGCCACCACCACGGCTGTAACCTCTATCGCTCCTCTCACATCCATAACAACAACTGCTCTGACCACCACCTTCATATCCACAAGCTCCTCCAGATCCCCCATCCCCACTATGATAACCACAGCCTCCGCCTTCGCCTCCTCCGCCAGATCTAGATTGAGCTTAGTTGATAGTGATGTTCTTGCTGTCAAGGTTCTTCCCATTGTTAGTGTTTAGGTTTTGGTTTAGGGTTATTAGGTTTTAAGGTTTATGTTTATTTTTTAATTTATTTAGTTACTTTAAGTTTAGGTTTAAGGTTTGAGGTTTAGGTTTTAGCATTTAGGGTAAGGGTATAGGGTTTAGGGTTTAGGGTTTAGGTTGTAGGGTTTGGGGTTTAAGGTTTAAGGTTTAAAGTTTTATGATTTATGCTTTTAAATTTTAGGGTTTAGAATTAGGGTTTAGGGTTTAGGGTTTTTTAAAGTTTAGCATTTAGGGTTGGGGGATTAGGGTTTGGGGTTGTATGTTTAGGGTTTAGGGTTTATGGTTTGGGGTTTAGTGTTTTAGGGTTTATGCTTTTATGGTTTAGGGTTTATGGTTTAGGGTGTGCAAGGTTTAGGGCTCACGTTTAGGGTTTAATTAAGCAAACCCAAGATTTAGCTTACTTAGTTTATTTTTATTTAAGTTTAACTTATTTTATTTTAGGTTTAATTTTATTTTGATTTAGTTTAGATTATTTATTTTAGGTTTATTTATTTTAGGTTTTATTTTAGTTTATTTTTTTAGGTTTATGTTCATTTGTTTAGTTTTATTTTAATTTTTTTAGGTGTAGGTTTTATTTTATTTTTTTAGGTTTAGGTTTAGGTTTTTATTTTATTTTTTTAGGTTAAGGTTTTAGGTTTTTATTTTAGGTTTTATTTTTCAATTTATGTTTATGTTTATTTTTAGTTTATTTTATTTTATTTAGTTTAAGTTTAGGTTTAGTTTGTTTTAAGTTTAGGCTTAGGTTTTATTTATTTTACTTTCCAGTTATCTATCCTAAAGAAATAAAATCCATTATTAATACCCCAAAAAATGAGACATTCTACTTTCCATTTAATATCATAGAGCCATTTCCAAACAATAGAGTCACCATGTTTATAATTGCAAATTAAAGGATGCTTACCTTTACAATATTTAAATTTCATGAATTTAGCCCAAAAACTTTTATTTCTCCAAAAATTCCACCTAAGTTTATAAGAAAAATCATTGGCAAAATCCCTTAAAGATCTGCACCCAATATCACCTTCATAAATAGTACTACACATATTAGACCAAGAAGTCCAATGACGCCTTTTGGCCAAATTCCTAGAGCCCGAAAAAAACTTATTGAAAAGTCTTTCAATCTTGATAAGAACGTGGGAAGTAGGAACAATATTAAGCAACATGTAAAAAGGAAAAAAAAATAAAGAATACATTTAATAACAATTAATCTACCACCAAAAGATAAAAAATAAAATTCAATGGAAGAAATTTTATATTGAATATTATGAAATACCTCATCAAAGAGATGGGATCTCTTATGGCCACAATATAAAGGGGAGCCTAAATATTTAATAGAAAGATTTTGATGAGAAAAACTAGTAATGTCCTTTATTTTATAAATTCTATAAACAGAAATAAAATTAGAAGTGATTAATCAACTTTTATGAGTACTAATCAAAAGGCCACTTTCATTTTCAAATTTATTTAAAAAATCCTTATGTTTTTTAACATAATGTAACGAGCAATTATAAAAAATTATGAATCATTAGCAAAGCCTAAGTGAGAGATAGCCAAACCACCAAGATTCCTGAAATACATACTAGAATTCTTCTAAAAAAGATTAAGCCAACGAGACAAATATTCAACCATAATAATCCTTGTCTTATACCTTCAGAGGAATTAAACAAACCAAAGTTTTCATCATTGATAACTAATGAAAACTAAACATTTCTAATTATATTGTTAACCAAAGAAAGAAAATGATTAGAAAAACCAAATAAAGTAAGAATGATATTAAGAAAATCCCAAGAAATGTTATTATAAGCTTCGGTGATGTCAAGCTTAAAAAGTAAGTTTCCACCTATTGTTTTAACATTCAAATCATGAATCAATTCTTGAGCAAGCAAGATGTTATGAAAAATAGTTCTACCTTTCACAAAGCCAGTTTGATTAGGAGAGATAATCTTAGGAAGAAACTTACGAAGGCTATTAATCAAAATTTTAGAAATCAATTTCTTAAAAATAGTACAAAGACTAATAGGTCTAAAGTCAATCCAAAAGTTAAGATTATCTTTCTTAGGATTAAGAATGACAGAAGTGCTAGTAAAATATTTAGGAATAGAATTCCCTTGAAAAAAATTCTTAACAGGATCAGGAAGATTAATTTTAATAATAAATGAAGCTTTTGAAAGAATAAAGTAGTAACCATCCCGCTTGCATGAATTAACATTCATACCATTAAAAATATTATAAATTTCGATTAGAAGGAGGAGCAACTGTGCACTCATTATCCTCGATACATAATAGAAGGGATGATAGGGGTTAAATGCTGTTGACAATTTTATTTAAAAGATCTTTAAAATAACTAAGAGTAGAAGAAAATATATCCTCTTTTTTAGTAAGCCAAGAACCATCAAAGTTCTTGATTTTATGAATGTAACCAAGAACTCTCCTTTTCATTACCAAAGCATGAAAATATTTAGTGTTTCTCTTCCCCTTAGAAAGATGCTTAGAGGTAGCTTTTTGTTTCCAATAAGTTTCCTCCAAATCCTGAAACTTAATGAGAATATCTTTAGCTTCAGCAAGATTAGAACAAAAAGAACAATCAGTAATAACAAGTTCTTCCAAATCTTTCACCTTTTGTTCCATATTCTTGATATTATCAAAAAAAATTTTAAAGCAATTTATGTTCCACCAAGTGATATTATGCTTAACCCTTTTAAGCTTAAGCCAAAATCTCATCATATCAAATGCAGAATTATCAGGAGAAAGAGGAGCACACTAATTATAAGCAATAACATCAAGAAAAATTTTATCTTGTAACCACATATTTTGAAAACAAAAATTTTTAATGACATTATTGTTATGAACATCATCCTTAATAGAAACCAAAAGAGGAGCATGATCTAAGAGAGTTCTATTAAGATGCTCTAACGAAGTTAAAGGCTAACAATTTAACAAATAATTTTTAAATAATGCATGATCAAACTATTGCCACAATCTATGATTATTCCAAGTAAATTGAGAACCAATGAAACCAACATCATAAAGATTACAATCCAAAATCATATTTGCAAAATCTTCTATTTAATGTAAATTCAGTAAAGAACCCCTTTTCCTTTCATTCAAAAAAAGGAGCATATGGAAATCCCCACTAACAATCCAAGAATTATTAACAACAGAAGCAAAATTCGATAATTTATCCCAAGGAATTCTCCTCCCTAACCTGTTACAAGCAGCATAAACGAAAGAACCAAAAGCATGATAATAATTAAATGAAATATCCACATTAACAACTTGATGAAAATCATTAATAACATTAGTAGAAAAAGAAATATTCCAAAATAACCAAATGTTATTATTGCTATTGAAATAAAAATTGCTAAAACCAATCATCTTGGCCACATGCATTATTTTAGATGAAAAAAAAGGTTCAAAAATGACCAAGAAACCACCATTATAAATTCTACAAAGATTCCTAATTCTATTTCTAACAACAAGAGTACCAATGCCCCTCACATTCCAAATAAGAAAGTTAAACATTAATTTTTATTAAGCAAAGAAGATGAAGAAGATCGAGTAGATCTAGAAACTTTAGGAGGATAATTTTTAAACTATTTTTTCCTTTTCACAAAAGTAGTTTTAAAATCAAACTCATTTTCCATGGATTGATCACCAGAAAATTTTTTGTCATCATTATTAATAATAGATTTAGGAGAAGATCCCATTTGACAATAAGAAAAATCCTCATTCTCCATTAAATGAGAATTAAAACTAAGCAAAATACCATCCAAAATAATAGTTAAAGAAAGGGAAGAAATAGATTTATTGACCAAACAAAAACTTGGCTGCACATTATCAACAAGCTCCATACCATCATTCTTGGAACTTTATCACAAATCTCCTTAGAATCAGAAACTAAAATAGAAAAATTATCCACTTGCAAATTTTCAGGAATATCAGAAATAATAGTAGCCGAAACCTGATTACTCTCCAAAATAGTTACATAAGCATTTTTAACAAGCTTAACACTACCACTTACATTGGGAACAACATTAGAAACATTAGGAACATCATTAGAAACATCGACAATTTCATTCACAGCATCGTTATCCTTTTCATTTAAAGCAGAATTTCTTTACTCACTTTTTAAATCTCTAATTTTGCCACCAATCTTAAGATCTTTAACCACTTTCTTTCAAAGATGTTGATGAGGAACAAAACATTATGATACATCATGCCCATGAGTTTTGCAATGACTGCAAAAATTAGGGAAGTTTTTAAACTCAACCTGCTAGAAATATCCATATTTCTCCGATCCAATCCACACCTCCTTAAGAAATTTCTTTGTTACATCAATTTAAATAAGGATTTGAGCAATCGATGGCCTAGATTTGGCTGCGGTTGCTTAATTGATTTGCAAGGGTCTACCAAAATAGAACTCATAATATGCAAAAATTGATAATTAATAAAGTGAACCTAAAAATTAGGTAAAGATAACCAAACTGGTGCTATAGGAGATTCCATTTTAAAGTTAAAAAAATTGAGTCCATTTAAGAATACACATTTGAAAGTTTTTAGCATAATAAGATCGGTGAGCAATGATATGACTACAATCAAGGTCATTAGACAATTTAATTAGCACATGTCTACCATCTAGTAAACCAATCAAAAAAACACCAGAAATATTCAAATCATGATAGAAAAATCAAATTTCCTCCATACTAGGATGCTGAAAAGAAAATTTTCAAATCAAAGTATACACATAAGGCTTGGCTAGTTTTTTAGTATCCAAGTCTGAGCACATAATAGTTGGAACACCTTTGAAGGTCATATGAACCAGGTTTAAAGAAAGATCAGAAGAAGTCGAAGAATCCTTACCAGATAAGACATCTTTGAAAGATTTAGAGGCAAAGGCTTAGCTATATCCAAAGAATCTGAAGCCCAAGCCAGAGCAGTGGGAGAATTTGGTTTTCCCTAAGTATTCATAGAACCTGATGCCATGGTAAATGGCGCCACATAAGAATCGAACAAGGATCAACCTAAGGTAGAATATCCGAAGCCAAACTAGAAAATTTTTTTTGGAAAACAAGCACATAAAAATGAGATGGAGAATGAAAAGGAAAGTGATTCAAGAATCACTAGAGCTCGAAATAGGTTTTTATTTTAGTTTTAGTTTTTAGTTTATTAGAGGGTTTAGGGTTTTAGGTTTTTTTAGTTATTGGTTTATCTTAGTTAGTTTTTTAGGTTTAAGGATTTAGGTTTTTTTTTTACTTATTTTGTTTTCAGGGTTTAGGTTTTTTAGTTATTTATTATTTATTAGATTTTATTTTTAGTTTATTTTAGTTATTATTTGATTATTATTATTATTATTATTATTATTATTATTATTATTTTGGGCTTAAGTTTAGTATTTTTTTGAATGGGGTGGGGCGATTTTTTTATTATTAGTTTTATTTTATTTTTATTATTTTATTTTAATTTTTAGTTTTATTAGTAAGTTTTTGTGTTTTGTTTGTTTTACCAGTTTAATAGTTTTTAATTAGTTTAGATTATTATTTTTAGTTTCTGGTTTATTATGGGTTTAGGTTTTATTAGTTTTATTAGGGTTTTAGTGTTTAATTTAAGTTTTAGTTTTTTATTTTAGTTTTAATTTTATTATTTTTAGGTTTTAGTTTAGTCTTAGCTTGGGGGTTTGGGGAGGGTTTTACTACTTTTCAGTTTTAGTTTTAGTTTTAGTTTTAGCCAGGAGTCACGGTTTAGGTTTAAGATTGTAGGTGGGCTGTTAGTTTATATTTTGGGTTTAGGGTTTAGGGTTTAGGGTTTAGGATTTAGTGTTTAAGGATTAGTGTCTAGGGTTTAGGGTTTTTTTTAATTAAGTTAACTGGTAGGTTTAGGTTTATTTAGTTTATATTATATTTTTATTTAGGTTTATTTTTAATTTTTATTTAGTTTAGTTTATTTATTTTAGTTTATATTTTTTTTATTTTAGTTTATTTTTTAGGTTTAGGTTTAGGTTTATACTTATTTTTTAGTTTCATTTTATTTTTATTTTATTTTTTAAGTTTAGGTTTTACTTTTAATATTAGGTTTAGGGTTTAGGTTTAGGTTTTTATTTCATCATTTTGGGTTTAGATTTTAGGTTTTTATTTTAGATTTATTTTTAGGTTTTATTTTTTTATTTTAGGTTTTGCTTTTTTTTAGTTTAATTTATTATATTTTGTTTAGGGTTTAGGTTTATTTTATTTTTATTTATTTTAGTTTAGTTTATTTTAGTTTAGGTTTAGGTTTTTTTTAGCTTAGGGTTTAAGTTTTATTTTTTCTTTTTTTTAGGTTTTGGTTTTTATTTATTTTTTATTTTAATTTGTTTTAGGTTTATTTTATTTTTATTTTATGTTTAGGTTTTATTTTATTTAGGTTTTTAATTTTTAGGTTTATTTTACTTATTTAGTTTAGTTTAAGTTTTTATTTATTTTATTTTAGTTTAGTTTTTATTTTTATTATTTTATTTTATTTTTAAGTTTAGGTTTTGGTTTTAGTTGAGGTTTTAATCTAATTTTATTTTTGTTATTTAATTTAGGTTTAGGTTTATTTATTTATTTTATTTTTAGCTTTTATTTAGTTTAGATTTTTTTTTTTTTTGGGAACCCCATGTAGGGGAATTTTATTGCCACAAAAAGAGGGTTATAAGGTCCTTAAGGGGATAAACTAACTATTGCTCAAAGAGCTACACCTAGGGAATAAATCCCAATCTAAGTACAAGAAAAGAAAATAATAAAGTAATCAAAAGATACAAATTGATTAACATAATAAGCCAATGGAAGATTAGGGCCAATGCTCTGCAGGATGGGAGAATGCATGACACTCTGGAGCAAACCTACAAGAGAACAAGAGAGAAGCACTTGCAAGAATGTAAACAGGAATAAGTTAGAGCAGTTAAGGTAATATAGACAAAATGATAACTGAAAACTGCATAATCTGAGAATGATAGTAAAGAGTTATGATAGAGAAGGCTCAGGCTCACACCAAGTTGGGGCAGAGAAAAATATGAGCAACCAGACTTCAGCAGAAGGGTTACATCACAAGAGCTACTACCAAACCAAAAGGGAGTGAAATCATCATAACCATCATAGCCAACAAACCTGTATTGCATCCATTTGGCAAAAAACTTGATATCCTTAGTACCTGCAAATATAATCAAAACCAGATACATGATAGATAGAGAGTCAGAAAAACCAGAATGAGAAAGGGGTTCCCATCTTGGAAATAAGACCCAATATAAGACAACATGTCAATGAATTCCTAGCACCAATACAAGAAGTTCATCATATTCAGCATTTGGCAGCAAGCTCATATAAGTCTACCCATTCAGATAGAGCATGATAAGGTTTGAATATGAATTAGTTAAGATCATCTTAACAGTGGTCTGCATTAGTCTAACAAAGCTAGGCAAAAGATAAGAGAGGCAAGAAATAAAATGGATTTTAGGCCGGCTGTAAAGCCCATAAGCTGCAAACAACCAATAATCAACACCACATTGCCTGCCAGGTGAATTAAGTAAGCAAGAAACTAAAAGTCAAGAAACCCCAGCCCAATTGACCACGATGTAAGTCGATGGGCTGAAAAAAGAAAAATAATAGATAGTAAAAATTAGGTAGAGAGCAGCTCCCCACCACAAAACATTCCAGTAAGAGATAATCAAAGCAAAAAAGTTCAGTAACAGGTTGCTTAGTAGCAGAAACAGTAGTCCACTTCCGCCAAAAGCAATGATAGTAAAAACCAGCTGGGTGAGCAATAACCCAACTATCTATAAAAGATAAAATAGTGATTAATAGCAGGCAAAGCAGTAGAGTACTCACGATCTACATGTTCTCATCATAGCCAAGAGAGGAAAAATAACAACAGGATAGATCAGCAACAGTCCAGATATTAGCAGCAAAATAAGACAAAAAGAAAACTAAGAACACTTGTTGAACAAGGTACTCTAAAGACCAAAAACCAACAATGAAGGTAGTGATACAATTCCATTCCTGCAAAGAGACATTAAAGTAGACATGGGATTTCACAAATAGTAAAGTAACATCAATAAGGAAGGTTGCATCCATTTGATGCTCAACAGTTGTCCTACCTTGGACAAAAGTAATTAAGCTGCAAGGAGCAAGGAAGTCAGCAAAACCCCAACTCAGCTGTCTATAGTTACAGAAAATAGTAGGAATGAGCAGAAAGTAGCAGATAGGGAGGGATAGGTAATGAACAGCTCCCCACCACATGCTAATCTAGTAAGAGACATTCAGTGCAAAAAGTTCAATAGCAGATTGCTTAGTCACATTAATCCAATTCTGCCAAGTATAATGACAGTAATAACCAGAAGGTTGGCCAATAGCCCAATTATGCATATAAGATAAACCATTGAGTAAGTTCAAGCAGAATAGAAGAATGATCTTTAAGTTTTGTATGTTCCCATCAAAGCATACAGAGGGAAAATAGCAGCAGGGAAAACCAAAAGCATCCCAGATGTTAGCAACAAAGATAGAAAGAAAAATAAAGAAAACTTGCTGGGCAAGGTACTCAAAATTCCAAAAACCAACAATAGAGACATTATTACAATTTTTACACCCATTAAGAAAAGCAATCTTTAAGAAAAAAGCTATAAAATAGAGAATGACTGAGTTCAAGTAATTCCTATCAGAGTAAATAGTAGTACCCACAACCTCAGCAAAGGCAGAATGAAAAACCATTAAGTAACTCCAAACCTGTTGAGCATGGGAAATAAATCCAGAAATAGCAAGGTTGACAGTAGCCTCAAGGGTCCATATCAGCCAACAACTAAGGAAGGAGGTATCAACAAGTTGACCATAGGAAAAGCCAATAAGAGTAGATAGTGCATAAAATGGATCCCATAATAAAGGAGAAGAATTCTGACTATGGCAAACAGAACCAGGATGTAAATAGCAACAACATGTGTGATCAAAAATAGCCTAGCTGATAATAACACAATCAGTTAGAAAATTGAGAATAAAAAAATAACCATAAATCACAAAGATAGCAATTTGGAAATAGGTCCCAAATAACCAATTACTAGAATTGAAAGGAATAATAAGACCTTTCCAGATTAGAAAATATAGTATAACAACAGGGCTTAGAATGAGAGGGTAAACACAGTAAAAACCAAAAAGAGAGGCCAACATGAAAACCCATTCCTCTAGGGAGCAAGAGAAGACAACCAGCAAAAAACAAATAATCTTCAGACAAGAGCATTAAAAGAGATTGACCAAGGCCCCAATCTCAGAAACATCATGCACAAAAAGGATCTGCAGAATAAAATAGCCAGAAACAAGCTGAAGAAACTCCATCCAGGTAAAAAAAATAAATAGTGCAGATAGAGACAATAGAATGACAGAGATTCCACCCAAGCAAAGTAAAAGAAGCATAAAAATATAACCAAAAAGCAATATCAAAGTTCTGCACAATAATAAATCTACCAAAAGGAGTAAGGAGGTCAGTAGCAGCATGTAAGAAAACTTGCAAAAAACTATCATGGCAGGTGGAAGAAAAGAAGAAAACCCCCCACAACAAGATCCCACCAAAGGGACCCTACTAAATCAAAAAATGGATACTAAAGAGAGCTTGCTGAATGGGGTCCAGATTCAAGTGTAGACAGTAGCCAAGAAGATAAATATCAGCATACAGGCCAAAAAACCTCTTCATACAGAAAACTAAAATAAAAGATAACTCCCAGAAATAAAAGGAAAATGTCAGCTCCAAGCTAGAGTCAAAGAGAATATCAGCAGTAGCCCAAGATCTAATAGGGGAGACAAGCATCATGTCAAAAGCCAGCCAGCAGTCATTATCAGGTAAAATCCAACAACCTAACAATAAATCATCAAAATAAATATTGCAACCAGCATAGTGAACACTAATACAATGCATAGAAACAACATAGGTAACTAAGATGCTCCAAGCATTAAAATCTTTGAGAAACAGTAGGTTGCAGAAATTAATAGCAGTAGCTAAACCCATCAAAATATACATCTCCATCTAGCAATGATTACCCCTAGGATTAGGAATGAAGGCAGCATTGATATTAAAATCCCAAATATGATTGGTGGTATAAAACCAATGGCAGCTGGCACATAGCTCAATAAAATTTTAATGCAGAGTATTAGTATGCACATAGCTCAATAGCAGCCCCTTATCAGTGTAGATGCCAAAAGCAAAGGGCCTCCAAATAAAGGAGAAGCTATTAAAACACCAAATCATGACACAGAGATCAAGACAGAAAGTAATATCCGTGTGAAGCATCCCCAAAAGACACAAAAAGGAACTGAAAGCCATAAAATAAAGAGGCATACAAATAGAAGATGAATAGACAGTATACATCAAAAGGTAAGATTAAGTTCTGAGATAAGGAAACCCAAAATTATCCAAGTTAACCAGCCCACGCAAGTGTTTGGGTAAGGTGGTTTGATCAAAGAAGATGATACCATCGAATCTAGCACCCAGATTGGCAAGGTAGTCAACACAAGCATTTCCTTCACGCCAAACATGAGTGATGTTAAAATTCAATTGGGAAAGAAGAGCTCTAATTTGCTTGAGGAGGTAGTACAATTCAGCGCTGCTCATCTTAGTGGAAGTCAAAAGATCAATCAGCAGAAGAGCATCCACCTCAATCCAAATATTGAGCCAGCCATTTTGGAGGCAAATCTCAAGAGCTTTGCAGACTGCCATAAGCTCAGAAAATGGGATAGTGTAGGAAATAAGGGGATAAGCAAAAGCACATAATACTATAACCTTAGAGTTCTTGAAAATGCCACCATAACCAGAGCCATTATGGGAGACAGAGCAATCAGTATTAATTTTAATAATATGGTCAAGAGGTTTTTTCCAATAGACAATCTTGTCATTTCGATAGTAAGGTTGGTCCGGCATGTTAAAGCCTAGTTTATTGGCCACAAATTTATTGCCTTTGAATTGGCTATAATGAATGAGATTGGCTTTAAACAAGTCATGAATTTTGTTTTTGGTTCTAGCAATAATCCTCATGTGGTTCATAGGGATCCCATGATGTTTAGCATCATTACGGTCCATCCATATGAACCAGATAAGAGTGATATCAATGATGACTTTAATGTGGCCTTTAATAGTATTATCAAAATAGACTTCAAGAAGTTGATATAAAGTAAGAGAGCCATTGAAATTGACAGTGTTAAAATGATCATCATACCAAATCCAAAGTTTAGAAGTAATGGCTCCATTAACAAAAATATGATTAACATTTTCAATATGGAAACAGCATTGATATTTAGAGGGTAAATGGAACACTTTACCCCACAATAAGGAATCAACAAGGATAAAATTTTTCAGAATATGCCAAGTAAGGATAGAATAAGAAGTAGGGATATTGTTATTCCAAAGTTTGGAGAACACATAGGAGGAATTATGAGTATCTTTAATGTGTAGCCACACATTTTTGAGGTTGAAATCACCATTATGTGAGATCTTAAAGAGAATTTGGTCTTGATTATGAGGAGTGATAGGAATAGTAGTAACCATATTCAAGAAAGTAAAAGGGATAAAATCAGCAAGCTTATGATTGCTCCACTTATTGTTATGCCAGAAAGAGTTTACTCTAATAGCGACAGTGGAATGGGTGGAGAGTAAGTCATCAATGGATCCACATCCACTCCAGTTATCTTGCCAAAAGAAGTGCCGAAGTTAATGCCCCAAAAAATTAAGAGTTCGATCCCATTTGAGTAACAAAGTCTTTTCCACATAGGGGAATCACATTTATAGGGACAAATGAGGGGTGCTTAACCGCAATATTTAGCATCATGAAATTAGCCCAAAGACTATGATTACTAAAATTCCACCAGTTTATATGAAAAGGCATTGATAGCTTCTTTATGGATTTACAACCAAGGCCACCTTCATCAAGAGTGCCACAACTTTTAAACCAAGAGGTCCAAGGTGCATTTTTTTAGAAGAGGTATTGGAGCCCCGAAAAATTTGTTTAGAGATGCTCAATTGCTGATGATAGAAATGGTCGGCATAATGGTTTGGATGAGATATAAAGGCATGGAATTAAGAGTGCTCTTAATCAAGGTAAGCCTACCACCAAAAGAGAGTAAATAAAATTCCCAAACTGAAATTTTATTAGAAATTTTCTAAATAAGGTCATCAAAAAGATGAGATCTTTCTGGCCTTTAAAAAGCAGAGCCCCGAGATAATTAATGGGAAGTTGATTTTGCTTAAAATTAGTAATTCTCGAGATTTGATTTAGTCTATTAGTAGGAATCTTAGTTGAGGGAATAAAATAGCATTTTCTTTCGTTAAGGAAGAGAACACTAACTTTGCCAAAATCATTTAAGAGATTCTTAATAGTTTTAACATGTTGAAGGGAGGCATTGCAGAAGATTATAAAATCATCAGCAAAGCTAAGATGAGAAACAGGGAAACCACCATGAGTTTTAAAAACCATGTTAGGTTTTTTTAATAAAAAGATCATTAAGGCTCCTCGAAAGATATTCAACGATAATGATAAAAAGAGAAGGAGAAAGAGGGTCACCTTGACGCAAACCATGGCTCGAAGTAAAGAAACCAAGGGACTCACCATTTATGATAACAAAAGACAAGACATTAGTGATACAACTTTTTATAAGCCAGATAAAATTATCAGAGAAACCAAACAAATGTAAGATTTGAAAGAGGAAATCCCATAAGAGGTTGTCAAAGGCTTTAGAGATGTCCAGTTTGAAGAGAATATTACCTCCTCTAGAAGGAACATCAATGTCATGAACCAGCTCTTGAGCGAGAAGAATATTATCAGATATGGCTCTATTTTTAATGAATCCAGTTTGGTTAGGGGAGATGATTTTAGGTAGCAAGGGGCTAATCTTGTTATTAATAAATTTAGTAATGAGTTTTTGAAAAAAGGTGCAAGGACTAATAGGTCTAAAGTCTCCCAAAGATTCAGGATTGTTGGTTTAGGGAATAAGGACAATAGAAGTACTTGAAAAATATCTGGGAATAGAGTTGCCATCAAAGAAATCATTAACAACATCAACAAGATCAGATTTAATAAAAGGCCAATAATGCTGCAAGAAATGAGTCGTAAAACCATCAGGGCTAGCAACAGAATCAGTGTTCATGCTATTGAGAGTACTACTAATCTCTGCTTCTGAAGGATGCATAGTGAGCAAATGGTTATCTTCATTGCTAATCATAGAAGAGATTAGATAGGTGTTGGAGGGTGTATCTAACGAAGGATTAGAATTTAATAAATTTTGAAAGTGATGTATGACAGATTCCTTAATTTCATTATTATCAGTTATCCAGCCATCATTAGAGTTCTTAATTTTCTTAATCAAATTTAAAGCTTTCTGTTTATTATAAATAGCATGGAAATACCTAGTGTTTCTTTCACCATCAGCAATATGTTTGCTAGCGGCTTTTTGACGCCAATAAGTTTCCTCCATATTTTGGTAATTAATCAAACTATCTTTGGCAATGCTCAACTCATCAAGCTTACTAGGATCAGTTAAGACAACCTCTTCAAGAGAACAAACCACTTGTTCTATTGCTTTAAGATTGGTAAAAAGATTTTTAAAAATATGCTTATTCCACCAATTGAGGTTTTGTTTAAGCCTCTTGAGCTTAAGCGAAAGCCAAATCATGCCTTTAACAGAATTATCCAGGTGAACAGGAGCCATCCAATTAGTAAAAATAAGATTAGTAAAATCACCATGTTGGGTGCACATATTTTGGAATCTAAAAGGTGATGGAGTAGAAGGGGTAAGGGGTAAGGGGTGGGGGGGGAGTTTTGATAGAGATCAAAAGAGGAGCATGATCAGACAAAGTTCTGCTCAAATGCTTAATAGAAGTAAGAGGCCATTGATTGATCTAAAGAGAATTAAATAGGATCCTGTCAAGATGTTGCCAAAGTCTAGAGTTATGTCACATGTAATCAGACCCTGAAAAACCAATGTCAATCAAATTGCAATCTAGGATCATGTTAGAGAAGTCTTCCATGGAATGGAGGTTAGGAGAACATCCTCACCTCCTTTCCGAAGAAGCAATGATAGTGTTGAAATCACCCCAAGCAACCAGGGAAGGTTAACGGAGGAGGTGAAGGTTCTTAAATGATTCCAAAGGATGTTCCTACCAGCTCTATTACAAGAAGCATAGATAAAGGAACCAAAAGCCAAAAACTCACCTAATGAGATTTTGACATTAACCAATTGATCAAGATCATCAATGATGGAAATGGTGATGGAATTATTCCAGAAACACCAAATTTTATTATTAAGATTGAAAAAGAAATTTTGAAATCTAAGAGATCTAGTAACATGGGTAATCTTGGAAGAGTTAATGAAAGGCTCAATAATAACAAGAAATTTGATGTTATGAGTGCGATAGAGGCTCCTAACACGGTTGCGGACAGGGAGAGTCCCACAACCCCAGATATTTCAAATAAGAAAATTAATCATAATAAAAAATCCCAAAAGGAAAAGGTAAAAAAAAAGGAAATGGAAAAAGGAAGAGAGGAGGACATAATTTTTTGTGAGGAGTTAGAGAAGAACGTGTGGTTCTAGTGAAGTTATTATTAGTCATTTTGGCTTTATAAGATTTTTTTAATAACAGCTTTGGAAGGGTCTATCAAGATCCAAAGTATCTCCATCGAAAAGGGATTGGTTTTGGTATCCGTAATAGAGAGTAAGATCCAATGTTTTAGTAGGTGATTTCTCTTTCTTCAGTATCAGAGTTAGAATGAGAAATTTGGATTGCCTGAGTGTCACTCTGTAGAGAAATAGAAGGGAAGGTTCTTGCACCATTAATTGTATAAATATCATCTTCATTACCATGATGCATATTCAGATTTTGGTCTGACACCAAAGGATCAACATTATTTTGATCCAATATAAGATTCCCATTCAAATTGTCATTAAGATTCAAATGAAGCAAAGGGTTATCATGAGAAGCCAAATTATTACAAGTAGGAGTAGTAGGTAAGTTATCATTAGTTTCGCACACACCTCAATAGTAGTATTTATACCAAGCTCGAATGTTTTCATTAGATAAATTAGTAATAAAGGGGTAGAGTAGAGGATGAATTCCATTATGAGTAGCTTTAGGCACATAAGCTAACTTATTGGTTTTCCCAGTTCCAAGAGAGGTATTAGTATCCTGTGATATATTCTTTTTAAGGTTAGGGTGTAGCACAAAGCATTTAGAATGATCAGGACCATGGATCTTACAGTGAGTGCAAAAGATAAGGAAATTTTCAAATTCTACTTTTTGATTATATCTGAATTTTTCTGAACCAATCTAAACTTCTTTGGGGTATTTTTTGGTAATGTCAATCTCAACAAAAATGTGCGCAACAGATGGCCGAGATCTAGCGACAATGGCTTGATCAATTTGAAGGGGTCTACCAAATAGAGCACCAACCATAAACAGAACTTGGTGAGTAACATAGTGAGTTCTCATGTTGAGAAAAGCAAGCCATAAAGGAACAATAGGGGATTCCTCTTTGACATCAAAAAGGGGTGACCATTTTAAGAGCCGCATATGACAATTATACACAAAATAGGAGTGAACAAAGAGAGAATAATCTAAATCATCGAATTAAATGAGGATGTTGAGATGGATCACCAATAGTCTTTAAGCTATGGAAGAAAGATGGATATTTAAAGTTAGAGAATTTACCAACCAAAGAGAACTCAAAAGGCTTAACTAATTTCTCCTCCATCACAAAGAAGTTGAAATTAATGGTGAGCAATTATCCAAAATAAGATTTTAGAGCAAGCGCATTTTAAAGGAGGAAATCTATGGAGAATGCCTGCATTGAATCATGTGAATCACATAAGCACCGAGGAAGTGCAAACAAGCAATATTGTGAGCATCTGGGCAAATGTGGCCAAACCGAGAGAATTGCACAGAACACAAAATTGTCAAGAGGGAGAGAACCAGAGGATTATTTATTAGTTTTTAAGTTTCAGGGTTTAGGGTTTATTTAGAGTTTAGGTTTAAGGTTTGGGATTAGGGTTTATGTGTAGGTTTTAGGGTTTAGGGTTTAGAGTTTAGTTTAGGTTTAAAGTCTTAAAGTTTAGGTTTAGGGTCAAAGTTTAATAGGTTTAGGATTTTGCATAATTTAGGGTTTAGGATTCAAGGTTGGGTTTTATTTAATTTTTAAACCATTTTTAAAGTTTTTAACTTAAGTAAATTGGTTTATGTTTATTTAATTTATCTTTATTTATTTTAGTTTATTTTTTCTTTATTTTATTTAGGTTTATTTTTAATTTTATTTAGTTTAGTATATTTATTTTAGGTTTATTTATTTTAATTTAGGTTTTATTAGTTTAAATTTTTTTAGGTTTAATTTTGTTTAATTTTATTTAATTTATTATTTTTTTATTTTAGGTTTTAGGTTTAGGCTTTATTTTATTTTTTTAGGTTTAGGGTTTAGGTTTTATATTATTTTATTTTTTTGGTTTTATTTTAAGTTTGAGTTTAGGTTTATTTTAATTTAATTTTATCTGATGTAGGTTTAGGTTTTATTTTTTTACTTTATTTTAGTTTAGGTTTAGATTTATTTTATTTTTTTAGGTTTAGGTTGTATTTTTTATTTTTATTTTATTTTAGGTTTAGATATTTATTTAGTTTTATTTTATTTTATTTTAGATCTTTATTTTATTTAGGTTTATTTATTTTATTTACTTTAGTTTTATTTTATTATATTTTCTTTAAGTAGGTTTTAGGTTTAGTTTATGTTTATTTTTATTTGTTTTTCTTTATTTATTTTATCTAGGTCCATTTAGTTTAGTTTAGGTTAGGTTTACCTTAAGTTTAGGGTTTAGGGTTATGGGTTTAGGGTTTAGGTTAGGATTTAGTGGTTTAGGTTTAGGGTATGTTTAGGGTTTATGGTTATGGTTTAGGGTTTTAGGGTAGAGTCTAGGGTTTAGGGTTTAGGGTTTTAAAGTTTAGGGTTTAGGATTAGTTTTTGGGTAGGGTTTAGTTTAGTGTTTAGGGTTTTTGGTTTTTTTTAATAGAGAACAAATTTAGATTCAATATTTCTTCTTTTCAATCTCATCAACCAAGTAAAACACCAAGTTTTTTATATCACAAGCGACGACATAAATCGAAAATGAGCATGCATAGTGAAAATCAAAAACCCTAGATAACTAGAACTATATCTACTATAATAACACAATTCCATAAGTAGTAGATTAGATCGACCGTTCTTCAATTTCTTTAGTTCCCATCAGAACCAGGCAGGCCTCTCGAGTAATGAGATCCACCATCATATCCCTGATCTCTCCCTCCACCACCACTATGGCTGTAACCTCCATCACTCTTCCCACCTCTGTAATCACCACTGCTCTGATAACCACCTCCATATCCTCCAGCACATTCAAATCCCCCACCACCAATGCAATAACTGTCGCCGCCACCTTCACTTCCACCATTATATCTAGGGAGCCCGCTTGATGTGATGTTCCTACATCAGGTTCTCGCCATTCTGGGTTTAAGTTTATTACATTTTAGGCTTTAGGTTTATTTTTTAATTTATTTAGTTACTTTAGGTTTTGGTTTAGGGATTGGGGTTTAGGGTTTACGATTTAGGGTTAGGATTTAGGGTTTAGGGTTTAGGGTTTAGGGTTTATGGTTTAGGGCTTAGGATTAGTTTACGATTTAGTGTTTATTAGGGTTTTGGGTTTAATGTTTTTTAGGGTAGGGTTTAGGGTTTAAGTTTAGGGTTTAGGGTTTATGGTATTTTTTTAATTTATGTAAATCGGTAGGTTTAGGTTTATCTAGTTTATCTTTTGTTTATTTTATTTTATTTTATTTTTTATTTTTAGCTAAGTTTATTTTTTTATAAAGTTTAGTGTATTTATTTTAGTTTATTTATTTTAGTTTAGGTTTTTTTATTTTAGTTTATTTTTTAATATTAGGTTTTGGTTTAGGTTTACTTTTTAGTTGTGTCATATTTATATTTAATTTTCTAGGTTTAAGTTTTATTTTTTATTTTTTTGGTTTAGGTTTAGGTTTTTGTTTTATTTTTTTAGGTTTAGGATTTAGATTTATTTTTAAGTTTTATTTTTTAGTTTAGGTTTTGGTTTGATTTTAGTTTATTTTATTTTATTTAGATTAGGTTTAAGTCTAAGTTTAGTTTATTTTAGGTTTAGCTTTAGCTTTTATTTATTTTAGTTTAATTTATTTTAGTTTAGGTTTAGGTTTATTTTATTTTGTTTTTTTAATTTTATTTTAAGTTTAGGTTTTTCTGAGTTTAGGGTTTAGGTTTTATTTTTTATTTATTTTCAGGTTTATCTTTTAGGTTTAGATTTTTATTTAGTTTTTAGTTTATTTTATTTTAGCATTATTTTTTATTTTATGTTTAGTTTGTCTTATATTTAGGTTTTTTATTCTTAGGTTTATTTTAATTTTTAGTTTAGTTTAAGTTTCTACTTATTATATTTTAGTTTACTATTATTTTCTTAATTTTATTTTATTTTTATGTTTAAGTTTAGGATTAGTTTAGGTTTTTATTTTATCTTATTTTATTTAATTTTACTTAGGCTTTAGTTTTTTTTTGTTTATTTTAATTTTAGGATTTATTCAGTTTAGGTTTATATTTTTAGGATTATAGGATTTAGGCTTTAGGGTTTAAGGTTTAGGGTTTAGTATTAGAGTTTAGGGTTTCTTAGGTTTTTAGGTTTAGGGTTTAGGGTTATAGGTTTAAGGTTTTGGGTTTTTTAGGGTTTAGGGTTTAGGGTTTAAGGCAAGTTTTAGTGTTTAGAGTTTTTTTTTAAGAAAAAATTAAGTAAACTCGTAGGCTTAGGTTTATTTAGTTAATTTTTTATTTATTTTATTTTTTATTATTTATTTATTTTTTTGGTTTATTTTTTATTTTTATTTAGTTTATTTTATTTATTTATGGTTTATTTATTTTAGTTAGGTTTTTTATTTTAATTTATTTTTTATGTTTAGGTTTAAATTTATGTTTATTTTTAATTTAGTTTCATATTTTTTATGTTTTAGGTTTTGGTTTTATTTTTTATTTTTAGTTTTAGGTTTAGGTTTTTATTTTATTTTTGTAGTTTAGGTTTTTCATTTTTATTTTAAGTTTATTTTTATGTTTTATTATTTAGTTTAACTTTAGGTTTAATTTTAGTTTTTTTTTTATATTTAGTTTAGGGTTTAGTTTTAGTTTATTTTGGGTTTAGGTTTAGGTTTTGTTTATTTTTTTTTTGTTTATTTTAGTTTAGTTTATTTTATGTTGTTTATTTTAACTTATTATTTTTTTTAGTTTAGGGTTTAGGTTTATTTTTTTGGTTTAGGTTTTTATTTTACTTTATTCTAGGTTTAGTTTATTTTTATTTAATGTTTAGGTTTCATTTTATTTAGGTTTTCTATTTTTAGGTTTATTTTATTTTTTAATTTAGTTTATGCTTTTCTTTATTTTATTTTAGTTAAGTTTCATTTTTTATTTTATTTTATTTTAGATTTAGATTTAGGTTTAATAGGTTAATTTATTTTTTATGTTTGGTTTCTTATTTATTTATTTTTAGGTTTATTTAGTTTAGGTTTAAGATTTTAAGTTTAGAGTTTATTTTGGATTAGTTTAGGGTTTAGGGTTTAGGGAGTTTGGGTGTGGTGTTTGTGGCTTTAGGCTAGTTTAGTGGGTCTGGGTTTGGGTGGGTCAGTGGAGGCCCAGGGCCTAGTGGAGGGTTTAGGGTCAGGAGAGGTTAGTAGGGTAGTTTAGGGTCAGTTAAGGTTATTTATTTATTTATTTTTTATTTAGTTTGGTCTATGTAGGGTTATTTTTTAGGGTAGTAGGGTTTTATGGCACAGATATTAGTTTAGGGTTTAGGGTTTTAACAAGCAATCGACATGTTTTAGTTTATGAATTATTATTTTATCAGTTTATTTATTTTATTTTATTTGATTTTTTAGGTTTAATTTTTTTTATTTAGTTTAGTTTTAGGTTTAGGTTTAGATTTTGTTAATTTTTTTAGTTTAGTTTATTTTTATTTTTTTTATATGTTTTAAGTTTTGTTTTTATTTTAGTCTATTTGGGTTTTAGTTTTATTTTTGGTTTAGGTTTTATATTTTTATTTTAAGTTTATTTTTAGGTTTTATTTTTTAGTTTATATTTACATTTATTTTTAGTGTATTTTATTTTATTTAGTTTAGGTTTTGGTTTAGGTTTAGTTTATTTAAGTTTTAGGTTTAGGTTGTATTTATTTTAGTTGAGTTTATTTTTGTTTAGGTTTAGGTTTATTTTATTTTGTTTATTTTTTTAGGTTTAGGATTATTTTAGTTTGCGATTTAGTTTTTATTTTATTTTATTATTATTTTAGGTTTAGTTTTTATTTTATTTAGGTTTTTCATGTTTAGGTTTATTTTATTTTTTAGTTTAGTTTAGGTTTTATTTCTTTTATTTTATTTTATTTTATTATATTTTAGGTTTTATAGTTTATTTTATTTTAGTTTAGATTTATTTTATTTTGTTAATTTTATTTTATTTAAAGTTTTATTTTTTAATAGTTTTATATTTATGTTTTATTTTTATTTTATTTTTAGGTTTTATTTTTTTGGTTTATTTTTTAGGTTTAGGTTTTTTTTTTTTTTATTTTACTTTAGGTTTATTTTATTTTTAATTCAGGTTTAGTTCTTATTTTATTTAGGTTATTTATTTTTAGTTAGTTTAGGTTTTTATTTATTTTATTTTATTTTTGTTTTAGGTTTTGGTTTAGTTTTTTATTTTAGTTTATGTTTTTATTTTATTTTATTTATGCTTAGGTTATTTTATTTATTTTATTTTTAGGTTCTGTTTAGTTTAGGTTTAGGTTTTAAGCTTTTTAGGATTTAGGGTTTAAGGTTACTTGAGGAATTAAGGTTTGGGGTTTGGGGTTTAGGGTTTAGGGCTTAGGATTTAGTGTTTAGGGTTTGTGGTTTATGGTTTTTATGGTTTAGTGTTTAGGGTTGAGAGTTTAGGTTTTAGGTCTTAGGTCTAGGGTTGAGGTTATAGTTTAGGGATTAGGGTTTTTTTTAACATAGAGCAAATTCATATTCAACAATTCTTCATTTTGATTTCATCAACCAAGTAACACACCAAGTTATTCAAGATACAAATGATGAAATAAATAAAAAAATGATCACGCACAGAGCAAAACCAAAGACACAGTTCCATAAGTAGCATATCGGATTGGTAGTTCTTCAGTTTCTCTAGTTCCCATCAGAATGATCCTGACCTTTCGAGTAGTGGGATCCACCATCATATCCCCGATCTCTCTCTCCATCACCACCATGACTATAACGCCGCCTCCCACCTCTCCTCAGCCACCACCGCTTTTCACCACTTCCATATCCACCAGCACCACTAGATTCCTCACCACCACTCTGATAACTACTGCCTTTGCCATCACTTCCACTACCAGATCTAGACTGAGCTTGGTTTATGGTGATGATCCTACCGTCAAAGTTTTTCCCCTTTCCTAGTGTTTAGGTTTAGGTTTAGGTTTATTAGGTTTTATGATTTATGTTTATTTTTTTAGTCTATTTAGTTACTTTAGGTTTAGGTTTATGGTTTGGGGTTTCAGATAGGGTTTGGGAGATTTAGGTTTTGTGGTTTTTTAGTTTTTTAGGGTTTGTGGATTTTTAGGGTTTCATTTTTTAGGGATTAGTTTAGGATTCTTTGAGGTTGCAGTTTAATGTTAGAAAGGGTTTGGGTTATTTTAAGGTTTAGGGTTTTCTTTTTTTTAAAAATAAATTAAGTAAATAGGTAGGTTTAGTTAATTTAGTTTATTATTTAATTATTTTAGTTTTTTTCTTTATTTTTTTCATTTTATTATATTTTTAATTTTATTTAGTTCAATTTATTTATTTTAGTTTAAGTTTTTTATTTTAGTTTATTTTTTAGGCTTAGGTTTTTATTTTATTTTTTAGGTTTAGGTTTTAGGTTTCTATTTTGTTTATTTTTTTTATTTTAGGTTTAGTTTTTTTTATATTATGGTTTCGATTTTATTTTTTTTATTTTTAAGTTTTATTTTTATACTTATTTTTTAGTTTTAAGTTTTTATTTAGTTTATATTTTATTTTATTTTAGGTATATTTTATTTTTTATTTTAGTAGTTATTTTATTAAGTCTTTTATTCTAGGTTTATTTAATTTTTTTATTTTAGCTTATTTTACATTCTTTTATTTTAATTTATTTTTATTTTATATTTTATTTTATTTTTAGGTTTAAGTTTAGGTTTTAATTTAAGTTTTAATTTTATTTTATTTTTTATTTTATTTTTTATTTTATTTAAGTTCAAGTTTTTTTATTTATTTTATTTTTAGGTTTTATTTAGTTTTGATTTAGGTTTTTAGGTTTTTGGGGTTTAGGGTTTAGGGTTTTTTAGGGATTAGGGTTTAGGATTCAGGGTTGAGGGTTGCAGGTTTAGTGTTGTAGGCGTAGGGTTTAGGGTTAGTTTTAAGGTTTAGTGTTTAGGGTTTTCTTTTTTTTTAAAATAAATTAAGTAAATAGGTAGGTTTAGTTAATTTAGTTTATTATTTAATTATTTTAGTTTTTTTCTTTATTTTTTTCATTTTATTATATTTTTAATTTTATTTAGTTCAGTTTTTTATTTTAGTTTAAGTTTTTTATTTTAGTTTATTTTTTAGTTTCTTTTATTTTTTTATTTTTTAGGTTTAGGTTTTTTCTATTTTGTTTTATTTTGTTTATTTTAGGTTTAGTTTTTTTTATCTTATGGTTGATTTTATTTTTTTATCTTTAAGTTTTATTTTATACTATTTTAGGTTTAAGTTTTTTATTTAGTTTATATTTTATTTTATTTTAGGTATATTTTATTTTATTTTATGTTTAGTAGTTATTTTATTAAGTCTTTTATTCTTAGGTTTATTTAATTTTTATTTTAGCTTTTTTACATTCTTTATTTTAATTTATTTTATTTTATATTTTATTTTATTTTTAGGTTTAAGTTTAGGTTTTAATTTAAGTTTTAATTTAATTTTATTTTATTTTATTTAAGTTCAAGTTTTTTTATTTATTTTATTTTTAGGTTTTATTTAGTTTTGATTTAGGTTTTTAGGTTTTTAGGGTTTAGGGTTTAGGGTTTTTTTTAGGGATTGGGGTTTAGGATTGGGAGGTTGCAGTTTAGTGTCAGAGGAGGTTTATGGTTAGTTAAGGTTTAATGTTTAGGGTTTTCTTTTTTTAAAATAAATTAAGTAACAGGTAGTTTAGTTAATTTAGTTTATTATTTAATTATTTTAGTTTTTTCTTTATTTTTCATTTTATTATTTTTAATTTTATTTAGTTATTTATTTATTTTAGTTTAAGTTTTATTTTAGTTTATTTTTAGGCTTAGGTTTTATTTTATTTTTAGTTAGGTTTGTGTATCTATTTTGTTTATTTTTTTATTTTAGGTTTAGTTTTTTTATCTTATGGTTTCGATTTTATTTTTTTATTTTTTTAAGTTTTATTTTTATAATTTATTTTTTTAGGTTTAAGTTTTTATTTAGTTTATATTTTATTTTATTTTATATTTTATTTTATTTTATGTTTAGTTATTTTATTAAGTCTTTTATTCAGGTTTATTTAATTTTTTTATTTTAGCTTTGGTTTTACATTCTTTTATTTTAATTTATTTTTATTTTATATTTTATTTTATTTTTAGGTTTAGGTTTAGGTTTTAATTTAAGTTTTAATTTTATTTTATTTTTTATTTTATTTTAAGTTCAAGTTTTTATTTATTTTATTTTAGGTTTTATTTAGTTTGATTTGGTTTTAGATTTTTTTTTTTTAGGGTTTTAGGGTTTTTAGGGATTAGGGTTTAGGATTGGTTGAGGGTCAGGGTTTAGTGTTGGTAGGGTTTAGGGTTAGTTTTAAGGTTTAGTGTTTTATTTTCTTTTTTAAAATAAATTAAGTAGTAGTTTAGTTAATTTAGTTTATTATTTAATTATTTTAGTTTTTTCTTTATTTTTCATTTTATTATATTTTAATTTTATTTAGTTCATTTATTTATTTTAGTTTAAGGTTTTATTTTAGTTTATTTTTTTAGTTAGTTTTATTTTATTTTTTTTAGGTTTTAGGTTTCTATTTTGTTTATTTTTTTTATTTTAGGTTTAGTTTTTTTATCTTATGGTTGATTTTATTTTCTTATTTTTAAGTTCTATTTTTATACTTATTTTTTTTAGGTTTAAGTTTTATTTAGTTTATATTTTATTTTATTTTTAGGTATATTTTATTTTTTATTTTATGTTTTAGTTATTTTATTAAGTCTTTTATTCCAGTTTATTTAATTTTTTATTTTAGCTTTGGTTTCACATTCTTTTATTTTAATTTATTTTTATTTTATATTTTATTTTATTTTTAGGTTTAAGTTTAGGTTTTAATTTAAGTTTTAATTTTATTTTATTTTTTATTTTATTTAAGTTCAAGTTTTTTTATTTATTTTATTTTTAGGTTTTATTTAGTTGATTTAGGTTTAGGTTTTTAGGGTTTAGGGTTTAGGTTTAGGATTAGGGTTTAGGATTGTGGTTGAGGGTTGCGTTTAGTGTTAGTAGGTTTTGTTTGGTTTTAAGGTTTAGTTTTCTTTTTAAAATAAATTAAATAGTAGTTAATTTAGTTTATTATTTAATTATTTTAGTTTTTTTCTTTATTTTTTTCATTTTATTATATTTTTAATTTTATTTAGTTCAGTTTATTTATTTTAGTTTAAGTTTTTTATTTTAGTTTATTTTTTAGGCTTAGGTTTTTATTTTATTTTTTAGGTTCAGGTTTTAGGTTTCTATTTTGTTTATTTTTTTATTTTAGGTTTAGTTTTTTTATCTTATGGTTTCGATTTTATTTTTTTTATTTTTAAGTTTTATTTTTATACTTATTTTTTAGGTTTAAGTTTTTATTTAGTTTATATTTTATTTTATTTTAGGTATATTTTATTTTTATTTTATGTTTAGTAGTTATTTTATTAAGTCTTTTTATTCTTAGGTTTATTTAATTTTTTTATTTTAGCTTTGGTTTTACATTCTTTTATTTTAATTTATTTTTATTTTATATTTTATTTTATTTTTAGGTTTAAGTTTAGGTTTTAATTTAAGTTTTAATTTTATTTTATTTTTTATTTTATTTAAGTTCAAGTTTTTTTATTTATTTTATTTTTAGGTTTTATTTAGTTTTGATTTAGGTTTTTAGGTTTTTAGGGTTTAGGGTTTAGGGTTTATGGTTTTAGGGTTTAAGGTTTTAACGTTTAGGGTTTAGGGTTTTGGATTTAGGGTTTAGTGTTTAGGCTTTACAACTTAAGGTTATTGGGATTTATGATTTAAGGTTTAGGGTTTAGGGTTTAGGGTTAGCTTAGGGTTTAGGGCCTATTTAAGGTTTAGGTTTTAGGGTTTAGGTTTTATGGTTTAGGGTTTAGGGCTTAAGATTTAGGGTTTAGGGTTTATGGTTTAGGGTTTTAAGGTTTATGGCCTAGAGTTTGTGGTTTATTTTATTTTTTTTAGTTTAGTTTTATATTTTTTACTTATTTATTTTATTATTTTAGTTTAATTTATGTATTTTAGGTTTATTTATTTTAGTTTAATTTTTAAGTTTAGGTTTAGGTTTAGTTTTATTTTATTTTATTTTTAGGTTTAGATTTAGATTTTATTATATTTTAGGTTCATGTTTTAGGTTTTTATTTTAGGTTTTTTAGGTATTATTTTTTAGTCTAGGTTGAGGTTCATTTTTTAGTTTATTTTATTTTATTTAGTTTTGGTTTAGGTTTAGGTCAAGCTTTATTTTATTTTAGGTTTAGGTTTTATTTATTTTAGTTTAGTTTATTTTGATTTGGGTTTAGGTTTGTTTTATTTTTATTTTAGGTTTAGTTTTTTTCTTAAGTTTAGAGTTTATTTTATTTTATTTATTTTAAGTTTCTTTTAGGTTTAGCTTTATTTAGTTTTATTTTATTTTATTTTAGGTTTATTTTATCTTTTAGCTTATTTTATTTAGATTTTATTTTTATTTTTTATTTTAGGTTTCATTTATTATATTTAATTTAGTTTAAATTTTTTATTTGATTTTATTTAGGTTTAGGTGTTATACTTCGTTCAGTTACGTATTACTAATTAGGTTTAGTTTAAGTTATTTAGTTTAGCCTTAGGTTTCAAGGTTTTTAGGGTTTAGGGTTTTGGGTTTAGCATTTAAGGTTTATGGTTTGGGGTTTAGGGTTTAGGTTTTGTGGAAGGTTTAGGGTTTTAAGGTTTAGGGCTTACGGTTTAGGGTTTAGGGTTTAGGGTTTAGGGTTTTAGGGTTTTAGGGTTGTAGGTTTAGGATTTAGGGTTTAGGGTTAAGGAATTTTTTATTTTATTTTATTTTATCTTCTTAATTTTTTTTAAATTAAGTAAGGTGGTAGGTTTTGGTTTATTTTTATTTTTTTACTTATTTTAGTTTATTTTTTATTTAGGTTTATTTTTATTTTTATTTAGTTTAGTCTATTTATTTTAGATATATTTATTTTATTTTTTTTAGGTTTTGGTTTAGGTTTATTTTTTAATTTAGTTTTATTTTTATTTTATTTTTTAGATTAGGTTTTATTTTTATTTTTGGTTTAGGTTTAGGTTTTTTAATTTATTTTTTTAGGTTTAGGTTTTAGGTTTTTATTTGAGGTTTATTTTTAGCAAATATTTTTTACTTTAGGTTTAGGTTCATTTTTCGTTTATTTTATTTAATTTAGTTTAAGTTTATGTTAGGTATAGTTTATTTTTGGTTTAGGTTTATGTTTTATTTATTTTAGTTTAGTTTATTTTAGTTTAGGTTCAGGTTTATTTTATTTTTATTTTAGGTTTATGTTTTTTTTAGTTTAGGGTCTACATCTGATTTTTTATTTATTTTTAGGTTTATTTTTTAGGTTTAGGTTTTTATTTAATGTTTATTTTATTTTATTTTATGTTTTTTGTTTATTTCTATTTTAGGTTTAGTTTTTATTTTAGTTAGGTTTTTAATTTTTTTAGCTTAGTTTAGGATTTTGTTTATTTTATTTTAGTTTAGTTAATATTTTTTATTTTATTTTCTTCTTTAGGCTTTGGTTTTGGTTTAGGTTTTAGTTTATGTTTTGATTTTATTTTATTTATTTCTTTTATTTTAGATTAGGTTTTTTTATTTATTTTATATTTAGGTTTCAATTATTTTAGGTTTAGGTTTTTTAGATTTATAGGGTTTAGGGTTTAGGTTTTTATTTTAAGTTTTTTTAGGTTTTATTTTTTAGCTTACATTTATTTTTATTTTTAGTTAATTTAATTTAATTTAATTTATGGTTTAGGTTTAGTTTATTTTAAGTTTAGGTAGATTTTATTTATTTTAGTTTAATTTATCTTAGTTTAGGTTTAGGTTTATTTTATTTTTATTTTAGGTTAAGTTTTTATTTCTAGTTTAGGGTTTGGGTTTTATTTTTTATTTATTTTTAGGTTTTATTTTAGGCTTATTTTTTAGGTTTAGGTTTTTATTTAGTTTTTATTTTATTTTAATTTAGGTTTATTTATTTTTTTATTTTAGGTTTAGTTTTTATTTTATTTTAGTTTTTTATTTTTTAGTTTAGTTTAGGTTTTTATTTATTTTATTTTAGTTTAGTTTTTTTTCTTTTTAGGTTTAAGTTTAGGTTTAAGTTTTTGTTTATGTATTTATTTTATTTTATTTATTTTAGTTTATTTTGGTTTAGTTATATTTATTTATTTTCTTTTTAGATTTTATTTAGTTTAGGTTTTGGTTTTTAGCTTTTTAGGGTTAAGGGTTTAGGGTTAGTTTAAGGTTTAAGGTTTATGGTTTAGGTTTGGGGTTTACGATTTAGGATTTCTTTTTTTTTGATATTTATTTTCTTTTTAGGTATAGGTTTCATTTATTTATTTTAGTTTATTTTATTTTATTTTATTTAGGTTTAGGTTTTTTTATTTATTTTATTTTTAGATTTAATTTACTTTAAGTTTATGTTTTAGTATTTAGGTTTAGGGTTTATGGTTTAGGCTTAGGATTTGGTTTAGGGTTTAGGTTTAGGGTTGAGGATTTGCACTTAGGGTTTGGGTTTATTTTTTTTTAGGTTTAGGTTTATTTAGTTTATTTATTATATATTTTAGTTTATTTTATTTTTAATTTTTACTTAGGTTTATTTTTTATTTTTATTTAGTTTAGTTAATTTATTTTAGGTTTATTTATTTTAGATTAAATTTTTTTATTTTAGTTTATTTTTTAGGATTCAGATTAGGTTTATGTTTATCTTGTAGTTTAGTCTAGTCATTTTTTTTTTAGGTATAGGTTTTTTCCTTAGGTTTAGGTTTAGATTTTTATTTTATTTTTTTAGGTTCAGGTTTTAGGTTTTAGTTTTTAGTTTAGGTTTAGGTTTAGGTTTATTTTTATTTATTTTATTTCATTTAGTTTAGGGTTTAGGTTTAGTTTATTTTAAGTTTAGGTTTATGTTTTGTTTATTTTAGTTTATTTTAGTTTAGGTGTATTTATTTTATTTTTTTATTTTAGGTTTAGATTTTTTTTTTATTTTTTTATTTTATTTTATTTTTTATTTTTATTTTTTTATTTTTATTTTGGTTTAGGTTTTCTTATTTATTTTATTTTTATTTTATTTAGTTTAGGTTTAGGTTTTATTTTTTGGGTTTAGTTTAGCGTTAAGGTTTAGGGTTAGTTAAGTTTTGGGTTTTTTTTTATTTTTTTTTAGGTTTAGGTTTTTTTTTAGGATTTAGGGTTTTGGGTTTAGAGTTTAGGGTTTAGGTTTTAGGGTTTAGGGTTTAGGGTTTAGGGTTTAGAGTTTAGGGATTTAGGTTTTAGGATTTACGGTTTAGGGTTTAGGTTTTAGGTTTAATGTTCAATTTTTAGTTTAGGGTTTTTGGTTTTTTCTTAATAGAGAACCAATTCAAATTCAACATTTCATCTTTTCAATTTCATCAACCAAGAACATACCAAGTTTTCAAAGACACAAATGATGACATAAATAAAAAATGAGCACGTATAGAGCAAATCAAAAACACTAGATAACTAGAACCATCTTTACTGTGAGGACACAATTTCATAAGCAGTGGATCGGATCAGCTGATCTTCTGTTTCTCCAGTTCCCATCAGAACCACCGTGGCCTCTTGAGTAGCGGGATCCACTTTCATATCCTAGATCTCTCCCACCCTGAGTGATTGTAAATCGCTCCTCTTGCCTCCATAACCACCTCTGCTCTTACCACCACCTCTATATCCACCAGCACCTCTAGATTCCCACCACCACTTGTGATAAACCCTTATTTATTTTTATATTTATTTTAAAGTTTTTTATGTTTATTTTTTAGGTTTAGGTTTTTATTTAGTTTTTATTTTATTTTATTTTAGGTTTGTTTCATTTTTATTTTATGGTTAGTTTTTAATTTTATTTAGGTTTTTTATTGTTAGGTTTATTTTATTATTTAGTTTAGTTTAGGTTTTTATTTATTTTATTTTAGTTCATTTTTATTAATGTATTTTATTTTATTTTTAGGTTTCAATTTAGGTTTTAGTTTAGGTATTTATTTTACTTTATTTTTATATTTTATTTATGTTTAGGTTTATTTATTTATTTTATTTTTAGGTTTAATTAGTTTAGGTTTAGGTTTTTAGGTTTTTGGGTTTAGGGTTTAGTGTTTAGGGTTTAGGGTATAGGGTTCAAGGTTTTAGGGATTAAGGTTTAGAGTTAGGGTTTAGTGTTTAGGGTTTAGGCTTTATGCATTAGGGTTTGGGATTTTTAGGGTTTAAGGTTTAGGGTTTAGTTTAGGGTTTAGGGTTTAGGCTTTAGGGTTTAGGGTTTAGGGTTTTTAGGTTTTAGGGTTTAGGGCTTAGGGGTAGTTTAAGGGTTTAGGGTTTAAGTTTTAGGGTTTAAGGTTTAGGGTTTAGGGTTTAGGGTTTAGGATTTAGGTTTTAGGGTTTAAGGTTGCATGCTTAGGGTTGTAGGTTTAGGGTTTATTTTAGGGTTTAGGGTTTAAGGTTTAGGATTTAGGGTTTGGGTTTAGGGTTGAGGGTTTTTTTTTAAAATTAAGTAAACTGGTAGGTTTAGGTTTATTTGTTTATTTAGTTTATTTTTTATTTATTTTAGTTTATTTTATTTTATTTTTATTTAGGTTTATTTTTTATTTAGTTCTATTTATTTATTTTAGTTTAGGTTTTTTATTTTTGTTTATTTTTTTTTTTAGGTTTAGGTTTAAATTTTTTTTTTGTTTTATTTTATTTTATTTTATAAGTTTAGGTTTTATTTTTTATTTTTAGGTTTAGGTTTAGGTTTTTATTATATTTTTTTAAGTTTATGTTTTAGTTTTTTATTTTAGGTTTATTTTTAGGTTTTTTTTAGTTTAGCTTTAGGTTTATTTTTAGTTTATTTTATTTTATTTAGTTTAGAGTTTAGATTTAGTTTATTTTAGGTTTACATTTTATTTATTTTAGATTAGTTTATTTTAGTTTAGGTTTATGTTTATTTTATTTTGTTTATTTTAGGTTTAGGGTTTAGGTTTTATTTTTTATTTATTTATAGGTTTATTTTTTTGGTTTAGTTTTTTATTTAGTTTTTATTTTATTTTATTTTTAATTTACATTTAGTTTTTATTTTATTTAGGTTTTTTTTACTTTTAGGTTTATTTTATTTTTTTAGTTTAGTTTAGGTTTTTATTTATTTTTTTTTAATTTAGTTTTTTATTATATTTTATTATACTTTTATGTTTAGGCTTAGGTTTTAGTTTAAGTTTTTATTTTATTTTATTTAGGTTTAGGTTTTTTATTTATTTTATTTTTAGGTTTTATTTAGTTTAGGTTTAGGGTTTAGGGTTTGGAGTTTAGGGTTTAAGGTTTAGGGTTATAGGTTTTAGGTTTTAGGGTTTAGGGTTTAGGGTTCAGGGTTTTTAGGGTTTAGGATTTAGAGTTTTGGATTTAAGTTTTAAGTTTAGGATTCAGGTTTTAGTTTAGGGTTTAGGGGTTTTGGTTTTTTTTAATAAAGAATAAATTCAGATTCAACATTTCTTATTTTCGATTTCATCAACAAAATAACAAACTAGGGAAGTGAGGTAATCAAATGACCTCCTTGGGGCTAGCTAAAGCCTCGTGTTCCCGGGATGTCCAGAGTATATACCCATTACCATTCAATCTTATATAAATCAACACATGAACAGAGGAAAGAGAACTCAACATTCAGGCACTTAAGCTATAAGAATATGCATTTGTTATGCATTTATAACTAGCATCATCACACATTATTATTCATTTATAAACTTTTGAAAAATACATTTGGATTTAATAGTGATAATACCACACATATATTAAATTAAATCAACACATGCAAGCTTACATAAAGGAAATCCATTTTATTTTACTTGATTTTGAAAAGATGGATGCATGAATTCAAATGACATACCAAATTTTACATGATTGGAAGAGAACAATCAAATATAAGCATGTGATTCATTCAACCAAACTAGTTCTTAAGGACTATTAAATCAAATAAGATTTTTTAAAAGGAAACCAAAGCTTCTTTATTAATTAAGTTTTGGATTTGATTTGATTTAAAAGGAGAAGAGAAATCATCACTTGATTTAAACCCATTCCCACATTAGTGATTTGATTTAATTTAAGGAAATGTAATTAAATTGATTTTATGGGTTAATTAAGTTGAACTTTTAATTAGATGTATTAATTACCCTTATCTATGTCACCTTAAAGTAATTAACTAAATAATTATGAGCCAACATGATATGCATATAAAATAAACTTGCAATAATACTAGGAAATAAAAGGGGCCTAATTGGCTCATGATTAATAGTTAATTAGATTAAGAGACTTAATTAATTACTTATGATTTTCCACATATGTGGACTAACCATAATTTCATTAAACTCCTTTAAGTTATTAAACAAATAAAGATCTACCCCATGATTTAATTAATTAAGGTCTGATGCAATTATGATTTTAATTTGATTAAGTGATTTAATTAACCAGTTAAATATTAATTAATTTCATTTTAAAATTGAGTGAAATGAACATAGGGAAAGGGGTCCCAACCCTATTCCTTAGTTTTCTTACTATTGAATAATGACTAATAAACTTAATTAACCAATTTGATACAGTTCATGGCATTAATTAATCATTAATTAACTTAAAAGAGAAGTTAAGGTTTAATTAGTTAATTTTCTTAATTAAGTGAGCAATATATCCCAAGAAAATCATGGGAGGCAGAGGTCATCTCATTAAATTAACCCACAAAATTTGGGTTTAATTTCTCAAGTAATTCAGGAGTAATTAAGCTAATAAATTTTATAATTAAACTTAATTAAACCTTAATTACTATTCAAAATTAGGTAATATCATTTTAATTAATTCTCTTAAAATACCTTTAAAATGAGTATTTTTTTGAATTTTTTGATTTCCTATGATTTTTATAAGTTTTGCCATTAAAATTGATTAATTAAGCTAATGAAAGCATAATCCCGTTGGAGCCACGTGGCATGCTTTCCGCATTGGCTACTTACCAAAACTTATTGACTCGATTGCCTGTGGTAGAGGCAGACATGCTTTCTTGTCCATCGTCCGATATAAGATCAAATGGCTATGATTAATCTCATAGGTTAATAGGATAAAATCAAATTGATCTAGCATTCTAATCACAATAGTCTATTTCGATCACGTAGAACGGATGGTACATGATCCAACGTCACACAAGTGAGGGAGAATGGAGTCCGTCCACTAATGCTCACTTGATTTGAGCTTACCTGAGCTCGGATCAACTACAAAAGGATCCCAAACTTTAACAACATTGATTGGAGGCGATCCAACGGTCAAGATCACACGAGATGCAATTTTTCTTCAAAAAGCTACAACCTATTTTTACTTAAGGCTCGAACGATTGAGAAAGCATCATTTAGTGGAGACGAAGCCCTGTTGAGCAGCAATTGGATCAATTCCTTGATGTTCACTTGGAAGGCCATGAATCAATAATTTGGAGATTAGCATTGATCGAAGTCCCACCTCTGGTGCTCAGGAAGCTTGAGAGATGATTCCTTCTTGCTCGATAAAGCCTATAGAAAGTGCATGGAAAGTTAATTTGAGTTTGATGGCGAAATGGAAAAGTTAGGTTAGAAATGGGAGTGTCCTATTTCATGATGGACTGGAATGGCATTTTTTTATAAAGGAACAAGCTTGAGAGCTTAGGGAATGGCTCTAACGGCTCATCTTGGGTAGCTAGGGCTCAAAGTAATGATTTTTTTGTGTGTTAAGTGTAAACGAGGGGGCGTATACCCACCATCATCTTGATCAGATGGTGGGATTGGGTTTGGCTTCTAGTGGTCATCCGACCATCTCAAGGAGTCATGGGTGGCAGGGAGAAGGTGAGTTGGCTCGGCTAGGTTGGTTGAAGGTGTGGAGGTGGATGCCAAGGAGGAATCATGGGTGTCCTATGGGTTTCAAATGCTCTAATGGGGAAGGTGAGGTGATTTCACCTCCCATGGGTCATGGCTGATCCAACCATCTCTCAGGTCAGGTGGGCAGTGTCTTAGGTGCCTAAGTGAACTATGGGGAGAGTACCCAGTGGCCAAGGAATGGAAATCACCACTTACATGGGTGATTTATCTCATGTGATGCCCTTTACCCAAGGGTAGAATGATCATTTGGCAATGGATTTGATTTGCGCAGATTTGAAATGAGCTAAAAGTTGGCTAGCTGACATTTCAAGTCAATTGAAGTTCATTTTCTTAGGTTTGGCTCAATTTGACTCATTTAGGTCAAATTGGGTTAGGTTGGGTCAAGTTGACCAATTGGTCAAATTGGGTCAAACCAATGGTTGGGTCAAGTTCATATGATCATTTGGGATGTTTTGGTTCAATTGGTTTGGTTTAGTTTGGCTTAGATTTGATTTTGGCTCATTTGAATTCATTTGGGTCAAATGGGTTAAGTTGACCAATTTGACCAAATTGGCTAAATTGGCTTGGGTTTAGTTGTCCAATTGAAGATGATTGTAGGCTTTGATTTCAATTAATTTGGATTTAGTTTTGTTTTAGGCCAACTTGAACCTTTAGGTCAATTTGGGCTAAGTAGGTCAATTGGGTTCAATGGGTCCAATCATGGCTTTGGTCAAGTTCAACAATCAATTTAGAATGAACTTGAGCCATTACATGCAATCAATTTGGTTTATATTTTGATTTGACCCAATTTGGTCTTTTAGGTCAATTTGGGTCATCTTGGGTCAAGAGGGCCAATTGGGTTTGGTTTGACTCAATTGAAGGTCAAGTCATATTCAAATATTGATTTTGATTTGGTATGAATCATTGGTTTCAAGGGATTTGGCTTAGGTTGCAATTTGGCTAGTTTGTGTTCATATGTGTTAAGGGGTTGACTTGATCAAATGACCAAGTTGACTTGTTTTGATCCAATTTGTGACAATTGATCAACCTAGGGTGATCAACAATCATGATGGGAGGTTTTGATGAGCTTGGTTCAATCCAATTTGGGTAGGATTAGAACTTGGCTCAAATAGGTCAAATTGGCCACTTTGGGTCAAGTGGACCAATTGGGTTTAGCTTGATTTTTTTGGGTTGAGTTTAATTTGAGTTTATATATGGATTTGGGATTGATATATAAATTCAATTGCAATTGGCTTCAAATGGGTTTTGGTTCATTTGAACATTTCAAGTCAAAAGGGTTAAGTTGGGTTTGACTTGGGTTTATTTTGGTTTGGCTTTATAATTGTAAATTTCATTTATATTTTTGAATATGATTGAATGTATGATTGATTCATGAAAAAATAAATTGAATTTGGGTTTTGTAATGAAGGAATTTGGCTAAGTCCATGGAGTTGGGTCATGTGGCATAGGTTTGGATTTTGATTTGGTTTGATTTAGTTTTGATGATTTATATGTATATTTTATTTAAATTTGTAAATATGATTGAAAATATGATTGATTTATGAGAAAATAAGTTGAGTTTGACTTGATTTCGATTAAGATTTGGCTAAGTCCATGGGATAGGACATATGGCTTAGGAAGGGTTTTGATTTAATTTGATTTAGTTTGATTTACTTTTAATCATTTGAATATAGATTTGATTTATATTTAGGAATACGATTGAAGATATCAATTTATTATGAGAAAATCAATTGATTTTGGATTGATTTGGATTAAGATTTGGCTAAGTCCATAGGATAGATCATATGGCTTAGGAAGGGTTTCAAGTTTGGATTTGATAATGGGCTTCAATCATTTGGTTTTGGAGTTTGGGTTTGGATTTGTATTTGAATTTGATGTATAAACTGAACTGGAGGTATGGTTTGAGAAGGTGAACATGGATTGGATTTGGGTTGTAGGGTAGGTGGATTATCCTAATCCACAAGGCATGGTTAACCCTTCTAAGTCTTTAGGCTTAGGTTAAGTGTTTACCTAATTATTAGAAGTGTCTTATGACTAGAGAAGTCTTAGTGTCTATAAGACTCCTAAATCTAAGATGGAAGATTGAATCCACACTCCAAAAGTGAGGATAATAGGCTTTAGGCTCCATAGTGTTTCCCTTAGAGATAGATGATTGGAAGACCGAAGCCAAGTTTCACATTATAGACTCATATACATATTTCAATGATTTGCTTGAGAGACTATGGATACATGGGATCAATATAGTTTCATCTTCTTTACATCGATGTATGAAGTTTATGAGAGGTGGGATCGTTCTTGTGTCAAAGGAGATATCAAGTTATTTATAGTTCATGAGGTCAACATATATGAGGATGCAGCTTACTATCTCCCTCAAAATCAACAAGTCTATTCTTGCAAACTTGGCCAATGTTTAAAAAAAAGCAAAAGAAAAAGAAAAAGAAAGAGAAAAGGAAAGAAAGAAAAGAGAAAATGAAATGGAAAATAAAAGGAAGCAAAAATAGACTTCAAGGAGGAAGTGGAGCATGACATTAAATTCCAGCGACAGTTCATTAATCCATTCAAACATATGGGTAGGACGACCTAACCACCAGCGAGAGGAGATATAGGCGGTCCAGGGTGGAAAACCTCTTTATTGGCCACCCAATAGAAGATATGTCCCAGCAACTAGGAGTAGACCTGCTATCCATATAGACTTAGAATCTACTTCATAGGATGAGTCTTATATGGTTAGCACACCAGCCAGCACTTCTTAGCAGTAGATTCCCTTGGAGCTGTTGAGCCAGATAACGATGAAGATCAAGCTCCAAAGGGTAAGTGCATCCAAGTCTATATGTGAAACAATTAGGCATTAGTTGGGAACCTTAGCCCCAACCTCACTTTGCTCTCAAAAAGCTAAGGGTTTGTTAGTTAAAGAAGCCCCTAAGTCAACAACAGGTGTGATGACTCAGAGGTTCTTTCTAGGAGCATCATCCTTAAGTCATGAAATTTATGTAGAACTTGAGGATGATTCATATAATGATTTAATAGAATTACCTTTCGATTGGTACTTGTCTTATGTTCATAATTTAGCAAAGAAAAGGTTAATCCCTTATACTTGGTCAGAGTATAGGTCAGACTACTTCGAAAGAATATGGAAGAACAAATGCAAAAGCTCTCAATCAAGATCGACACTAGGATTTAGTATAGTGGGCCTAGTCGATGATGACGATTACTACTTTGTCATCACTAATCATTTAGAGTCTGATTGGTTCTTTTCAAATCACATTAACTCATATGAGGAGCTATGCTTAGAAACTTCAGATGATCCAAATGATTTTGAGGTAAAAGATGCACTACAAGAGTTTGAAGAAAAGATCAAGTCAACCATCGATGAGCTCAAAGAAATCAACTTAGGAATTAAAGAAGATCCATGCCTGACATATATTAGTTCTTTATTGAATGAAATTAAAACCAACAACTTAGTTAAGCTATTGACTGACTTTAAGGACTGCTTTACATGGAGTTATAAAGAGATGCCTGGATTGGCTCTTGATGTAGTAGTCCATAAACTAGGAATAGAGCCTACTACTAACCCTATCAAGAAGACACATGCGATTAGACATAGAATAATAGGTCATTTCTGAAGTCAAGAAACTGATCACTTATGAAAAGAAAAAATACCTACGGTTAGCCAACATTGTCCTAGTTATGAAAAGAATGGACAAATTCACATATGCATCAATTTTAAAAATAAATTTAAGGCATGTCCAAAAGATGAATTTCTACTACCAATCCAGATGGTGGACATTACCTCATCTCATGCATTCTTCTCTTTCATGGATGGTTTATCTAGATATAACCAAATAAAACCTCAAGATGAAAGAAACACTACTTTAGAACCCTCAAATCTATTATAATAAGGTCATGTCAGCCTTAAAAAAATGCCAATAAATAATTGCTGACTTGAATCTTTGGCAAACTCATTCAACATCAAGTCAAGTGCTATGTCGATGATCTAGTGGTCAAAAGTAGAGAAAAGGAAGAGCACCTCTTTGACTTGAAAGTAGTTTTCAAATAGTTAAGACAATTTAACCTCAAAATGAACCCCATGTAGTGTGCATTCGAAGTAGCTTCAGGAAAATTCCTTGGGTTTGTTGTCTAACACCAGGGAATTGAAATCAATTTGGAGATGATCAAGGAGATATTAGAAATGCCACCTCCTAAGAGTTTAACTCAACTCAGATCATTCTAAGGGCGGTTGGCGTATCTAGGATGCTTTATATCCAACCTATCGGGAAGTTGTCAGCCATTCTCAGCACTTGTCAAAAAGGATGCCAAGTACAAGTGGGATGATAACTGTGAGTATGCCTTTGAAGAAATCAAGCATTACTTGATGTCATTGCCAGTTCTAGTAGCCCCTATCCCAGGTAAGCCGCTCAAACTTTACACTATTGCATTAGACAACTCCTTTGGTGCTTTGTTGGCCCAAGACAATGATGAAGGGAAGGAAAATGCACTATATTACCTCAGCTGTCGTCTAATTCCTGCTGAATCTAAGTATCCACCCATTCAGAAGCACTATCTACCTTTAATCTTTGCATCCCAAAACCTACAAAACTACATGCTTCCTCATAAAGTGAACTTAATCTCTAGGAGAAATCCACTATAATATCTAGTGACACGGCCGGCACTATCTCGATGGTTGGCATGATGGTCCATGATCCTCTCGTAGTTTGACATTACCTTCAAACCCCTCCGTGTAGTGAAAGGACAAGCGTTAGAAAATTTTTTAGAAACACACCCATTTCCTGTTGACTCTTTGCTTAGTGATTATCTCCCCGATGAATAAATCATGAACTTGGGAGATACTAGCATTCACCATTGGGAGATGTACTTTGATGGTGCGACATCCTCTCAAAGAGGAGAAGAACCACAATCTACTATTCCAAGAGAGGCAAGGGTAGGAATAGTTCTCTTAACTGTGGACCATGATGTTATGAGATTCTCATATCATCTATCCAATTCTTGCACCAACAATTAAGCTAAATATGTGGCTCTGATGGCTGGTTTGGAGTTAGTCGTTACTCTAAGCATCTAGGACATCAACATCTTCGGTGATTCTCAGCTAGTTATCAATCAAATCCCTGGGTCCTTTAAGGATGTAAAGCCCAAGCTCCATCACTACAATAAGTACACCATAGAGTTGTTGGCTCATATCCCAAAATTTACCATTTATAAGATTCCTTGAGGAGAGAACATCGTAGCATATTCCTTAGCCAAGCTTGACAAGGAGTTGGCTTGTCCGGAGGATGTGTCCATATTAATAAAGGTCCAAAATAGACAAGTCTTATCCCTTATTGATATTGAACTCATCAAAAAGTACTCTCTTTTCATTGCCAAGAAGGATGAGGAGTTAGATTAGAGGCAACCATTCATGGATTACTTAAATAAAGATAAATTGTCTTAAGAGAAGTTCCAAGCCTATCGGATAAAGCAGAGAGCACTTTCCTATGCTCTTGTGGATGGTGTCTTGTACCAGTGATCTTTCGATCATATGTGGTTATATTTTTTAGACAAACACAAAGCCCGTAAGATCATGATCGACGTACACTCGGGATTATGTGGAACCAACCAGTCTGGTCTGAAGATGAAAGCTAATATCAAGATACTAGAATACCATTGGCCATCGATAATCAAAGATTGCATGGATAAGACTAAGTGATGCCACTAATGTGAAATATACGGTGTGGTCCTACACTAACCATCCAACATTCTACATCATACATTAGCCTCATTGCCATTTCAGTATTGCAGTACCAACGTAGTGGGACTGATTGATCCTCCTTCTTTCAAGGGTCATAAGTTTATCTTAACTTCCACTGACTACTTTTCTATATGGGTGAAGGTGATTCATCTCAGACAGGTTATAGCTCAGCATGTGCTCTAATTTTTTAGGAACCATATTGTATATAAGTTCAAAGTGCCTTGATGAATTATATCTGATAATGATATTGTATTCAAGAGCACTGATATCAACAACTTTGCTTAGAGATACAATATAAATTGGAGATATTCTACCATCAACTACTAGAGGTCAAATGGCTTAGCAGAAGCCTTCAACAAAACTCTCATCCAAATATTAAAGAATACACTCGACAATAATTAGTTGAGCATTAGTTTACACTACATATAGAACTCCAATTCAGCTTAGTCCTTTCTCCTTAGTGTATGGGTCCGAAGTCATTCTACCATTAGAAGTCTAACTCTAATCACTAAGGATAGCTATGGGTTGCAAGATCACAACAGAGCAGAATTCCAAGTTACGGTTACAAGAGCTTGAAGCTTTCAAAAAATAGATGCCTACTAGTATGCCAAAATTTCTAGTTGTACAATGCTAAAATGACTCAAGCTCACAAGAAGTTGGTCCATCTTAGAGCTTTTCAAGTAGGAGAGCTTATTTTAGTTCTAAGGAGACTGATTGTTGCCCGTCGTAATATGGGAGGCAAGTTTGAAACCATTTGGGAAGTCCCTTTCACCATAGAGAAGGCTTACCAAGGGGGATCTTATCAAGTTATTAATCATAAGAGAAAGGGCCCAATGCTTCTAATCAATGCGCTATACTTAAAGAAATATTATAAATCATTATTGAAAATAGTTATCGTCAATGACAATTCCATTTTGAATTCAATATCTTCCATGTTGAAAGTATTTTTGTTTGTGAATCTTCCACAATGTGTTTAGGGTAGGTGTCCCTAATGAATCTCCCTGCATGTCCTTGACATGGATTTCTCATCAAATTTTATTTCTTCTCTTATGCACACCTTTAATACTTCAACCAAAAGCCTAACAATCTATTTGTTCAAATTGCATCATCTTAACATTGTAATCAACATTTTATAATTTGTGATGGTGCAAGCTCAAACTAACTATTCAATATCATACAAAACATATTACATTATAAATTAACACGCTATATTATATTATAATATATGATGTTATATTATAATTTGTTATAATATAAAATATTTTCTAACATTACACTTTTTAGAATCACTTAAAAGTAACAAATAACAAAATTTTCTCCAAATATGACTAATGTTCATTTTGGATGTAAAATTATTAATTTTCTATTTAAAATGGTACAAAATAGCATAATTTGTGTGTTGCTTCTTGGTGTGTACCATGAATTTTGCCAAATTATTCCATGTCAACCTTCAAATTAACATTTTTGTGAGTTTTGACCCAATATGTTATAACAAAAGTAAAACATACTAAAACATACGATTACATTTAGTAACACATCACCACATTCATATATATATATATATATATATATGTGTGTGTGTGTGTGTGTGTGTGTGTGTGTGTGTGTGTGTGTGTGTGTGTGTGTGTGTGTGTGTGTGAAGTTATATTATTGTTATGCACATTATTTTTTAATTTGCTTTCATATAATATATTATCTCACATTACACCTTAAAAGGAATCACTTTAAGCAAAAAAATTTTAAATTTTGGTAGAAAAATGAACATTTCTTTTGGTTGCAAAATTCCATTTTTTTTTATTAAATGACACACCATAGCACACCCCCAATGATGTTCCCTAAAGCTTACCTTAAATTTGGCCAAATCCCATCATCTCAGCCTATAAATTAGAATTTTTATGAATTATACCAATACAAACTCTACTACATCATACTATAACAAACTAAAATATGCTGAATAATAAGTAGTAATACATAATAGTATGCTATAATGCATGATGCTACATTATGTTATGGAATCCTATATTATAATACAATATAACATATTATATTATATGATATTGCATATCACATCAAAAGGGATTGCTTAAGATAAAAAATCATAAAATTAGTCTAAATAATAAAAAAACTATATATTTTAGTTGTATCACTTACATATTTTAAATTGAAACAATATATTATGATGTCATGCTCTACTTATTATGAATTTGTCCAAATTCCACCATTTCAAAGCCTAAATCAACATTTTTTAAATAATGCTAGTGTAGGCTTGACTACATGATTGTAAAATACTAAAAGAATTTAAAATGCACAGAGTAATATGTTATGATATATGATGCTAAACTATGCTACAACATATAATATTTATTTTGAACATAAAATTTTACTTTTTAGACTACAAGTGGTGTAGCACACCTTTGGTACTACAACCTAATTCCCACTTCAAATTTAACAAATTTCATCATCTAATTTATTAAACAAATATTTTTATGATTTATATTAATAGAATTATAAAATATACCAAATATACTAATTTCAAAACATCTTATAACATCCTAAAACACATCACTACATGCTCAAATATATGATGCTACATTATACTTAATATATGGTATTATAATATAAATTTGGTTTAGAGTTTATGGTATTCATATCTCTAATAGTCAAGGTAATGTCTCTTGAAGACATTTTCTTTTACTACTATACTATGTTGGGATTAGGTCATTCTTTAGATCTACTCCTAATGACATCTTTATTCAAGGTTAAGAATTTATGGTTAGTTTTGTTTAGGGTCTAGGGTTTGGGGTTTAGGGTTTTGGGTTGTAGGTTTTAGTGCATAAGGTTTACAATTTTGGGGGTTAGGGTTTAGGGATTATGGTTTTAAGGAATATGGTATAGGGTTTAGGGTTTACAGTTAGGGTTTAAGGTTTTAGGTTTAGAGTTTAGGGTTTATGATTTAGGGTTTAGGGTTTAGGGTTTAGGGCTTACAATTTTTTTAATAGAGAACAAATTAAGATTCAACATTTCGTCTCTTCGATTTCATCAACCAAGTAACACCCCAAGTTTTTTAAGGCATAAGCGACGACATAGATAAAAACTAAGCACCCATAGAGAAAATCAAAAATGCTAGATAAGTTGAGAAGTCTCTACTGTAAAGACACAGTTCCATAAACAATAGATCATGTCAGCCGTTCTTCAATTTTTCTAGTTCCCATTAGAACCATGCCCGCCTATTGAGTAACGGGATACGCTATTATAACTCTTATCTATCTCTCCGCCACCACCATGGCTATAACCTCCATTGCTCCTCCTGCCTCCATAAACACCACTGCTCCAACTACCTCCTCCATATCCTCTAGCACGTCTAGATCCCCCACCACCATTATGATAACCGCTGCCTCCACCTTTGCCTCCACCGCTAAATCTAGATTGAGTTTAGTTGACTGAGATAATTCTACTGTAAAGGTTCTTGCATATTCTTAGGGTTTATGGTTAATTTATGGTTTAGGTTTTAGGGTTAGTCTAGGTTTTAGGGTTTGGGGTTTATGGTTTAGGGTTGTAGGTTTTAGGGTTTAGGATTTAGGGTTTAGGGTTTGTGGTTTTAGGGTTTAGGTTTTTGGGTTTAGGGTTTAGTGTTTTAGGGCTTAGGGTTTAGGGTTTAGGATTTAGGGTTGTAGGTTTAGGGTTGTAGGTTTAGTGTTTGAGGTTTAGGTTAGTGGGGTTGGGGTTTGGGTTTAGGATTTAGGATTTGTGTCAGGTTTAGGGTGCAGGTTTAGTGTTTGAGGTTTAGGGTTAGTTTGGGGTTTAGGTGGGTTTAGGATTTAGGGTTTAGGGTTTTAAAAAAAATAAACAAAGCAAATCAAGAGTTGGCTATTTAGTTTATTTTTTATTTATTTAAGTTTATTTTATTTTCTTTTTTATTTAGGTTTATTTTTTATTTTTATTTAGTTTATTTTATTTATTTAAGTTTTATTTATATTAGTTTAGGTTTATTATTTTAGTTTATTTTTTAGATTTTAGTAATTTTTATTGAGTTTTATTTTTATTTTATTTTTTAAGTTTAGATTTATATTTTTTTATGTTTAGGTAAGTTTATTTCTATTTTAGGTTTTTATTTTAGGTTTAGTTTTAGGTTTTATATTTTTGGTAAGATTGAGGTTTATTTTTAGTTATTTTTTTTTATTTAGTTTAGGTTTAAGTTTAGTTTTTTTATTTTATTTTAGGTTTAGGTTTAGATTTTATTTATTTTAGTTTAGTTTATTTTAGTTTAGGTTTAGGTTAATTTTATTTTGCTTATTTTATTTTTTTTTAGGTTTAGTTTTTTTTAGGGTTTAAGTTTTATATTTTAGTTTTAATTTTTTCTTTTTTTAACTTTAGGTTTTTATTTAGTTTTTATTTTATTTTATTTAAGTTTTATATTATTTTTAGTTAATATTTTATTTAGGTTTTATTCTTAGATTTATTTTTTTTTAGTTTTATTTTATTCTTTTAGTTTTTATTTTATTTTATATAGGGTTAGATTTTTTATTTATTTTGTTTTTATGTTTTATTTAATTTAGTTTTAGGTTTTTAGATTTTTAAGTGTTATGGTTTAGGGTTTATGGTTTTATGGTTTAGGGATTTAGGGTTTAGGGTTTAGGGTTAGGGTTTAGGTTTTATGGTTTAGGATTTAGTGTTGGCTTTGTGGTTTGTGGTTCTGTTTAGGGTTTAGGTTGCTGGGGGTTTAGTGTTAGCCAGGTTTAGTGTTAACTTAGGGTTTGGGCTTTAGGCTTTAGGGTTTAGGGTTTTTAAGGTTTAGTGTAAGTTAAGGGTTTAGGGTTTTAGGGTTTAGGGTTTAGGGTTTAGGATTTATGGTTTATGGTTTTTTAGGGTTTATGGTTTAGGGTTAGTTTTAGGGTTTATGATTTAGGATTTTTAGGGCTTAGGGTTTAAGGTATAGGTCTAAGGTTCAAGTTTTAGTTTATGGTTTAGAGTTTTTGATTTTTTTTGTTTAAATAGAGAATAAATTCAGATTCAACATTTCTTCTTTTCAATTTCATCTATCAAGTAACAAACTAAGTTTTTTAAGACACAACCGATAACATAGTAAAAAATGAGCACGCATAGATAAAATTAAAAACCCTAAATAACTTGAACTACCTCCATTGCAAAGACACAATTCCATAAGCAGCAGATCGAATCGCCCTTCATTAGTTTCTTTAGTTCCCATCAAAACCACCCCGTCCTCTCGAGTAGCAGGATCCACCATCATATCTTTGATTTCTCCCTCTATCAGTACTATGATTGTAACCTCCATCACTCCTCCCACCTCGATAATCACCACTACTCCGATCACCACCTCCATATCCACCAGCAACTTCAGATCTCCCATCACCACTGTAATAACCGCCGCCTCCGCCTTTGCCTCCACTACCAGATCTAGACTGAGCATGCTTGACGGTGACATTCCTGCGATTAAGGTTATACCCATTCTTAGGGTTTAGGTTTAAGTTTATTAGTTTTTAGGGTTTCAGATTATTTTTTAATTTATTTAATTACTTTAGGTTTAGGTTTAGGGTTTTGGTTTAGGGTTTAGGGTTTTGGATTAAGGTTTAGAGTGTAGGGTTTAGGGTTTGGGTGTAGGGTTTTAGATTTTGGGTTTAGGGTTTTAGGGTTTATGCTTTTAGGGTTTAGGGTTTAGGATTAGGATTTGGGTCTGTTTTTGTAGGTTTAAGGTTGTAGGTTTAGAGTTAGTTTTAGGGTATAGGGTTTAAGTTTTAGGGTTTAGGATTTAGGGTTTAAGGTTTTTTTTAAATTAACTGAACCAACAGGTTTGGGTTTATTTAGTTTATTTTTTATTTATTTTAGTTTATTTTATTTTTTATTTTTATTTAGGTTTAATTTTAATTTTTATTTATTTTAGGTTTATTTATTTTAGTTTTGGTTCTTTATATTAGTTTATTTTTTAGGTTTAGGTTTAGGTTTAAGTTTATTTTTTAGTTGAGTTTTATTTTTATTTTATTTTTTATTTTTAAGTTTTATTCATTATTTTTATGTTTAGGTTTAGGTTTTTATTATATTTTATATAGGTTTAGGTTTTAGGTTTTCATTTTAGGTTTCTTTTTAGGTTTTATTTTCTAGCTTAGGTTTATGTTTATTTTTAGTTTATTTTATTTTATTTGCTTTAGTTTTAAGGTTAAGTTTAGTTTATTTTAAGTCTAGGTTTAGGTTTTATTTATTTTAGTTTAGCTTATTTTAGTTTAGGTTCAGTTTATTTTATTTTTATTTTAAGTTTGGGTTTATTTTAGTTTAGGGTTTAAGTTTAATTTTTTATTTATTTTTATGTTTATTTCTCAGGTTTAGGTTGTTATTTAGTTTTTATTTTATTTTATTTTAGGATTATGTTATTTTTATTTTACATTTAGTTTTAATTTTATTAATTTTTTTATTCTCAGTTTTATGTTATTTTTTAGTTTAGTTTAGGTTTTTGTTTATTTTGTTTTAGTTTATTTTTATTTTTTTAATTTTATTTTATTTTATATTATTTTTAGGTTTTGGTTTTGGTTTATGTTTTTATTTAGGTTTTTTTTTATTTTTTTTATTTTATCTAGGTTTAAGTCTTTGTCTATATATTACTTTTTAGTTTTATTTAGTTTAAGTTTTAGGTTTAGGCTTTAGGGAGGCATATTAGGGTCTAGCTCAGGGTTTGTTTAGGTTAGTTCAGGGTTTAGGTTTTAGTTTGGGCTCTTTAGGTCAACCCAGGGCCAGCTTTAGGATCCAGGGCCCAGGTCAGGTGGCAAGTTCAGTGGCCCAGGTTTCAGAGGGCCTCCCAGGGTCAGTGGAGCACTCAGGATCAGGGTTGGGTCCCATTCAGTAGCCTGGTTTAGCCAGCTGGCCTTCAGTCAGAAGGGCCCAGGTCAGTAGGGCTCAGGGTTTTGTGGCCCAAAGCCCAGTTGGCCTAGGGCCCAGGGCCTGTTTAAGAGTCAGGTCATAATCAGTGGCCCAGATAGGTCAATGGCTCAGTGGCAGGCCCAGGGTCTGGGTGGGCCCAGGTTTAGGGCCTGTAGGTAACGCCTGCTCTCAAAGCCCAGGTCAAAAGGGCGCAGGCCTGTGATTGTGGCCCAGGGTTTAGTGGCCTTAGTGGTTTAAGCCTGGGGTAAGGCCCAGTAGACTCAGGGTGGTTTAGGTCAGGATTAGAAGGGATCAGGTTTAGGTCAGGGCCCAGGTTTATAGTTTAGCAGTTAAGGCCTGGGCTATTAGTTTAGGTTTTCAGTTGGGTAGGTTTGTTGTGGTTTAGGATTTTAGGTTTAGGGTTTAAGGTTTATGGTTTATGTCAGGTTTAGGGTTTAGGTTTAGGTTATAGTTTAGGGTTATGTGGATTAGGTTTAGGATTTAGGTTAGCTTTAAGGTTTAAGTGATTTGTGGGTTTGAAGTTTAGGGTTTTTTGGGCTTAAGGTTTAGGATTTAGAGTTTAGGGTTTAGGTCTAAGGTTCAGGATATAGTTTAGGGTTTAGGGTTATTAGTTTTTTTTAATAGAGAATAAATTCAGATTCAATATTTCTTCTTTTCGATTTCATCATCCAAGTAACACAATAAGTTTTTTAAGAAAATAAGTGGTGACATAGATGACAAATGAGCACGCATAGAGCAAATCAAAAACCCTAGCTAACTAGAATCATCTCTATTATAAAGACACAATTCCATAACCAACATATCCGATCGGCCTTTCTTTAGTTTCTCTAGTTCCAATCAAAACCACCCCAGCTCCTCGAGTTGTGGGATCCTCCCTGATGACCCTGATCTCTACCTCCTCCACCATTATGATTTTAACGCCTGTCACTCCTCTCGCCTCCATAACCACCACTGCTCTCTGATCACCACACATATTCCCCAACACCTCCAGATCCCCCACCACCACTACAATATCTGTCGCCTTTGCCTTCGCCTCCATCGCCAGATCTAGACTGAGCCTGCTTGATGGTGACATTCCCGCTGTCAAGGTTCTGGCCATTCTTATGGTTTAAGTTTAGGTTTATTAGATTTTAGGGTTTCAGTTTATTTCATAATTTATTTAGGTTCTTTAGTTTTAGGTTTAGGGTTTATGGTTTTGGGTTAGGGTTTATGTTGTAGGGTTTAGGGTTTAGGGTTTAGTGTTTAGGGTTTTAGGTTTTATGCTTTTAGGGTTTAGGGTTTAGGATTAGGGTATAGGGTTTAGGGTTTAAGGTTTATGGTTTAGGGTTTAGGTTTAGAGTTAGTTTTAGGGTTTAGGGTTTAGGGTTTTTGCTTTAAGTTTTCGGTTTTAGGGTTTAGGGCTTTTTTAAAAAATAATTAAATAAACTAGTAAGTTTAGGTTTATTTAATTTTTTATTTTTATTTAGTTTAGTTTATTTATTTTAGGTTTATTTAATTTAGTGTAAGTTTTTTATTTTTGTTTATTTTGTAGGTTTAAGTTTAGGTTTATTTTTTTAGTTTAGTTTTATTTTTATTTTATTTTTAGGTTTAGGTTTGTTTTTTATTTTTAGGTTTAAGTTTATGTTTTTATTATATTTTTTTAAGTTTAGATTTTCATTTAATTTTTTTAGGTTTAGGTTTTTATTATATGTTTATTGTTAGGTTTTATTTTTTAGTTTAAGTTTAAGTTTATTTTTAGTTTATTTTATTTTATTTAAGGGTTAGGTTTAGATTTTGGTTTAGTTTAGTATAGGTTATGGTTTAGGTTTTATTTATGTTAGTTTAGTTTATTTTAGTTTAGGTTTAAGTTTATTTTTTTTAATTTTAGGTTTAGATTTTTTTTTAGTTTAGGATTGAGGTTTTATTTTTTATTTATTTTTAGGTTTATTTTTTGGTTTAGGTTTTAATTTAGTTTTTAATTTGTTTTATTTGAGGTTTATTTTATTTTTTTTAGGTTCAATTTTTTTTATTTAGGTTTTTATTTTTTAGTTTAGTTTAGGTTTTTATTTATTTTATTTTAGTTTTATTTTTATTTTATTTTCTTTTTAGGTTTAGGTTTATGTTTTAGTTTAAGTTTTTATTTCATTTTATTTTTTTATTTTAATTTGGTTTACATTTTTTTTATTTATTTTATTTTTCAGTTTTATTTAGTTTAGGTTTAGGTTTTTAGCTTTTTAGGGTTTAGGGTTTAGGGTTTAGGGTTTAAGGTTAGTTAATTGTTTAAGATTTAGGGTTTAGGGTTTGGGGTTTAGGACTTAGGTTTAAGGGTTTAGGTTTTAGGGTTTATGGTTTTAGAGTTTAAGGTTTAGGATTTTTTGAGTTTAGAGTTTAGGGTTTAGGTTTTACATCTAGGGTTGAGGTTTTATTTTAGGGTTTAGGATTTTTGGTTTTTTTTAACTGATAACAAATTCAAATTCAAGATTTCTTCTTTTCGATTTCATCAACCAAGTAACAAACCAAGTTTTCTAAGACATAAGTGAAGACGTAAATAAAAAATGAGCACACAAAGAGCAAATAAAAACACTAAATAACTAGAACTGTCTTTATTGTAAAGACACAGTTCCATAAGCAGCAGATCAGATTGGCCATTCTTTAATTTCTCTAGTTCCGATTAGAACCACCCCCTCCTCTTGAGTAATGGGATCCACCATCATATCCCTGATCTCTCCCTCCGCCACCACTACGGCTATAACCTTCATCGCTCCTCTTGCCTCCATAACCACCACTTCTCCAGCCACCACCTCCATATCCACCGCACTTCCAGATTCCCATCACCACTGTGATAAAAGCTGCTTTCACCTTTGCCTCCACTGCCAGATCTAGACTGAGCCTGTTTGATGGTGATGTTCCTGTCATCAAGGTTCTGCCCATTCTTAGGGTTTAGGTTTATTAGGTTTTAGCATTTAGGTTTATTCTTTAATTTATTTAGTTACTTTAAGTTTAAGTTTAGGGTTTGGGTTTAGGGTTTAAGGTTTAGGGTTTAGGGTTTTGCTTTTAAGGTTTTGGGTTTTAGGGTTAATTCTTATAGGGTTTAGGGTTTAAGGTTTAGGGTTTTAGGGTTTAGGCTTTTAGGGTTTAGGGTTTAGGTTTTACGATTTAGGGTTTAATGTTTAGGCTTTAGGTTTTAGGGTTTAGGGTTTTGATGGTTTAGGGTTTAGGGTTTAGGGTTTAGGGTTTAGGGTTTAGTGTTAGTTTAGGGTTTAGGGTTAGGTTTAGGATTTAGGATTTAAGGTTTAGGGTGTAGGATTTAGGGTTTAGGGTTTATGGTTTCTTTTAAAATTAATTAAAGAAGTAAGTTTAGGTTTATTTAGTTTATTTAGTTTAATTTTTTATTTATTTTAGTTTATTTTATTTTTATTTTTTATTTAGGTTTATTTTTTATTTTTATTTAGTTTAGTTAATTTATTTTAGGTTTATTTATTTTAGTTTAGGCTTTTTATTTTTTCTTATTTCTTAGGTTTAGGTTTATGTTTATTTTTTTGGTTGAGTTTATTTTTATTTTATTTTTTAGGTTAATTTTTGTTAAAAAATTTTTGATAAAGGTTTTTATTTTATTTTTTTAGGTTTAGGTTTTAGGTTTTTATTTTTGATTTATTTTGATGTTATATTTTTTTAGTTTAGGTTTAGGTTTATTTTTAGATTCTCTTATTTCTTTAGGGTATATGTTTAGGTTTAGGTTTAGTTTATCTTTGGATTAGGTTTAGGTTTTATTTTTTTTTAATTTACATTATTTTAGTTTAGGTTTAGGTTTATTTTATTTTTATTTTAGGTTTAGGATTTTTTTTAGTTTAGGATTTAGGTTCTATTTTTTTATTTATTTTTAGGTTTTATTTTTATGTTTATTTTTTAGGTTTAGGTTTTTATTTAATTTTTATTTTAATTTATTTTATGTTTATTTTATTTTTATTTTAGGTTTAGTTTTTATTTTATTTAGGTTTTTTATTTTTCACTTTATTTTAAGTTTTTATTTATTTTATTTTAGTATAGTTTCTATTATTTCTTTATTTTTTTAATGTTAAGTTTAGGTTTATATTTTATTTTATTTTATTATTTTATTTTGTTTAGGTTTTTTATTTAATTTAATTTGTTGTTAGGTTTTATTTAGTTTAGGATTATATTTTTAGCTTTTTAGGGTTTAGGGTTTAGGGTTATAGCACTTATGGTTTAGGATTCAGGGATATGGTTTAATGTTCAGGGTGGTTTTTTAGGGTTTAGGGTTTAGGGTTTAAGTTCAAGGTCTAAGGTTCAGGTTTTAGTTTAGGGTTTAGGGTTTTTTTTAAACATAAAATAAATTCAGATTCAACATTTCTTCTTTTCGATTTCATCAACCAAATAACACACCAAGTTTTCTAAGAGACAAGCGACGATAAAGATAAAAATTGAGCATGCATAGAGCTAGTCAAAAACCCTAGATTACTAGAACTGTCTCTACTGTAAAGCACAGTTCCATAAGTAGTAGATCGAATCAACCATTCTATAGTTTCTCTAGTTCCCATCACAACCAATGTGGCCTCCAAAGTAGCGGGATCCACCATCATATCCCTGATCTCTCCCTCCACCACCACCAAGATAGTAACCATCGATGCTCGTCCCACCTCCATAACCACCATTACTCCATCCACAACCTCCATATCCACCTCTAGATCCCCACCAGCTATGATAATCCTCATCGCTTTCAGTGCAGTTAGACTCAGGTTGGTGATGTTCACTCATCAAGGTTTTGCCTATTCTTAAGGTTTAAGTTTAGGTTTAGGTTTATTAGGTTTTAGGGTTTAGGTTTATTTTTTAATTTATTTCATTACTTTATGTTTATGTTTAGGGTTCAAGGTTTAGGGTTTAGGGTTAGGGTTTAGGGTTTAGGGTTTAGGGTTTAGGGTGCAGGGTTTAGGGCTTAGGGCGTAGGGTTTAGGGTTTAGGGTCTAGGGTTTTAGCGTTTATGCTTTTAGGGTTTAGGGTTTAGGATTATGGTTTAGGGTTTAGGGTTCTGGGTTTAGGGTTTAGGGTTGTAAGTTTAGGGTTTAGGGTTTAGGATTTAGGGTTTACGATTTTTTTTTAATTAAGTAAAATGGTAGGTTTAGGTTTATTTATTTTATTTTTAATTTATTTTAATTTATTTTACTTTTTATTTTTATTTAGTTTAGTTTGTTTATTTTAGGTTTATTTATTTTAGTTTAAGTTTTTTATTTTATTTTATTTTTTAGGTTTAGGTTTATGCTTAGGTTTATTTTTAAGTTGAGTTTTATTTTTATTTTTTTAAGTTCATATTTATTTTTTTATTTTTAGGTTTAGGTTTAGGTTTTTATTTTTTTTATTTTTCGATTTATGTTTTTATTTTTGAATTATTTTTAGGTTTTATTTTTAAGTTTAGGTTCAGGTTTATTTTTAGTTTATTTCATTTTATTTAGTTTATTTTTAGGTTTAGGTTTAGTTTTTTTTAGGTTCAGGTTTAGGTGTTATTTGTTTCAGTTTAGGTTTAGGTTTATTTTATTTTGTTTATTTTATTTTTACTTTAGGTTTAGGTTTTTTTCAGTTTAAGGTTTATGTTTTATTTTTTTATTAGGTTTTATTTTTAGATTTATTTTTTTAGGTTTAGGTTCTTATTTAGTTTTTATTTTATTATATTTTAAGTTTATTTTATTTTTTTTTAGTTTTTATTTTATTAAGGTTTTTATTTCTTAGGTTTATTTTATTTTTTTAGTTTAGTTTAGGTTTTTCATTTTTTATTTTAGTTTATTTTTTATTTTTTATTTTATTATATTTCTAAGTTTAGGTTTAGATTTTACTTTAAGTTTTATTTTCTTTTATTCATTTTATTTAGGTGTAGATTTTTTTTATTTTATTTTAAAGTTTTATTTGGTTCTGGTTTAGGTTTTAGGTTTTTAGGGGTTATGGTTTATGGTTTAGGGTTTTAGGGTTTAGGGTTTATGGTTAAGCTTTAGGGTTGAGGATTTTGGATTTAGTGTTTAGGCTTTAAGGTTTAGGGTTTTTAGAGTTTAGGGTTTAAGGTTTAGGGTTTAAGGTTAGCTTAGGGTTTAGGCTTTAGGCTTTAGGGTTTAGAGTTTTTAGGGTTTAGGGTTTATGGTTTAAGATTAGTTTAAGGTTTAGGGTTTAGGGTTTCATGGTTAGGGTTAGGGTTTAGGGTTTTTTATGGTTATAGGTGTAGAGCTGCAAGTTTATTATTTTTGGGTTTATGGTTAGTTTTAGGGTTTAGGGTTTAAGGTTTAGGATTTAGGATTTAGGGTTTAGGGTTTAGTTTTTTTTTAAAAAAAATTAAGTAAACAAGTAGGTTTAGTTTTATTTAGTTTAATTTACTTTTTATTTTTATCTTTATTTAGTTTAGTTTATTTATTTCAGGTCTATCTATTTTAGTTTTGGTTTTTAATTTTAGTTTCTTCTTTAGGTTTAGGTTAATTTTTTGTTTTGTTTTATTTTTATTTTTTTATTTAGGTTCAGGTTTTATTTTTTTATTTTTTGGTTAGGTTTAAGTTTTTATTTTATTTTTGAGGTTTAGGTTTTAGGTTTTTATTTTAGGTTTATTTTTAAAATTTATTTTTTAGTTTAGGTTTAGGTTTAGGTTTTATTTATTTTAGTTTAGTTTATTTTACTATAGGTTTAGCTTTATCTTTATTATAGGTTTCAGTTTTTTTTTAGTTTAGGGTTTATGTTTTATTTTTAATTATTATTTGGTTTTATTTTTTGATTCATTGTTTAGGTTTAAATTTTTATTTAATTTTTATTTTATTTTATTTTAAGTTTATTTTATTTTTATATAAGGTTAAGCTTTTTAATATTTTAGTTTTGTTTAGGTTTTTATTTATTTTATTTTCTTTGCAGGATTAGATTTAGGTTTTAGTTAATGTTTTCATTTTTTTATTTTTTTATTTTCTTTTGGTTTAGGTTTTTGATTTATTTTATTTTTAGGTTATATTTAGTTTAGGGTTTTTTGGTTTTTAGGATTTAGGTTTTGGTTTTTAGGGTTTAGGGTTTAGGTTTTATGGTTGAGGGTTTTAGTTTTAGGGTTTAGGGTTTTAGGGTTTATAGTTTTTAGGGTTTAGGGTATACGTTTTAGGTTTTAGGTTTAGGGCTCAGGTTTTAGTTTAGGGTTTAGGAATTTTGGTTTTTTTATTTTTTTTAACAAAGAACAAATTCAGATTCAACATTTTTTCTTTTTGATTTTATCAACCAAGTAACACACCAAGTTTTCTAAGACACAAGTGATGACATAGATCAAAAATGAGCACCGATAAAGCAAATCAGAAAACCTAGATAAGTAGGACCATCTCTAATATAAAGACACAATTTCATAAGCGGCGGTTGTTGGTCTTCTTGGTTTCTCTAGTTCCCATCGAACTACCCTCTTGAGTAGTGGGTTCTCATATCTGATCTCTCCTCCATCACCATATAACCTTTGTCGCTCCTCTTGCCTCCATCACAACCACGACTATAACCTTTGTCGCTCCTCTTGCCTCCATAACCACCACTACTCTAACCACCACCTCCATATCCACCAGCACCTCTAGATCCCCACCACCTATGATAAGCTCTGCTACCTCCCGCCGACTTAGGGAGCTTGGTTGATGGTGATGTTCTTGCCGTCAAGGTTTTCCAAATTCTTAAGGTTTAGGTTTAGGTTTAGGTTTATTAGGTTTTGGGCTTTAGGTTTTTATTTATTTATTTAGTTACTTCCGATTTAGGTTTAGGGTTTTTGGTTTTGGGTTTAAGGTTTAGGGTTAGGATTTAGGGTTTAGGGTTTAGAATTTAGGGTTTTAGGGTTTATGCTTTTAGGGTTTAGGGTTTAGGGTTAGGGTTTAAGGTTTACGATTTAGGGTTTTTTAGGGCTTAAGGTTTAGGGTTTAGGGTTGTAGGTTTAGGATTTAGGGTTTATGGTTTTTTAGGGTTTATGGTTTTTTATTTATTTTAGTTTATATTATTTTTTATTTTTATTTAGATATATTTTTAATTTTATTTATTTTAAATTTTTTATTTTAGGTTTATTTATTTTAGTTTATTTTTTTAAGTTTAGGTCTAGGTTTAGGTTTAATTTTTAGTTGAGTTTTATTTTATTTTAGTTTTAGGTTTAAGTTTTATTTTTTATTTTTTAGGTTTAGGTTTAGGTTTTTATTTTATTTTTTAGTTTTAAGTTTTAGGTTTTGATTTTAGTTTTTTTTTTGTTTTATTTTTTAGTTTAGGTTTAGGTTTATTTTTTGTATATTTTATTTTATTTTATCTAGTTTAGGTTTATGCTAAGGTTTAGTTTATTTTAAGATTAGGTTTAGATTTTATTAACTTTAGTTTAGTTTATTTTAGTTTAAGTTTAGGTTTTTTATATTTTGTTTACTTTTATTTTTTTTAGGTTTAGGGTTTAGGTTTTTTTTTATTTATTTTTAGGATTTATTTTAAGGTTTATGTTTTAGGTTTAAGTTTATATTTAGATTTAATTTTAGTTTTTTATAGTTTTATTTTATTTTATTTTATTTAGTTTTCATTTTATTTAGGTTTTTTATTCTTCTATTTTTAAGTTTATTTAGGTTTTTATTTAATTTATTTTTATTTATTTTTATTTTTTTATTTTATTTTATTTTTAGGTTTAGGTTTCAGTTTAAGCTTTTATTTTATTTTATTTCATTTTAGGTTTTTTATTATTTTATTTTTAGGTCTTTTTAGTTTAGGCTTAGGTTTTTAGGGTTTAATGTTTAAAGTTTAAGGTTTAGGGTTTTAGAGTTTAGGGTTTTGGGTTAGGGTTTAGGGTTTAGGTTTTAGGGTTTAGTGTTTAGGCTTTAGAGTTTAGGGTTTTTAGGGTTTTTGGTTTCATGCCAGGTAGATCTACTATGGATGATATACATTTGTTAAGAGGTTTGATGGAGAAGTATAGAAAGTAGGAGGATCTACATATGATATTTATTGATTTAGAAAACTTATGGTAAAGTTTCAAGAGATGTTCTTTGGAGGAGAATAGAAAGGAGTTAATATTGGTTATATTCAAGTCATTAAGGATATGTATAATAGAGCAGTTACTTGTGTCCAAAGAAAAGGAGGATTGATAAAATATTTTCCTATTTTAGTTGGATTTCATCAAGGATCAACTTTAAGCCCTTATCTTTTTGCTTTAGTTATGGATGTTCTTACTAAGTATTTATAAGAAGATGTACCTTGGTGTATGCTTTTTGCTGATGACATTCTTCTTGTTGATAAGACTAGAGATGGAGTCCAAGAGAAACTTGAATTATGGAGGTCAACATTAGAGTCTAAATGTTTTCATTTAAGTAGATTTAAAATTGAATATATGGAGTGTAATTTTAGTTGTGGAAGTTCTAGTTGTAGTGTTGTGACATTAGGTGAACAAGTCATTAATAAGAGTGAGTGATTCAGATATTTAGGCTCTATTGTTCAAAATGATGGTGAAATAGATGGAGATGTTATTAGTAGAATTCAAGTTGGTTGAAGTGGAGGAATGCATCTGGCCTGTTGTGTGATTGAAAAGTTCCACTTAAACTTAAGAGAAAATTTTATAAGATTGTGGTAAGACCTACAATGACGTATGGTACAGAATGTTGGCTAGTAAATGAGGAAAATAAGACTAAGTTAAGTGTTACAGAGATGAGGATGCTCAGGTGGATGAGTGGCTTTACTCTTAAAGATAAAATACGAAATGAGTATGTTCAGGAAAAAATTGGAGTAGCTCTAATGGAAGATAAGATTAGAGAGAGTCACCTTAGATGGTTTGGCCACATAAAGCATCGGCTGTCCGATGACCTGGTTAAGAGAGTAGATGCATTAGATTTGCCTTATATTAAGAAAGGTTGAGGTAGACGTCAAAAGACTTGGTTAAGGTGTTTTAAAAATGACCTTAGTATACTTGAATTAAACAAGAATTTACACATAATAGGGCACGATGGAGACAAAGGATTCATGTAGCTGACCCCACTTAGTGGGATAAAGGCTTATTGTTATTGTTGTTGTTATTGTTAACTTTACTTTTTTTCATGTAGTTATCATTTTATTCCTATTTAGTTTTTTTATTTATTTTATTTTTAGGTTTTCTTTTTTAGTTTAGGCTTAGATTTATTTTTAGTTTATTTCATTTTGTTTAGTTTAGCATTTAGGTTTTATTTATTTTAGTTTAGTTTAGTTTAGTATAGGTTTAGGTTTATTTTATTTTGTTTATTTTATTTTTATTGTAGGTTTAGTTTTTCTTTTTAGTTTAGGGTTTGGGTTTTAATTTTTATTTCTTTTTAGATTTATTTTATAGGTTTAGGTTTTTATTTAGTTTTTATTTGAGGTTTATTTTATGTTTATTTTAATTTTATTTTATGTTTAGTTTTTATTTTATTTAGGTTTTTTATTCTTTGGTTTATTTTATTTTTACTATAGTTTAGGTTTTTATTTATTTTATTTTAGTTTATTTTTATTTTTTTTAATTTATTTATTTTTAGGTTTAGGTTTAAGTTATAGTGGAGGTTTTTATTTTATTTTATTTTTTTATTTTATTTAGGTTTAAGTTTTTTCTTTATTTTATTTTTGGTTTTATTTACTTTTGATTTAGGTTTTTAGGTTGTTAGGGTTTAGGGTTTAGGGTTTAAGGTTTAGGGTTCATGGTTTAGGCTTTTAGGGTTTAGGGTTTTTTGGTTAAGTGTTTAGGGATAGGGTTTAGGGTTTAGGGTTTAGAGTTTAGTGTTTAGGCTTTAATGTTTAGGTTTTAGGATTTAAGGTTTAGGGTTTAGGTTTTGGTTTAGGAGTTTAGTTTAGGGTTTAGGGTTTAAGGTTTAGGCTTTAGGCTTTATTTAGGGTTATTAGGGTTTAGGGTTTATGGTTTAGGGTTAGTTTAGGGTTTAGAGTTTAGGGTTTAGGGTTTAGGGTTCTAGGGTTTAGGTTTAGGTTTAAGGTTTAGGGTTTAGGGTTTAGGGTTGGAGTTAGGGTTTATGGTTTAAGGTTTAAGGTTTAGGGTTTAAGGTTTATGGTTTAGGGTTAAGGGTTAGTTTAGGGTTTAGGGTTTAGGGTTTTGAATTTATTATTTTTTATGGTTTATGGTTTAGGGTTGTATGTTACAGTTTAATGTTTAGGCTTAGTTTTAGGGTTTAGGGTTTAGGATTTAGGGTTTAGGGTTTAGGGTTTAAGGTTTTTTTAAAAAAAAAATATAGCAGTTTAGGTTTTTTTCTAATTTATTTATTTTAGTTTTTTTTATTTTTTTATTTTTATTTAGGTTTATTTTTTTTATTTTTATTCAGTATTTTATTTATTTTAGGATTATTTATTTTAGTTTAGGATTTTTATTTTTATTTATTTATTAGGTTTAGGTTTAGGTTTATGTTTATTTTTTAGTTTAGTTTAGGTTTAGGTTTTATTTTTTATTTTTAGTTTTAGGTTTAGGATTTCATTTTATTTTTTTAGCTTTAGTTTTTAGGATATTATTTTAGCTTTATTTTATGGTTTTATTTTTTTTTTGTTTATGTTTAGGCTTATTTTTAGTTTATTTTATTTTTTTTAGTTTAGGGTTTAGGTAAAGTTTATTTTAGGTTTAGGTTTTATTTATTTTAGTTTAGGTTTAAGTTTATTTTATTTTATTTATTTAAGTTTAGGTTATTTTTCATTTAAAGTTTAGGTTTTATTTTTTATTTATTTTTATGTATTATTTTTAGAATTATATTTTAGGTTTCACGTTTTAATTAGTTTTTATTTTATTTTATTTTAGTTTTATTTTTTTTATTTACCTTTCAATTTATTTTTGTTTAGATTTTATTTATTTATTTTATTTTTAGGTTTTATTTTGTTTAGGTTTAGATTTCTAGCTTTTTAGGGTTTAACTTTTAGGGTTAAGGTTTGAAGATTTTATTTTAGGTTTATCGTTAGTTTATTTTAGGTTTCTACCTTTCAATTCTTAGGTTTTATTTTTTAGTTAGGTTTAGGTTTATCATTACTTTATTTTATTTTATTTAGTTTAGGGTTTAGATTTAGTTTATTTTAGGTTTAAGTTTAGTTTATTTTACATTTAGGTTTAAGTTTTATTTATTCTAGTTTAGTTTAATTTAGTTTAAGTTTAGGATTATTTTATTTTATTTATTTTATTTTTATTTTTTGTTTAATTTTTTTTTTCATTTAAGGTTTGGGTTCTATTTTTTATTTATTTTATGGTTTTGTTCTTAGGTTTATTTTTTAGGTTCAAGTTTTTATTTAGTTTATATTTTATTTATTTTAGGTTTATTTTATTTTTATTTTATGTTTAGTTTTATTTTATTTAGGTTTTATTCATATTAATTTATTTTTAGTTTAGTTTAGGTTTTTATTTATTTTATTTAGTTTATTTTTATTTTTTATTTTATTTTATTTTTTAGTTTATGTTTAAGTTTTAGTTTTGGATTTTATTTTCTAATTTTGTTTAAGTTTAGGTTTATTTATTTTTTTATTTTTAGTATTTATTTACTTTAGGTTTAAGTTTTTTGGTTTTAGAGTTTAGGGTTTATTGTTTAGGGAATAAGGTTAAGGTTTTAGGGTTTTAGCATTTAGGGTTTTAGGGTTTAGTGCTTAGGGTTAGTGTTTAGGGTTTATGGTTCAGAGTTATGTGTAGGCTTTAGGGTTTAGGGTTTTTAGGGTTTTGGGTTTTGGGTTTAGGGTTTAGGTTTAGCTTAAGGTTTAGGGTTAGTTTAGAGTTTAGGGTTTAGGGTTTAGGCTTTAGGGTTTAGGGTTTTTATGGTTTAAGGATTATGGTTTAGGGTTAGTTTTGGGTTAGGGGTTCAGGGTTTTAATGTTTAGGGTTTAGCGTTTAGGGCTTAAGCTTTCAGGTTTAAGGTTTTGGGTTGGGGTTAGGATTTATAGTTTAGGGTTTAGGGTTTATGGATTAAAGTGGTTTACCGTTTAGAGCTTAGGGTTTAAGGTTTAAGGTTAGTTATTATTTAGGGTTTAGGATTTAGGGTTATTTAGGGTTTAGGGTTTAGGGTTGTAGGTTTACAGTTCAAGATTTATTCTTAGTTTTAAAGTTTTTTTTTAAATTAGATAAACTGACAGGTTTAGATTATTTTATTTATTTTTTATTTATTTTAGTTTATTTTATTTTTTATTTTTATTTAAATTTGTTTTTTATTTTTACTTAGTTTATTTTATTTATTTTAGGTTTATTTATTTTAGTTTAGGAATTTTATTTTAATTTATTTTTCCAGTTTAGGTTTTTATTTCTTTTTTAGGTTAGTTTTATTTTTATTTTATTTTTTAGGTTTAGGTTTTATTTTTTTATTTTAGGTTTAGGTTTAGGTTTTTAATTTATTTTTTTAGCTTTAGGTTTTTATTTTAGGTTTTATTTTTTAGTTTAGGTTTAGGATTGTTTTTTTGTTTATTTTAGGTTTAGGTTTTATTTATTTTAGTTTAGGTTTAAAATTAATTTATTTTGCTTATTTTAGGTTTGGTTTTTTTTTTCTAGTTTAAGGTTTAGGTTTTATTTTTTTATTTATTTTTAAGTTTTATGTTTAGGTTTATATTTTAGGTTTAGGTTTTTATTTAGTTTTTATTTTATTTTATTTCATGTTTACTTTATTTTTATTTATCATTTAGTTTTCATTTTATTTTTGTTCAGTTTCATTTATTTATTTTATTTTTAGGTTTTATTTAGTTTAGATTTAGGTTTTTAGCATTTTAGTGTTTAGGGTTAAGGGTTTCAGTTTTAGGTTTTAATTTTAAGTTTATTTTTAGGTTTTATTTTTTAGTTTATGTTTTGGTTTATTTTTAGAATATTTTATTTTATTTTATTTAGGGTTTAGGTTTAGTTTATTTTAGGTTTAGGTTTAAGTTTTATTTATTTTAGTTTAGGTTTAGGTTTATTTTATTTTGTTTATTTTATTTTTAATTTTGATTTAGTATTTTTTTTAGTTTAGCATTTGTGTTTTAATTTCTATTTATTTTTAGGTTTATTTTTCAGGTTTAATTTTTTATTTACTTTTTATTTTATTTTATTTTAGGTTTATTTTATTTTTATTTTACATTTAGTTTTTATTTTGTTTTGGTTTTTTATTCTTAGGGTTATTTGATTTTTTTTATTTAGTTTAGGTTTTTATTTATTTTATTTTATTTTTTTTAAAAGTTTAGGTTTAGGTTTTAGTTTATGTTTTTATTTTATTTATCTATTTTATTTATGTTTAGGTTTTTTATTTATTTTATTTTTAGGTTTTATTTTCCTTAAGTTTAGGTTTTTAGGTTGTTAGGGTTTAGGGTTTAGGGTTTTATGGTTTAGTGTTTAGGGTTAGGGTTTAGGGTTTAAGGTTTATGGTTTAGTGTTTAGACTTTAGGGTTTAGGGATTAGCTTTAGCTTAAGGTTTAGGGTTTAGGGTTTAGGCTTTAGGGTTTAGGGTTTATGTTTTAAGGTTAGTTTAGGGTTTAGGGTTTAAGTTTTAAGGCTTAGGGTTAGGGTTTGGGTTTAGGGTTTAGGGTTTAGGATTTAGGGTTTAGGGTTTATGGTTTAGAATTTAGGGTTATTTAGGGTTATGGTTTAGGATTGTAAACTTACGGTTCTAGGTTTAGGCTTTATTTTAGAGTTTAGGGTTTACAGTTTAGGGTTTAGGGTTTATGGTTTAGGGTTTGGGGTTTAAGGTTTAGGGGTTTTTTTGTTTTAATTAGGTAAACTAATAGGTTTAGGTTTTTGTTACTTTTTTATTTTATTTTTTAGGTTTAGGTTTTATTTTTAAGGTTTTGGTTTTAGGTTTTATTTTAGGTTTTATTTTTTAGTTAGTTTAGATTTTAGTTTATTTTTTTAATTTATTTTGGTTTTAATTTAGTTTATTTTAGTTTTTTTGGTTTAGGTTTATTTATTTTATTTTAGTTTAGGTTTATTTTATTTTATTTATTTTAAATTTAGGTTTTTTCTTTTTATGTTTAGGTTTAGTTTATTTTTTATTTGTTTTTAGGTTTATATTATAGGTTTAGGTTTTTATTTAGTTTTTATTCTATTTTATTTTAGTTTATTTTTTTTTGTTTAGTTTTTATTTTATTTAGGTTTTTTTGGTTTATTTTATTTTTTTAGTTTACTTTAGGTTTTTATTTATTTTATTTTATTTTTAGGTTTTGGTTTAGGTTTAGGTTTTAGTTTAGGTTTTTATTTTATATAATTTTATTTATTTTATTTAGGTTTAGGTTTTTTTATTTATTTTATTTTTAGGTTTTACTTAGTTTAGGTTTAGGTTTTTATATTTTTAGGGTTTAGGGTTTAAGGTTTAGGGTTTGGAGTTTAGGGTTTAAGGTTTGGGTTTGTAGGTTTTAGGGTTTAGGGTTTAGGGTTTAAGGTTTAGTGTTTAGGATTTAGGGTTTAGCATTTTTTATTATATTTATTTTTTTTAATTTTTTTTAAATTAAGTTAAGTGGTAGGTTTAAGTTTATTTTGTTTATTTTTTTATTTATAATAGTTTATTTTATTTTTTATTATTATTTATTTTTATTTTTATTTTTATTTAGTTTAGTTTATGTATTTTAGGTTTATTTATTTTAGTTTAGTTTTTTAGCTTTTTAGGGTTTAGGGTTTAGGGTTAATTTAGGGTTTAGTGTTTAGGGTTTAGGGTTTGGGATTTAGGGTTTAGTGTTTAAGGGTTTTTTTTGGGTTTAGTGTTTAGGGTTTAGGGCTTACGTTTTAGGGTTTAGGGTTTAGGGTTTAGGGTTTAAAGTTTAGGGTTTTTGGGTTTAGGGGTTTAGGGTTTAGGGTTTAGGGTTTAGGGTTAGGGTTTAAGGTCTAGGGTTTATGTTGAGCTTAGGGTTCGGGTTAGTTTAGGGTTCAGGGTTTAGTGTTTAGGATTTGGGGTAATTTAAGGTTTATGGTCTAGGGTTGTAGGGTTTAGGGTTTTTTTTAGATTAGGTAAACCGATTTAGGGTTTACTAATTCATTTTTTTGGAATGAATTAGATTAATACAAAAGATACCTCTTAAAGAAAAGTATTTATTGGAGATTTAAATGGACATGTTGGTAGTGGTAAGATTTTAAAAGTATTCAAGGTGGTTATAGATTTGGAGTGACTAATGAAGAAGGTAGGACTATATTAGATTTTTCCTTAGCTTATAATTTTGTAGTTGCTAATACTTTATATAAGAAAAGAGAGGAACATATTATTAATTATAAAAATGGATCTAGTAAAACACAGATTAATTATTTTCTGATAAGGAAAATAGATTATTTAGATTGTAAAGATTGTAAGGTTATTCCAAGTGAAAGTTTAAGTACCCAACATCGATTGTTAGTTTTATATTTTAAGATGAAAGATGGTAAGAGGAAAATAAATCAAATTATTATCCTAGGATTAGATGGGGACACTTAAAGAACACAAATAAAAATATTTTTAAGAGCAAGCTACAAGAGCTTAGAATTTGGGATGTTCATGAGGAAGCTAATGTTATGTGGGAAAAAGTAGCAAGTGAAATTAAGCAAGTTGCTAAAAAGTGCATTGTTATAAAACTTCATTTCGATGTAAAAATTCAAAGAATTGGAAAATATATAAAGTGGCCAGCAAAGATTCTAAGAAAGCAATATATGATACAAAAAATTTAACTTTTAGTGATTTATACAATAGATTAGATATCAAAGAAGGTGAAAGATATATGTACAAGTTAGCCAACCAAAGAGATAGGAGAAGTAAAGATCTAGTTCAAGTGAGGTATATTATGGATTAAAATAATAAAGTGCTTTTCTTAGAAAAGGATATTGAAAATAGGTGGATGAGATATTTTGATAAATTTTCAATGAAGGATCTGAAAGTATGATTGATTTTAGCAACCTTAATACCCTAAACAAAAATAGAGAATTTTATTTTTGTCCTTGTATTAGTAAATCTGATGTTAGAAATGGTTTAAAGAAAATGAAATGTGGAAAAATAGTAGAACCTAATGATATTCTAATAGAAGTGTGAAAATGTTTAGGAGATCAAGAAATTTCTTGGCTTACAAATCTTTTTAATGTTATTTTAAAGACTAAAAGGATGCTAGATGAGTGGAGAAAGAGTTTATTGGTTCCTATATTTAAGAATAAAGTTGATGCACAAGAGTGTGCAAATTATAGAAGAATTAAGTTAATGTGTCATACATTAAAATTATGGGAGAGATTAATTGAGCATAGGTTATGATGTGATACAAAAGTTTCACACAATCGGTTAGTTAGATCTACTATGGATGTTGTACATTTGTTAAGAGGGTTGATGGAGAAGTATAGAGAAAGTATGGAGGATCTACATATGATATTTGTTGATTTAGATCAAGCTTATGATAAAGTTTCAAGAGATGTTCTTGGAGAGTTCTAGAATAGAAATAAGTTAATATTTGCTATATTCAAGTCATTAAGGATACGTATACTAGAGCTGTTACTTGTGCCCACATATAATGAGGATTGATAAAATATTTTCCTATTTCAATTGGATTACATCAAGGATCAACTTTAATCCCTTATCTTTTTATTTTAGTTATGGATGTTCTTGCTAGGCATATACAAGAAGATGGACCTTTGTGTATGCTTTTTGTTGATGACATTCTTCTTGTTGATAAGTCTAGAGAGGGAGTGCAAGAGAAACTTGAATTATGGAGGTCAACATTAGAGTCTAAAGGTTTTTGTTTAGGTAGATCTAATACTAAATATATGGAGTGTAATTTTAGTTTTAGAAGTTCTAGTGGTAGTGTTGTGACATTAGGTGAACAAGTCATTAATAAGAGTGTGTGATTTAGATATTTAGGCTCTATTGTTGAAAATGATGGTGAAATAGATGGAGATGTTATTAGTAGAATTTAAGTTGGATGGTTGAAGTGGAGAAATGCATCTGGCTTGTTGTGTGATCGAAAAGTTCCATTTAAAGTTATGGGAAAATTTTATAAGTTGGTGGTAAGACTTGTAATGACTTATGGTGCAAAATGTTGGACAATAAAAGAGAAGCATAAGACTAAGTTAAGTGTTACAGAGATGAGGATGCTCAGGTGAATGAGTGGCTTTCCTCTTAGAGATAAAATGTGAAATGAGTATGTTTGGGAAAAGTTGGAGTAGCTCAGTGGCGATAAGATTAGAGAGTCACCTTAGATGGTTTAGACATAAAGCATCATTAGTCCTATGACCAGTAGGGAGTAGATGAATTAGATTTACCTTATGTTAAGAAAGGTAGAGATAAACCTAAAAAGACTTGGTTAAGATGTATAAAAAATGACCTTAGTATACTTGAATTAAATGGGAATCTGACACATAATAGGTCACAATGGAGACAAACAATTCATGTAGCCGACCCCATTTAGTGGGATAAAGGCTTGTAGTAGTAGTTGTTGTTGTTATTGTTGTAGGTAAACTGGCAAGTTAGGGTTTTTTCAGTTTATTTAGTTAATTTTTTAATTTATTTTGCTTTTTATTCTTATTTAGGTTTATTTTTTATTTTAATTAAGTGTATTTTATTTAATTTAGGATTATGATTATTTTATTTACTTTATTTTAGGTTTAGGTTTTTTTCTAGTTTAAAGTTTAGGGTTTATTTTTTATTTATTTTTAGGTTTATATGTTAGGTTCAGTTTTTTTAGTTTTTATTTTATTATATGTTAGGTTTACTTTATTTTTATTTTTTTTTTAATTTTCATTTTAAATTTGTATTTATTTTCTTTTTAGGTTTTATTTAGTTTAGGTTTAAGTTTTTAGCTTTTTAGGGTTTAGGGTTTAGGATTTAGGTTTTAGGTTTTTATTTTAGGTTTACTTTTAGGGTTTATTTTTTAGTTTAGGCTTAGGTATATTTTTTATTTTTTATTTTTTTTAGGGTTTAGGTTTAGGCTTTATTTATTTTAGTTTAGTTTAGTTTACTTTAGTTTAGGTTTAGGTTTTTTTATTTTTTATTTTAGGATTAGTTTTTGTTTTTAGTTTAGGGTTTGAGTTTTAATTTTTATTTATTTTGAGGTTCAGGTTTTTATTTAGTTTTTATTTTATTTTAGGTTTATTTTATTTTTATTTTACGTTTAGTTTTTATTTTATTTAAGTTTTTTATTCTTATATTTATTTTATTTTTTTAGTTTAGTTTAGGTTTTTATTTATTTTATTTTAATTTATTTTTATTTTTTTAATTTATTTTATCTTAAGGTTTAGGTTTAAGTTTTTATTTTATTTCATTTTTCTATTTTATTTAGGTTTAAGTTTTTTTATTTATTTTATTTTTAGGTTGTTAGGATTTAGGGTTTAGAGTTTGGGGTTTAGGGTTTAGGTCTTAGGGTTAAGGGTTTTAGGGTTTAGGGTTTATGGTTTAGCGTTTAGGGTTAGGGTTTTATGTTTAGGGTTTAGGGTTTCGTGTTTAAGCTTTAGGATTTGGGGTTTTTATTGCTTAAGGTTTAACTTTAGCTTAGTGTTTAGGGTTACTTTAGGAATTTGGGTTTAAGGTTTAGGGATTTTAGGGATTTAGAGTTTATGGTTTAAGGTTAGTTTAGGGTTTAGGGTTTAGGATTTTAGGGTTTAAAGATTTGGTTTTAGCATTTAGGGTTATGATTTAGGGTTTAGGGTTTAGGGTTTAGGGTTTAGGTTAGTTTAGGGTTTAGGATTTAGGGTTTAGGATAGGGGGTTATTTAGGGTTTATGGTTTAGAGTTGTAGGTTTAGGGTTGTAAGTTTATGATTTAGGGTTTAGGCTTAGTTTTAGGGTTTCGAGTTTAGCGTTTAGGGTTTAGGATTTAGGGTTTAAGGTTTATGGTTTTTTTTGAAAAAAAATTAGGTAAACCAGTAGGTTCAGTTTTTTATTAGTTTATTTAGTTTATTTTTTTACTTATTTTAGTTTATTTGATTTTGTATTATTATTTAGGTCAATTTTCTCTTTTATTTTTTTTTAAGTTTTATTTAAGTTTAGCTTTTTTTATAGTTTATTTTTTAAGTTTAATTTTAGGATTATGTTTATTTTTTAGTTTAGTTTTATTTTTATTTTATTTTTAAGGTTTATGTTTTATTTTTTTAATTTCAATTTTAGCTTTAGGGTTTTATTTAATTTTTTTAGGTTTAGGTTTTAGATTTTTCTTTTAGACTTATTTTTAGGTATTATTTTTTAGTTTAGGTTTAGGTGTTTTTTAAGTTTGTTTTATTTTATTTAGTTTAGGGTTTAGGCTTTAGGGTTTATGGTTTAGGGTTTAGGGTTAGTTTAGGGTTTAGGGTGAGGGTTAGGGTTTAGGGTTTAGGGTTTAGGGTTTATGGTTTAGGTTTAAGGTTATTTAGGGTTTAGGTATTAGGGTTTTTTAGGGTTTAGGGTTTAGGTTTTAGGGTTTATGGTTGTAGGTTTAGGGTTTAAGGTGTAGGGTTAGTTTTATTTTTTAGGGTTTATGGTTTAGGGTTTAGGATTTATTATTTTTGGTTTATTCTTTAGGGTTTACATGGTTTTTTTTTTAATTAAGTAAACTAGGAGGTTTAGTTTTATTTAGTTTATTTTGTATTTATTTTAGTTATTTTTATTTTTTATTTTTATTTAGATTTATTTTTTATTATTATTTTATTTAGTTTATTTATTTTTATTTTATTTATTTTTATTGAGGTTTTTTATTTTAGTTTATTTTTTAAGTTTAGGTTTAGGTTTATGTTTATTTTTTTAGTTTTGTTTTATTTTTATTTTATTTTTTAGGTTAGGTTTTATTTTTTATTTTTTTTATTTTTAAGTTTTTATTTTATTTTTTAAGGTTTAGGTTTTAGATTTTTATTTTATGTTAATTTTTAGGTTTTATTTTTAGTTTTGGTTTAGGTTTATTTTATTTTATTTTATTTTTTTTAGGGATTAGGTTTAGGTTTTATTTATTTTAGTTTAGTTTATTTTAGTTTAGGTTTATGTTTATTTTAATTCATTTATTTTAAGTTTAGATTTTTTTTTTATTTTAGGATTTAGGTTTTATTTTTTTTATTTTTAGGTTTATTTCTTAGATTTATGTTTTTATTTAGTTTTTATTTTATTTAGGATTTTGTGCCACCATCCTTCAAGATTTTTGATGGCAGTGGGATCCCACGATAACACATTGCATAGTTTAGAGTCGGCTGTTACAACATCATTGGCAGCAACGCTCTCCTCTTCCACCTTTTCGTTAGCAGTCTGTCAGGTGTTGCATTTGATTGGTGTATCGAACTGTCCAACGGTTCGGTGAAGACTTTTGCTGAGTTGGAGAATCTCTTCATCAAGAGGTTTGCTGGAGCTTAGTAGAGGGTGATTGTAGGTGACCTCATTGTAGAGAAATAGAAACTCAATGAGTCCTTCGTTGATTACATTCTCAAGTGGCATAGCTTGAGCTTGAAATGCAAACCACATTGTCCGAATAGCATGTCATTAAGATTCTTCTCATAAATATCCATGCCCCAGTCGCCTTCATGCTTAAGGACTTTACCATCAAAACATTCGATAAATTAGTCAATAAGGCTAGCTTTAGGAAATAGTTGCCCTTTCACGACCAATCATCTAGGCCCAAGCCAAGGTGTTTAAGAAGAAGTCGAACATTTGTGTCGATTGGATGGGGAAGCAAGGCCGACTTCACTATGAGAGACTACGAGCTTAGCAGCCTCTTTTTCCACCTCCTCTTCTACCATCTCAGTCATCATACTGGCCATCGTAGCTGAGATAACAACCATTTCCACCATTTCAGTAGCCTACCCAATAGCGGTATTCATATTCATTGCCAGGTAGCTACTTTCCACCTAATCTTACCAATATATCGAATAAGCCTTATTCATGCAAGAGGGATGTAGTTAGAAAAATCTTTAAGGATCTCTTAAAGAAACCCAACTTTCAGTTACTAGAGCCTAAGAGGCCAGAAGAAGTGAGCAGGAGCGATGATCCTAGCTCTTTCCCATACCACCACATGTTAGGCCATATCTTAAAGGATTGTATCACTTTTAAGGACTAGCTTGATCGCAGCTACAGGTTGAGAGCCATAGTTTTCCCTAAGGAATACTTATTTGAATAACCATCTAGTTCAGTTATAGTAATCCTTAGGGATACTTGCAATCCTCTTAAGACCAAAGAAGGTTAAGATGTCACCTTATCCTGAACATCTATGAAGATCATTTCTAAGATCAAGAAGCTTCCCTTGCAGCTGCTTAAAGTAGCTCAAACTTTCAAAACCAAAGAAGGTTTGTTAGTTGCAAAGGACAACTCGGGGAGGGTGATAGCCCACCAGTAGCGGCAGCTCACCATACTTTCCTAGGATAGTCCAGAAGTGTAGCCACCATCCGAGTCAAATACTCCCTCCACCATTGCAACTACCACCTCTTCTCCTAGCTCCTCTTCTACTGGCAAGAGCACTGCATCTATGGATAAGGGCACTAAATCCCTTACTCCACTTACTTTACTTGATTTCTATCATGTACCTCTATCCAAAAAGAAATTAATAAAGAAAGCTAATTCAACTTATATATTTTCCACTTTTGATGCCCTTGATTTTATTCCTATTGAAAGCTCTCCAAGTCTAAATAAAAATAATAGCTCTATTAGTTCTGATCATTTTTTTCTAATTTAGAGTCAGACTATCCTTCTCTAAATCAATCAGGTCCACCTCTTAAGATTGACTTGGAGTCAACTAACTCTGAGGATCCCATAGGAGAAGTTGTAGGTATGCTTGATAAGAAGGTAAAACTTTCCACAAGCTCATCATTCTAAGAAGTCACTAAAGTCAACCTATATAATGGTAAAGTTCTACCTCCTAAGATAGCACCTTAGGATAAGGGTAATCAAGTCATTGGTTCCATTGAGCAGATAACCCCTCCATAGGATGCTCCACCCATGGATATGCTTGTGGAGGACAAAGCCATAGTTGATTATAATGTCCTAGCTCACCTTAGAAAGTTTTCAGATAAGTTAAGCATTTACAATGCCCTTGTCTTATCTAAAGAGATAAGGAAATCTCTAATCAAGGCTTTACTTGATCTAGAGATATGCTTAGCTCAATTGACCAATACTAAAGAGAAGGCATGCCACTCGAAGGACTTCTTAAGAGTTACATTCAGCGATGAAGACTTACTCTTTGGGATGACTGAGCATAATCACCTCATTACATTACAGTGGATGTTGGCAGATACAGGCTATCCAAGGTTTTGGTTGACCTAGGTGTATCAATCAACATTATGAGTCTAAAAACCCTTGCCTACTTGAGGATCAACATCTCCAAACTTCAAAAATAAAGGATGATGTTGAGAGGAATCAATGAACAAGGCAAGAGAGCCTTGTGGTGTTTATTTTTGAATGTATGGCAGGGTGGAGGGGGGTCACCACGAAGATCGTAGGGGGGGTTACTTTTTAGGTGATCAAGTATAACATTGAGGTATGATGTACTATCTCAAAAGATATAAGCATCACCCTATAATGGACCTAATCACGTAATAAAGACTCCTAAGGCATGATAGGCTTCGAATGTATGAGAGATTTTTCTCCTACGTTACATGGATAAATAAGTAGGGTTTATGTTAAACTAGGTTCTTAAGTTTCATATGAAGGTAAGCCTCCATAGTTAATTACATCTTAGGGAAAAAAATTTCTTAAGAATACTCTCGGTTAAAGTAGACAATTATCATCTCCAAAGATTTCAAAGTTAGACTATCAAAAGATTGGTTGTATTTGGTAAATCAATTTGGAAAGCTCAAGAAGAAGACTTATGTTTGGAATTCAAATGAAATAAGTAGGAAATCCTCATGATACTAGGAAGCCTAGTGAGCATTTAATTCAATCCTACGGTTGGGCTTTATAATTTTGAAGTTGAGGAGATTTATATATTTTGAGTTGAAATTTAATTAGAATACTAGGGCTTATAATCAACGAACACAAGATTATGGGAATGCTTAAGGGGTGAGAATTTATGCTCATAGCCCGAAGGAAATAGCTACCTCAGATCCTAAATCTATGGAGCTTTAGCATGACCTAAATCTAAGCGACGGGTGGACATAAGGGTTTACCTCCTAAGAGAGAATAAATTGTCTGACTTCTAGAATTATAACCTCTTGGAGTGGCCGCCAGCTAACTCCTCCTATGATTTTAAAATCATGTAGTTGATCTTATGAATTGTAAGATATCTAAGGCACTTATTTAATTAGAAAGAGACTAAAGTCCTAAACACACTCCCTAAGAGACTAGAGCATGAGTGGTATGAGCATATGACTTAATCTATAGATGCAAAATATTTTCAAAATTTATTTCATTTTGATGAGGCTTTAGGATTTCTTATGCATAAATGCATGATGAAATAGGTTATGGGTTAAAACAGCTAGAAGAAGGTGTTCTCCACCACAAGGGATGCCTTAGGTCAAGCATTCCTTTATCGTGCAAGGATGGAGATCCTTCATGTTCAAGAGAAAGAATATGCATGCATGATTTGAAACATATAACCATACAGCTAAGAGGTTGCTAGATCTTTTAATTATCTTATTTATGTCTTAGGCTTTATGATGAGGTTATGAGTTGTTTGAAATTTAGTTATGTTTAGTTAGGTAGAAAAGTTATTTTTTATCCTAAGAATTCATTATCCAAGCTACACATTAAAGCATCAATCACTTAAGAAACTATGAAAAGCATGCCATCCTAATGCACAATGTAAACATAACATCAAACAATTATATAAACTATCATAAAAGAATAAAAGGATGGTGTATTAGCTTGGTACAAAAAGATAAAAGATGGGTGGAAGCTCACCCATACAACTGGAATATGAAAGAATAATTATAATTGTATTAAATGTTATAAGGGTCTTCTTTCTTCATATCTCCATTTTGTATTTGGTTCCTTCTTTGATTTGGATGGTGCTTTCTTCAAAGGCATCACAGGGCACCCCAGGATAAAGCCTTTTGGCCACTGGTCATCCTAATCCCCCATAACACTAATCCTAAATCCTATTATAAAAATTATACTTATGTGGGAAAAGTAAATCTAACTACACCTGTAAAATATAAGTTACCTAAAAATACAAATAATTCTAAGCTGTTGTATTTATAATTTGGACTTAGCACTCTACACATGGGTAACTAAGCCCACCTGTCCTAACTTTCATTATGCTTAAGGATTTAAGCAACGCAAGAGCATTCACATTTATTTTAAGCATTCCTTAAGCATAATCACCTCTGAGAGAATATGATTAGGCTAATATTCTCCAATCATCCAATATATGAAGCATACACCTAACAACCAATCTAAAATAATATATCATGAAAGAAAACATACTCATCATACACCATCTAGCTTAGAGCTAGAAGTGGTGACTTAATTCTAATGTGTATTAAGGCTTGTGTGGTAAGTCTTGTTAGGCATTAGTGTTGTATTTTCTATGTATAGAAGAATTCAATTTAACATTAAAGGTTGATTTCACATGAAGTAGTTTAATTGATTTGAGAATTCTAATTTGTGTTTTCTTTTGTTTCGTTTGATTACACTTAACAACTAAGTGGTATAAAGAGAGGAAAAGAGGATTGCCCTCTTTCATCCCTACCTTAAGTCACTTTCTAAAGTATATTATTTTGATTTAGTTCCCTTTAGTGAATGGCTTATTAAATGATTTAATTAATCTTAAGTTTAGGTTCACTTTAAATAATCCTATTCAAAATGAAATGCATCTTAAGTTTTATTTAATTGAATTACTACCACATGACATATATTAAATCAATCCTTTTCATCACATGTAACATGTTTATGATTTAATCCTAATGTATCTATACATGAAACATATTTTAGCACACTTAAATGATGAATGTATGTGTATGTTTAGAATTGATATTTTATTTGAATGAATTATTTAAACATATTAATTTAAAACTTTATCCAGATTCTTATACAAAATGAAATAAGAGTGAAAGTAAATAGGCATGTGTCATTATTAAACCTTGGAAGTGAGGTAATCAAATGACTTCCTTGAAGCTAGCTAAAGTTTAGTATTCTAAGGATATCTAGACTATATACCCATTTGCATTCAAACATATGTAAATTCATATACATGAACATAAAAAGTAAGCTCCAAATCATATGGCTAATTAATTCAACCACTTAGTCAATTATGAATGCATGAAATTTTAATGTAAAATGAGATTTTCATTCACTAATCACATATACATATGCATGTACAAAGATATAAGAAAGTACTTGTCATTGTTAAACTAGGGAAGTGAGGTAATCAAATGACCTCCTTGGGCTAACTAAAGCCTCATATTCCCGGGACATCCAAACTATATACTTCCTTTTGTTGGACACACATGGATGTATACATAAATGAGAGAACAAAAACCATGCAAAGATTGCATATTTTTTTATTGAATCATTTATATATATGAATTAAAACACTATCCTAATTCTAATGTTGAAATACATAAGAATGAAATCAAATGGGTATGTGCCATTGTTAAACCAGGGAGGTGAGGCAATCAAATGACCTCATTGGGGCTAGCTAAAGCCTCGTATTCCTGGGATGTCGAAACTATGTACCCATTACAATTCCATCTTATATAAATCAACACATGAATAGAGGAAAAAGAACTCAACATTCATACACTTCAGCTATAAACACATCATTTCTTATGTATTTATAATTAGCATCATAAAACATATTATTATTCATTTATAAGCTTTTGAAAGATACATTTAGATTTATAGTAATAATAGCCACACATATATTAAATTAAATTCACACATGCAAACATAAAGGAAATCCATTTTATTTTACTTGATTTTGAAAAGATAGATGAATTCAAATGACATACAAAATTTAACATGATTGGAAAAGGACAATCAAATATAAGCATGTCATTCATTCAACCAAACTAGTTCTTAAGGATAATCAAATCAAATAAGATTATTTAAAGAAAACCAAAGCTTCTTTATTAATTATGTTTTCATTTGATTTGATTTAAAGAGAAGAGAAATCATCACTTGTTGTTTTAAACCCATTTCCACATTAGTGATTTGATTTAATTTAAGGAAATGTAATTAAGTTGATTTTATGGGTTAATTAAGTTGAACCCTCAATTAGAAGAATTAATTACCCTTACCTATGTCACCTTAAAGTAATTAACTAAATAATTATAAGCCAACATGATATGCATGGAAAATAAACTTGCAATGATCCTAGGAAATAAAAGGGCCCTAATGGCTTATGATTAAAAGTTAGTTAGATTAAGGGAACTTAATTACTCTTATGGCTTTCCCACACATGTGGACTAACTATAATTTCATCAAACTCTTTTAGGTTATTAATCACCTAAAGATCTACCCCAAGATTTAATTAATTAAGGTTTGATGTGATTATGATTTCAATTTGATTAAGTGATTTAATTAATTAGTTAAATCTCAATTAATTTCATTTTTTAAAAAAAAAGTGAAATGAACTTAAGGAATGGGGTCCCAACCCTATTCCTTAGTTCACTTACTATTGAATAATGGTTAATAAACTTAATTAACCAATTTATTGCTATTCATGGGATTAACTAAACATTAATTGACTAAAAAGAGTAGTTAAGGTTTAATTAGTAAATTTTCCTAATTAAGTTAGCAATAAATCCCATAAAAATCATGGGATGCAGAGGCCATCCCATTAAATTAGCCCACAAAATTTTGAATTAATTGCTAAAGTAATTAAGGAGAAATTAAACTAATAAATTTTGCAAATAAACTTTAATTACTATTCAATATTAGTTAAGATCATTTTTAATTAATTCTCCTTTGAAATATCTTTAAAATGAGTATTTATTATCATTTTTTATTTCTCTCTGATTTTTTAGGATTTTTAGTAGTTTCACCAATTAAAAATGATTAATTAAGCCTAATTGCCTAATCTAGGCACCACATGGCATCGATGCGTGCTTTCACATGTCCGATTAGCTTGTAAACTTATCTAACTTCACCTACTTGGCGGCGGATGTGCTTTCTTGTCCGCCATCTGATCTAATATTGGATGGCTATGATTAATCCCATAAATTAATAGGATTAAATCATATCAATTTACGGATCTAATCATGACCGTCCATTTTGATCATACAGAACTGATGGTGCATGATCTAATGTCACGTGAGGGAGAATGAAGTCTGTCTGCCATTGCTCACTTGATCCAAGCTTACCCGAGCTTGGATCAACTCCAAAAGGATCCCACACCTTCACGACATCGATTGGAGGGGATCCAATAGTTAAGATCACATGAGATACAAGTTTTCTTCAGAAAGCTCCAACCCATTTTGGCCTAAGGATTAGTTTTGGAAGCATACCTTGCCAGAGCTCAAGATTGGTAGCTCAAACGATTGAGGAAGCTTCATTTAGTGGAGACGAAGCCTTATTGAGTAGCAATTGAATCAATTCCTCGATGTTCACTCGAAAGACCATGAACTGATGATTTGGAGCTTAGCTTTGATTGAAATCCCACCTCAAGTGCTTAGGAAGCTTGGGAGATGATTCATTCTTGCTCGACAAGGCCTAGAGAAGGTGCATGCAAAGTTAATTTGAGTTTGATGGAGAAATAGGAAAGTTAGGTCAGAAATGGGAGTGTCTTATTTCAGGACAGACAGGAATGGCATTTTTTGATTGAAGAATGACCTTGGGAGCTTAGGGAATGGCTCTATCAGCTTATCTTGCATAGCTAAGGCTCTGAAGAATGATTTTTGTGTGTGTTTGAGTGGAAATGAGGCGGTTTACACCACCACTTCATCTTGATTGGATGGTGGGATTGAGTTTGGCTTTTAGTGGTCGTTCAACAATCTCAGGAAGTAGTGGTTGGTAGGGAGGAGGTGAGTTAGCTCAGCTTGGTTGGTTGAAAGTGTGGAGGTGGCTGTAAAGGAGGAATCATGTGTGTCATATGGGTTTCAAATGCTCTAATGGGGAGGGTGAGGTGATTTCACCTCCCATGGGTCATGGCCTTCCCAACCACCCCTTGGGTCAGGTTGGGCAGTGTCCTAGGTGCCTAGGTGGACCATTGGGAGAGTACCAAGTGGCCAAGGAATGGAAATGACCACTTACATGGGTGATTTATCTAATGTGATGCCCTTGACCTAAGGGAAGAATGATCATTTAGCATTGGATTTGATTTGAGTAGATTTGAAATGAGCCAAAAGTGGGTTATCCCAAATTTCAAGTCAACTAGAGTTGATTTGGTTAATTTTGTCTCAATTTGACTAATTTAGGTCAAATTGGGTTAAGTTGGGTCAAGTTGACCAATTGGTCAAATTAGGTCAAACCAAGGGTTAGGTCAAGTTCATATGATCATTTGGGATGTTTTGGTTCAATTGGTTTGGTTTAGTTTGGCTTAGATTTTTATTTTGGCTCATTTGAATTCATTTGGGTCAAATGGGTTAAGATGATATTTGACCAAATTAATTAATTGGCTTGGGTTGGGTGTTGGTTTGGGTTTAGTTGACCAATTGAAGATTATTGTAGGCTTTAATTTCAATTAATTTGGATTTGGTTTTATTTAGGCCAACTTGAACATTTAGGTCAATTTGGCCTAAGTCGGTCAATTGGCTTTAATTGGGTCCAATCATGGCTTTGGTCAAGTTCAACAATCAATTTGGAATGAACTTGAGCCACTGGTTGAAATAAATTTGGTTTTTATTTTAATTTGACCCAATTTGGTCTGTTAGGTCAATTTGGGTCAACTTAGGTCAAGAGGGCCAATTGGGTTTAGTTTAACTCAATTGAAGGTCAAGTCATATTCAAATAGTGATTTTGATTTGGTATGAATCATTGGTTTCAAGGGATTTGGCTGAGGATACAATTTGGCTAGTTTGGGTTCATATGGGTTAAGGGGTTGACTTGGTCAAATAACCAACTTAACTTAGTTTGACCTAATTTGTGATGATTGATCAACCTAGGGTGATCAATAATCATGTTGGGAGGTTTTGATGGGCTTGGTTCAATCCAATTTGGGTAGGATTAGAACTTGGCTCAAATAGGTCAATTGGTTACTTTGGGTCAAGTGGACCAATTGAGTTTAGTTAGCTTGATTTTTGGTTGAGTTTGATTTAGTTGAGTTTATATATGGGTTTGTGATTGAAATATAAATTCAATTGCAATTGGCTTGGGTTCAAATGGGTTTTGGTTCATTTGAATATTTCAGTCAAAAGGGTTAAGTTGGTTTGATTTGGGTTGATTTTGGTTTGGCTTGATGATTGTAGATTTCATTTATATTTGTAAATATGATTGAAGGTATGACTGATTCATGAGAAAATCAATTGAATTTGGGTTTTGGAATGAAGAAATTTGGCTAAGTCCATGGAGTTGAGTTATGTGGCTTAAGTTTGGATTTTGATTTGGTTTGACTTAGTTTTGATTATTTAAATGTCTATTTCATTTAAATTTGTGAAGATGATTGAAAATATGATTGATTTGTTAGAAAATCAATTTAGTTTGACTTGATTTGGATTAAGAGTTGGCTAAGTCCATGGGATATGTAATATGGCTTAGGAAGGGTTTTGATTTAATTTGATATATTTTCATTTAGTTTTGATCAATTGAATGTAGATTTGATTTGTATTTAGGAAGATAATTGAAGATATAAATTGATTATGAGAAAATCAATTAATTTTGGATTGATTTAGATTAAGAGTTAGCTAAGTCCATGGGATAGGTAATATGGCTTAGGAAGGGTTTCAATTTAGATTTCATCATGGGCTTCAATAATTTGGTTTTGGAATTTGGGTTTGGATTTGGATTTAAATTTGATGTTTGAATTGAACCTGAGATTTGGTTTGAGAAGGTGAACATGGATTGGATTTGGGTTGTAGGGTAGGTGGATTATCCTAATCCCAAGGCATAACCTAATCTATGGTTAACCTTCTAAGTCTTTGGTTTAGCTTAAGTGTTTAATTGTTAGAAGTGTCTTATGACTAGGGAGTCTTAGTGTGTAGAGACTCCTAAGTTTAAGATGGGAAGATTGAATCACTCAAAGTGAGGTCACATGCCTTAGGCTCTATAGTGTTGCTCTTGGAGATAGATGATTGGAAGATTGAAGCCAAGTTTCACTATAGACTGGATACATCTTTCAACGCTTTGCTTGAGACCATGGATACATGAGAATAATATAGTTCCATTTCTCTACATCAATATGAAGTTTGTGAGAGGTAGGATCATCTACGTGTCAAAGGAGATCTCAAGTTATAGTTCATGAGGTTGGCATATATGAGGATGCGGCTTACTACCTCCCTCAAAATCAACAAGTCTATTCTTGTGAACTTAGCTTAAGTTTGAAAAAAAGAAAAAAGAAAAAGAAAAAGAAAGAGAAAAATAAAAAGAAAAGAAAAGAGAAAATGAAAAAGAAAATAAAAGGGAGCAGAAATAGACTTGGAGGAGGAAGTGGAGCCTAACATTAGATTCCACCCATAGTTCTTTACTCTGTTCGAACATATGTGTAGGACTACCTGACCTCCACCACGCAGAGGAAGAGGCCAATTAAGAGGCTGTCCTAAGGGTAAAAAGCCTCCAAATTGGTCATCAAATAGAATATATCCCATACAGGAACTACTATCCATATAGACTTAGAATATAGTTCATGGGATGAGTATTATTGTTAGCACACCGACTCTTCTTAGTAGATTCCCTTGGAGGTGGAACTTGAGCCAGATAGCGATGAAGATCAAGCTCCAAAGCAACGCCTAAGTTTATTCAAGTCTATATGTGAAATAGTTAGGCATCGTAGATCTAACCCCACTTTCCACTCAAAAAGCTAAGAGTTTGGTAGTTAAGAAAGCCCTAAGTCATCCACAGGTGTGAAGAGTCAGAGGTTCTTTCTGGGAGCATCATTCTCAAATCAAGAAGTTGATGTAGAACTTGAGGATGACTCATATAAATATTTAATAGAATTACCTTTTGATTGGTACTTGCCTTGTGTTCATAATTTAGAAAAGAAAGGGTTAATCCCACATACTTGGTCAAAGCATAGGTCAGGCTACTTCGAAAGAATATAAAAGAACAAATGTGAAAGCTCTCAATCAAGATTGAGACTAGGATTTGATACAGTGGGTCTAGTCAATGATGATGATTATTGCTTAGTCATCACCAATCATTTGGAATCTGATAGGTTCTTTTCAAATCACATTAACTCATATGAGGAGTTATTCTTAGAAACTTCAGATGATCTAGATGATATTGAAGTCAAAGATGCACCACCAGAGTTTGAAGAAGAGATCAAGTCAACCATCGATGAGCTCAAGGAAATCAACTTAGGAACTGAAGAAGATCCATGCCCGACATACATCAGTTCTTTGTTGAATGAAATTGAATCTAATTACTTAGTTAGGCTATTCATGGAGTTTAAGGACTATTTTGCATGAAGTTATGAAGAGACGCCTAGATTGGCTCCTAACATAGCAGTCCATAAACTAGCAAAAGAGCCTACTACTAACCTATCAAGCAAGCTCTAGATGCATGAGAATTAGACATAGAACAATAGGTCATTTATGAAGTCAAACGATCGATGCTAGCTTCATCAGGAAGAAAAATACCTACACGGTTAGCCAACATCGTCTCAATTAAGAAAAAGAATGGCCAAATTCACATATGCATCAATTTTAGGGATTTAAATAAGGCATGTACAAAAGATGAATTTCCACTACTAATCTCAGAGCTGATAGTGGTCATTGCCTCATCTCATGTAGTCTTCTCTTTTATGGATATAACTAAATAAAGATAGCCCTTGATGATGAAAGAAACATTGCTTTTAGAACCCTGATTGGAATCTATTGCTATAAGGTCATGCCTTTCAGCCTTAAAAATATCGGTGCTACATACTAGTGGGCTATCACTTGAATCTTTGATGAACTCAATCATCATCTAGTTGAGTGCTATATCGATGATCTCATGGTCAAAAATAAAGAAAAGGAAGACCATCTCTTTGAGTTGCGAGTAGTTTTGAAATAGTTAATACAATTTAACCTCAGAATGAACCCCCTAATGTGTGTATTTGGAGTAGCTTCATGGAATTTCCTTGGGTTTGTTGTCTGACACTAGGGAATCAAAATTGATCTAGAGAAGATTAGAGCAATACTAAAAATGCCACTCTCTAAAAGTTTAACTCAACTCAGATCATTCCAAAGGTATTTAGCATATCTAAGATGCTTTATATCCAACCTATCAAGAAGATGTCATATATTCTTAGCACTTATCAAAATGGATGCCAAGTTCAAGTAGGATGATCGGTGTGAGCATGCCTTTGAAGACATCAAGCATTACTTGATGACGCCGCTGCTTCTAGCTGCCCCTTTTCCGGGCAAGCCACTCATACCATACACTACTACATTAGAAGACTCCTTTGGTGCTATGTTGGCCCAAGACAATGATGAAGGGAAGAAAGATGCACTATACTACCTCAACCATCATCTAATCGTTACTGAGGCTAATTATCCACCCATTTAAAAGCATTACCTAGCTTTAATTTTTGCTTCACAAAAGCTGCAGCACTACATGCTTCCATATAAGGTGAACTTAATCTCTAGGATCAATCCACTACAGTATCTCATAACATGGCCAATGCTATTCAGATGGTTAGCATCACGATCCATGATCCTCTCATAGTTTAACATTACCTTCGTACACCTCCATGCGGTGAAAGGATAAGCATATATCTTAGCAAAGACACCCACTTCCTGTTGACTCTCTACTTAGTGATGATCTCTTCGATGAAAAAATCATGAACTTAGGGGATACTAGCATTCATCGCTAAGAGATGTACTTTGATGGTGCGGCTTCCTCTCAAAGAGGAGAAGAACCACAATCTATTATTCCAAGAAAGGCAGGGGTAGGAATAATTCTCTTAATTCTGAACCGCGATGTGATCAGAATCTCATATCATTTGTCCAATCCTTGTACAAATAATGAAGCTAAATATGAGGCTCTGGTTGTTGGTCTAGAGTTAGCTATTACTCCAAGCATCTAGAAAATCAACATCTTTGGGGATTCTTAGCTAATTATCAACCAAATTGCTGGGTCTTATAAGGTTATAAAGCCTAAGCTCCATCACTACCACAAGTACACCATGGAGTTGTTGGCCCAAATCCTAGAGGTTACCATTTATAAGATTCCTCGAGGAGAGAATGTCGTAACATATGGTTTAGCCAAGCTTGCCAAGGAGTTGGCATGTCTGGAGGATGAGTTCATATCAATAAAGCTCCAAAATAGACAAGTCCTATCCCTTATTAATATTAAACTCATCAAAAAGTACTTTCTTGAAGGGGAGGTTGCCATTTCCAAGAAGGATGAGGAGTTAGATTGGAGGCAACCATTCATGGATTACCTAAATAAAGAAAAATTACCTCAAGAGAAGTCCCAAGCCCATCAGCTAAAGAAGAGAGCACTTTCATACGCTCTTATGGATGGTGTCTTATACCAGCGATCTTTAGATCATATGTGGTTAGGTTATTTAGACAAGCATGAAGCTCATAAGATCATGACCGAGGTACACTCAGGATTATGTGGAGCTAACCAATTCGGTCTAAAGATGAAAGCAAAGATCAAAAGAGTAGGATACTACTGGCCGTCAATGATCAAAGATTACATGGATATAGCTAGGCGATGCCACCAATGTCAAATACACGGTGTGGTCCTACACCAACCACCCAACATTTTACATCTTACATTGGCCTCATGGCCATTCGAGTGTTGGGATACCGTCATAGTGGGTCCGATTGATCCTCCTTCTTTTAAGAGTCATCACTTCATCATAGCTACTACTAACTACTTTTTCAAATAGGCAAAGGTGATTTCTCTTAGAGAGGTCACTGCTAAGCATGTGCTCTATGTTTTTTAGGAACCATATCATATATAGGTTTGAAGTGCCTCGATGAATTATATCTGATAATATTTTTTCATTCAAGAGCACGGAGATCAACAACTTTGCCCAGAGACACAACATAGATTGGAGATAATCTGCCATCAACTACCCAAGGCAAAATGGCTTAGCAGTAGCCTTCAACAAAACTCTCATCCAAATACTGAAGAAGACACTCGACAATAAAAAATGATATTGGCATGAGCAGTTAGTTAAAGCCTTTTGGGCCTACCACACCACATATAGAACTCCAACTCAGTATACTAATTTCTCCTTAGTGTATGTGTCTGAATTTGTTCTACCATTAGAAGTCAAACTCCCATCACTTAGATAGCATATAGCAAGATCACAATAAACTAGAAGGCCAAGTTGCGGTTAGAAGAGCTCAAAGGTTTGGAGGAGAGATGCGTGCGGGCATGCCAAAACCTCAAGTTGTACAAATCTAAAATAATTCAAGCTCACAACAAGTTGGTTCATCTTAGAGCTTTTCAAGTAGGAGAGCTTATTTTAGTTCAAAGGATACTAGTTGTTGCCCATCGTAAGATGGGATGCAAGTTTGAACACACTTGGGAAAGCCCTTTTTCAATAGAAAAGGCCTACAAAAAAGGATCTTATCAGCTTATTAATCATAAGGGAGAGTGTTCAATTCTTCTAATCAACAGGCTCTACTTAAATAAATATTATAAATAATGTTTAAAAATAATTATCATCAATGAAAATTCCATTTTGAATTCAATCTCTTCCATGTTGAAAGTATTCTTGTTTTAATCGCATGATGATGTTTAGGTAGGTGTAAAGAACCAAAGTGGCATCCTATTCTTCATCAACATAATACAAACACAATGTACACAAAAACATATAAAATAAACACATATCTTTTATCTCGGGCAACTCTGAGTTCAGATAATGCCCTCAGCGACACTCACACAAGAGGTCACTGGTCTAGTGTGTCACCCAAGCCCTCCTTGCTTTGGAGGATGTAAGTCTGCTAAACTTTCCTTCCTTACTTGGCCACTGCACATCGACGAGCACCTTTTTAGTTTGGTAGGCCTTATTGTGTGGTTAGTAAGCTACCTTATGTTGGCTTCGTTTAAGAGGATGTGAATTTCCTATGCTATTTTTTTTCTTGGATTAGCCTTTGTTCACTGACTAGGTCGAGTATATTTGAGGTCTAGAATAAGTCCCCTAGTAGCTCCTTCTCTCTTGAATGCTTTAAGTTTGGATCTAGTCCTTCCTTAGGGCCCCCCGCTTAGTAGTCACTCTAGGTCAGATAGAATCTATCCCACTGACGATAGACTATCCTGGTGATTAGTTCTTCTTGGATAGTTGTAAGCCTACATTCTTTCTTTCCAGATTGATTATTGCACACTGATAGTCACCGTTGGTTGGTTGGTTCTCACTATGCTGATAGATACACCACTCATGTTGACGGATACACCACTCATGTAAGTCTGCTACACTTTCTCCTTATGTTGGCCACCATACAGTTATAGGCTTTCTTTTCAAGGGCTCAGGATAACGTCCCTAGTAACACCTGCCCTGTGGGCACTATATTTGGTTCACATCATTTGTGATCCCATTTAGACACTACCTGGGTTACTATCGATTGAGCCTCTTTTCCTAGAACCAGTGGTTGGAGAATCCATCCTAGATGTGCGATTCTCCGATTGGTCTAGTAAATCGAGATAGGTCAAGGCGCACATACTTTCTCGGTGGTCCCTCACACACCAACAGGGTCCACGCAAACATATAAATAAAATATATATACACTTGTGGATTAGGACACCCTTAGCAATACCTTTTCCTAAGCAGGCATCCAATATTTAGGGTAGTGTTAGTAAAACTCCCTATAAGAATCGTTGACTACTCTTGAGTTGATATAAGTCTCTAACGGCATTCACTCAGTAGTCACCCCTAAGTTGGGTTTGATTTGTTGTGCTACCAACAGGTCACCCCAGCGATTTTTCCTTACTTTAAAAGATGTAATTATGCTACGCCTTCTTCCTACCACAACTGTTGCACACCAAAAGGAAACCCCTTAGGTTGGCTAGCTCTACCCCACAGCTAGTAGACTATCCCTTTGGATTTGTAAATATGAGATAGGACAAGTCTGATATAGCCTCTTCTCACTCAGTCCATGGCATAACGAGCTGGTCCATAAAGTAAATCTATCAAACTTGCCTAGCTCACATCCCTAGCAAATATGCCCTCAATTTGAAATCAAATTAAACCAAACAAACTGTATCAAATCACATGAAATTAAGATAAAAGTAATCCCAACTACTTTTGAGTTGACATAAGTCCCCAACATCATTAATTCAATAGTCACCTTGGGTCAGGTTTAATTTATTGTGCATTCAATAGGTCACCCCAGTAGTTGCTTGTCTCTTTGGAAGATGTAAGTCTGCTACACCTTCTTCATAGCACAGCGTTTGCACACCAAAAGGCAACCCTTTGGTTGTGTGATCCACTAAAGGATCTCCCTCCATGATGAGAATTCCATGTCAAGGGGTTGCCTTTCGGTGTGGAAATGCTATGCTTGACATGGAATTCTCATGGAATTTTCATCAAATCATGTGTGATCCACTAAAGGATTTCCCTCCATGTCCTTAACATGGAATTCTCATCAAATCTTATTTCTCCTCTTATGCACGCCTTTAATACTTCAACCAAAAGCCTAACAATGTATTCATTCAAATTACATCATCTTAACATTGTAATCAACATTTTATGATTTGTGATGGTGCAAGCTCAAACTAACTATATAATATCATTCTAAACATATTATGGTGTGAATTAACACACTATATTATATTATAATATATGATGTTATATTATAATTTGCTATAATATAATATATTGTCTAAAATTACACCTCATTAGAATCACTTAAAAGGAAAAAATAACAAAATTTTCTCAAAATATGACTATTGTTCATTTTGGATGTAAAATTGTTATTTTTCCATTAGAAATTGTACAAAATAGCATAATTTTGGTGTTGCTTCTTAGTGTGTGCTATGGATTTGGCCAAATTCTTCCATCTCAACCTTCAAATTAACATTTTTGTGAGTTTTGACCCAATGTATTATAACAAAAGTAAAACATACTAAAATGTACATTAACATTTAGTAACACACCACCACATTCATATATATGTGAAGTTATATTGTTATGTAGATTATATTTTAGTATGCTTTCATATAATATATTATCTTACATTACACCTTAAAATGAATCACTTTAAGCAAAAAAATTATAAAATTTGGTTGAAAAATTAACATTTATTTTGGATGCAAGATTCCATTCTTTTGATTAAATGACACACCATGGCACACCCCCAATGATGTTCCCTAAAGCTTACCTAAAATTTGGACAAATCCTATTATCTCAGCCAATAAATCAGAATTTTTATGAATTATACCAGTACAAACTCTATTATATCATACTATAACAGACTAAAATATGTTAAACAACAAGTAGTAATACATATAGTATGCTATAATGTGTGATGCTACACTTTGTTATGGCATCTTATATTGCAATACACTATAACATATTTTATTATATTATATTGCATATCACATCACAATGGATTACTTAAGATAATAGAGTCATTAAATTAGTCTAAATAATAAAAACTATATATTTTTGTTGTATCACTTACATATTTTAAATTGAAATAATATATTATGATTCCATGGCCTACGTATTAAGACTTTGGCCAAATTCTAACATTTTTAAGTCTAAATCAACATTTTAATAAATAATTCTAGTGTAGGCTTGACTGCATGATTGTAAAATACTAAAAGATTTTAAAATGGGTAGAATAATATATTATGATATATGATGTTATACTATGCTACAACATACAATATTTATTTTGAACATAAAATCTTACTTTTTATACTACAAGTGGTGTATCACACCTTTGGTACTACAACCTAATTCCCACTTTAAATTTAATAAATTTCAATATCTAATTTATTAAATTAATATTTTTAAGATTTATATTAATATAGACTATAGGGCACAATACAATAACATACTAAAAAATTTCAAAAGATCTTATAACATCCAAAAACACATAACTAAATGCTTAAATATATGATGCTACATTATATTATAATATATGGTATTATAATATGATCTGGGGTTAGGGTTTAGGGTATTCAAATCTCTAATAGTCAAGGGAAAGTCTCTTGAAGGCATTTTCTTTAGCTACCATAACTATGTTAGGATTAGGTCATTCTTTAGATCTACTCCTAATGACATCTTTATTCAAGGTTTAGGGTTTAGGTCTACCATAATGTTTTTAGGTTTAGGTTTATTTTTAGTTCATTTTATTTTATTTAGAGTTTAGGTTTAGGTTTAGGTTCACTTTATTTTAGGTTTAGGATTAGGTTTTATATATTTTAGTTTTGTTTATTTTGTTTTCATTTTAGCTATAGATTTTTTTTTAATTTAGGGTTTAGGATTTATTTTTTATTTATTTTTAAGTTTTATTTTTAGGTTTATTTTTTAGGTTTAAGTTTCTACGTAGTTTTTAATTTATTTTATTTAGGTTTACCTTATATTGAATTTAGGTTTAGTTGTTATTTTATTTAGGTTTTTTATTTTTTTAGTTTAGGTTAGGTTTTTATTTATTTAATTTTTATTTAGTTTTTATTTTTATATTTACTTTTTTACTTTTATGTTTAGGTTTTAATTTATTTTATTTTTATTTTTATTTTTTCGGTTTATGTTTTTATATTTATTTTATATTTAGGTTTTATTTAGGTTAGGTTTAGGTTTTTAGATTTTTAGGGTTTAGGGTTTAGGGTTTTTGGGGTTTAGGGTTTACGGTTTAAGTTTTAGTTTTATGGTTCAGGTTTTAGTTTAAGATTTAGGGTTTTTGGTTTTTTTTGACAGAGAACAAATTCAGATTCAATATTTCTTCTTTTTCAATTCATTAACCAAGTAACACAACAAGTTTTCAAGACATGTTTATTTACATAGATAAAAAATGAGCACGATAGAGCAAATCAAAACCTTGATAACTAGAATCATCTCTCAGAAGTCACACCCTAAGCTGATCGGGCCATTCTTCCATTTGTCTAGTTCCAACCATAACCACCCAGGCCTCTCAAGTAGTGGGGTCCACCATCATATCCCTGATCTCTCCCTCCACCAACACCACAGTTGTAACTTTCATCGCTCCTCCCGCCTCCACAACCACCAGTACTCTGAACACTACCTCCATATCCACTAACACCTCCATATTCTCCACCACCATTGTAATAACCACCACCTCTACCTTCGCCTCTGTTGCCAAATCTAGACAAAGCCTGGTTGATGGTGATGTTCCTACCGCTAAGGTTCTGCCCTTTCTTAGAGTTTAAGTTTATTAGGTTTTAGGGTTTAAGTTTATTTTTTAATTTATTTAATTACTTTATGTTTAGGTTTAGGGTTTGGGGTTTAAGGTTTTTGGTTTAGGGTTAGGGTTTAGGGTTTAGGTTTTAGGGTTTAGGGTTTACAAGGTTTAGGGTTTATGCTTTAGGGTTTAGGGTTTGGGTTTTAGGATTTAGGGTTTAGTTTATGGTTTAAGGTTTAGGGTTTAGGGTTTATGATTTTTTTTTTAAATTAAGTAAACTAGTAGGTTCATGCTTATTTAATTTATTTAGTTTATTTTTTATTTATTTTAATTTACTATATTTTTATTTTTATTTTATTTTAGTTTATTTATTTTATGTTTATTTATTTTAGTTTATGTTTTTTATTTTAGTTTATTTTTTAGTTCAGTTTGATTTTTATTTTATTTTTTAGGTTTAAGTTTTATTTTATTTTGTTAGCTTTAGGCTTACATTTTTATTTTATCTTTTTTGGTTTTAGGTTTTTATTTTAGGTTTATTTTTAGGTTTTATTTTTCAGCTTAAGTGTAGGATTATTTTTAGTTTATTTTATTTTATTTAATTTTGGTTTAGGTTTAGTTTATTTGAGGTTTTGGTTTAGGCTTTATTTATTATAGTTTATTTTAATTTAGTTTAACTTTAGGTTTATTTTATTTTTATTTTAGGTCTATTTTTTTTGGTTTAGGGTTTAAGTTTTACTTATTATTTATTTTTAGGTTTAATTTTTAGGTTTATTTTTTAGGTTTAGGTTTTTATTTAGTTTTTATTTTATTTTATTTTACATTTATTTTATTTTTATTTTACATTTTGTTTTTCTTTTATTTAGTTTTTTTATTCTTAGGTTTATTTTATTATTTTTAGTTTTGTTTAGGTTTTTATTTATTTTGTTTTAGTTTACTTTTATTCATTTAATTTATTTTATTTTTAGGTTTAAGTTTAGGTTCTAGTTTAGGTTTTTATTTTATTTTATTTTTGTATTATATTTAAATTTTAGTTTTTTTATATATTTTATTTTTAGGTTTTCTTTAGCTTAGGTTTAGGTTTTTAGGTTTTTAAGGTTTAGGGTTTAGGGTTTTGGGTTCAGGTTTTATGGTTTTAGGGTTTAGGGTTTAGGGTTAGGGTTTAGGGTTTAGTGTTTAGGTTTAGGGTTTAGGGTTTAGGGTTAGCTTTGGGTTTAGGGGTTTTTGTTCTTTAAAATTAAGTAAACCAATAGGTTTAGGAGTATTTTTATTTATTTAATTTAATTTTTTTTATTTTTATTTATGTTTTTTCTAATTTAGTTATGTTTATTTTATTTATGTTATTTATTTTTGTTTAGGTTTTTTATTTTAGCTTATTTTCTTTGGTTTAGGTTTATTTTTTAGTTGAGTATTATTTTTATTTTTATTTTTAGGTTTAGGTTTTATTTTTTATTTTAAGGTTTATGTTTAGGTTTTTATTTAATTTTTTAAGGTTTGGGTTTTAGGTTTTTATTTTAGGTTAATTTGTAGGTTTTATTTTTTATTTAGGTTTAGGTATTCTTTTAAGTTTAATTTATTTTATTTAATTTAGGTTTAAATTTATGTTTAGGTTTAGTTTACTTTAGGTTTAGGTTTAGGTTTTATATAATTTTAGTTTAGTTTATTTTAGTTTAGGTTTAGGTTTATTTTATTTTATTTATTTTATTTTTATTTTAGGTTTAGTTTTTTTTAGTTTAAGGTTTTGGTTTTATTTATTATTTAATTTTGGCTTTTATTTTTAGGTTTATTTTTTAGATTTAATTTTTTATTTAATTTTTATTTTAAATTATTTTATGTTTATTTTAGGTTTATTTTATTTCTATATTACGTTTAGTGTTTATTTGATTTAGTTTTTTATTTTTATGTTTATTTTATTTTTTTAGTTTAGTTTAAGTAATTATTTTATTTATTTTAGTTTCTTTTTATTAGTTTATTTTATTTTATTTTAAGTTTAGGTTTAGGTTTTAGTTTATGTTTATGTTTTTATTTTATTTTATGTTTTAATTATATTTATGTTTAGGTTTTAGTTTATTTTTCTATTTTATTTAGGTTTAGTTTATTTATTTATTTTATTTTTTGGTTTTATTTACTTTAGGTTTAGGTTCTTAAATTTTTTGGGTTTTGGGTTTAGGGTTCAGGATTTTAGAGTTTTGGCTTTTAGGGTTTAGGGTGTAGGGTTTATAGTTTAGGGATTAGTGTTAAAATTTAGGGTTTAGGTTTATTAAACTTTAGGTTTAGGAGTTTATTATTAGGACTAGTTTAAGGTTTAAAGTTTTTTTAGTTAGGTTAGGTTTAGTTTAGGTTTAAGTTTAGGTTTAGGAGTTTAGAGTTTAAGTTTAGGTTTAAGTTTAGGTTTAAGGTTAGTTTTAGGGTTTAAAGGTTTAGGTTAGAAGGATTAGTAGGTTTAAAATTTAAGTTTTAGGAGTTTAGGTTTTAGGGTTTAAGTTTTAAAGTTATGTTTAGGTTTATATAGAGTTAGGTTTATTGTTTTAGGTTTATAGTTTAGGGTTTAGGTTTAGGAGTTTAGGTTTAGGTTAGTTTAGGTTTAAAAGTTTAGGGTTTAGAGTTTAGTTTGTAGGTTTAGTTTAGATTTAGGGTTAGTTAGTTTTTGGGCTTAGAGTTTAGGTTTAGGATTTAGGGTTTATGGTTTTAGAGTTAGGTTTAGGTTTTTTTTTAAATTAAGTAAAATTAGGTTTAGGATTTTTGGTTTATTTTTATTTATTAGTTTTTTTATTTATTTTTATTTTTATTTAGGTTCATTTTTATTTTTATTTAGTTTAGTTTATTTATTTTAGGTTTATTTATTTTAGTTTGGGTTTTTTATTTTACATAAATTTTTAGGTTTAGGTTAACTTTTAGTTTAGTTTTATTTTTATTATATTTTTTAGGTTTAGGTTTTATTTTTTATTTTTTTAGTTTAGGTTTAGGTTTTTATTTTAATTTTTTAGGTTTAGGTTTTAGGTTTTTATTTTAGGTTTATTTTTAGGTTCTATTTTTTGTTTAGGTTTAGGTTTATTTTTAATTTATTTTATTTTATTTAGTTTAGGTTTATGTTTACGTTTAGTTTATTTTCGGTTTAGGTTTAAGTTTTATTTATTTTAGTTTAGTTTATTTTAGTTTAGGGTTAGGTTTATTTTTTTTCTTTATTTTATTTTTAGTTTAAGTTTAGTTTTTTTTAGTTTAGGGTTTCAATTTTATTTTTTATTTATTTTTAGTTTTTATTTCTAGGCTTAGGTTTTTAATTAGTTTTAATTTTATTTTATTTTAAGTTTATTTTTTGAGTTTTACATTTAATTTTTATTTTATATATCTTATTTATTCTTAGGTTTATTTTATTTTATTTAGTTTAGTTTAGGTTTTTATTTATTTCTATTTAGTTTATTTTTATTTTTATTATATTTTATTTTTATGTTTAGGTTTAGGTTTTAGTTTAAGTTTTTATTTTATTTTATTTATATTATATTTTTAGGATTAGGTTTTTTTATAAATATTATTTTTAGGTTTTATTTAGTTTAGGTTTTTCTTTTTAGGTTTAAAGGGTTTTGGGTTTAGCGTGTAAGGTTGTAGGTTTTATGGTTGAGGGTTTAGGGTTTAGGGTTTATGGTTGTAGGTTTAGGGTTTAGGGTTATTTTTAGTGTTTAGGGTTTAGGGTTAGTGTTTTTTTAAAATTAAGTAATCTCATAGGTTTAGGTTTATTTAGTTTATTTTTTATTTATTTTAGTTATTTATATTTTTTTATTTAGGCTTATTTTTTCACTTTTATTTAGTTTAGTTTATTTAGTTTATTTTTATTTATTTTATTTTTTTTTTAAGTTTAGGTTTCTTTTTTTTAGTTTTGTTTTATTTTTATTTTATTTTTTAAGGGATGTAGGTTTATAGTTTAAGGTTTAGGGTTTAGGGTTTCGGATTTAGGGTTTATGATTTTTTTTTAAAATTAAGTAAACTCTTAGGTTCATGCTTATTTAGTTTATTTTTTATTTATTTTTGTTTACTATATTTTTATTTTTGTTTAGTTTAGTTTATTTATTTATTTTTATTTATTTTAGTTTATGTTTTTTATCTTAGTTTCTTTTTTAGGTTTAGGTTTATTTTTTAGTTCAGTTTGATTTTTATTTTATTTTTTAGGTTTAAGTTTTATTTTTTATTTTTAGGTTTAAATTTGCTTTTTATTTTGCCATTTTAGGTTTATGTTTTAGGATTTTATTTTAGGTTTATTTTTAGGTTTTATTTATTAGTTTAGGTATAGGCTTATTTCTAGTTTATTTTACTTTATTTAATTTAGGTTTAGGTTTAGGTTTAGGTTTAGATAAATGGAAGAATGGATGATCTGATCTACTACTTAGGGAATTGTGACTTTATAGTAGAGATAATTCTAGTTATCAAGGTTTTTGATTTTCTCTGTGCGCGCTCATTTTTGATCTTATGTCTTCGAAAGCTAGGTGTGTTACTTGGTTGATGAAATAAAAAAGAAAAAATGTTGAATTTGAATTTATTCTATGTTAAAAAAAACCAAAAATCCTAAACCTTAAACTAAAACCTGAACCCTAAAACTAAAACCTAAACCCTAAACCCCAAAAAAACCCAAACCACAGCTAAAAACCTAAACCTAAACTAAATAAAACCTAAATATAAAATAAATATAAAAACATAAACCAAAAATAAAATAAAAATGAAATTCAAATTAAAACCTAAACCTCAACCTAAAAAAGTAAATAAAAAAATAAAAAATAAACTAAAATTAAATAGATAAAATCCTAAACTAGTCTAAAAAAAACCTTAATAAAATAACAACTAAACCTAAATTCAAAATAAAGTAACCTATTAAAATAAAATAAAACTAAGTAGAAACTTAAACATAAAATAAACTAAAAAATAAACAAAATAAAATAAATAAACCCTAAAAAATAAATCTATAAAAAATAAAATAAATAAACCTAAAATAAATAAACCAAACATAAAACTTAAACCTAAACCTAAAATAAAGTAAACCTAAACTAAACCTAGGTTTAGGATTTAGGTTTAGGTTTAGTTTATTTTAGGTTTTGGTTTAGGCTTTATTTATTATAGTTTATTTTAATTTAGTTTAACTTTAGGTTTATTTTATTTTTATTTTAGGTCTAGTTTTGTTTTTTGGTTTAGGGTTTAAGTTTTACTTTTTATTTATTTTTAGATTTTATTTTTAGATTTATTTTTTAGGTTTAGGTTTTTATTTAGTTTTTATTTTATTTTATTTTAAGTTTATTTTATTTATATTTTAAATTTAGTTTTCTTTTATTTAAATTTTTATTCATAGGTTTATTTTATTTTTTAATTTTGTTTAGGTTTTTAGTTATTTTATTTTAGTTTATTTTTATTCATTTAATTTATTTTATTTTTAGGTTTAGGTTTAGGTTTTTGTTTATATTTTTATTTTATTTTATTTTTGTATTATATTTGAGTTTTGGTTTTTTTATATATTTTATTTTTAGGTTTTCTTTAGATTAGGTTTAGGTTTTTAGGTTTTTAGGGTTTAGGGTTTAGGGTTTAGGGTTTCAGGGTTTAAGATTTTAGGGTTTAGGGTTAGGGTTTAGGGTTTAGTGTTTAGGATTTAGGGTTTAGGGTTTTGGGTTAGCTTAAGATTTAGGGGTTTTTTTCTTTTAAAATAAGTAAGCCAATAGGTTTAGGTTTATTTTTATTTATTTAGTTTATTTTATTTTTTATTTTTATTTATGTTTTTTTTAATTTAGGTTTGTTTATTTTATTTAGTTTTTTTATGTTTTTTATTTTAGTTTCTTTTCTTACATTCAGGTTTATTTTTTAGTTGAGTATTATTTTTATTTTAATTTTAGCCTTAGGTTTTATTTTTTATTTTTAGGTTTAGGTTTAGGTTTTTATTTTATTTTTATAGGTTTAGGTTTTACGTTTTTATTTTATGTTTATTTATAGGTTTTATTTTTTCTTTACATTTCGGTTTCCTTATAAGTTTAATTTATTTTATTTAGTTTAGGTTTAGATTTACATTTAGGTTTAGTTTACTTTTGGTTTAGGTTTAGGTTTTATCTATTTTAGTTTAGTTTATTTTAATTTAGGTTTAAGTTTATTTTATTTTATTTATTTTATTTTTATTTTAGGTTAAGTTTTTTTTAGTTTAAGGTTTAGGTTTTATTTATTATTTAATTTTTTACTTTTATTTTTAGGTTTATTTTTTAGATTTAATTTTTTATTTAGTTTTTATTTTATTTTATTTTATGTTTATTTTAGGTTTATTTTATTTATATATTACATTTAGTGTTTATTTGATTTAGTTTTTTATTTTTATGGTTATTTTATTTTTTTAGTTTAGTTTAAGTTATTATTTAATTTATTTTTATTTCTTTTTATTAGTTTATTTTATTTTATTTTAAGTTTAGGTTTGGGTTTTAGTTTATGTTTAAGTTTTTATTTTATTTTATTTTTTAATTATATTTAGGTTTAGGTTTTAGTTTATTTTTTTATTTTATTTAGGTTTAGTTTTAACTATTTATTTTAATTTTAGGTTTTATTTAGTTTAGGTTTAGGTTCTTAAGTTTTTAGGGTTTTGGGTTTAGGGTTTAGGGTTTTAGAGTTTTGGCTTTTAGGGTTTAGGGTGTAGGGTTAGGGTTTAGGGTTTATGGATTAGGGATTAATGTTAAGGCTTTAGGGTTTAAGGTTTATTGTTTAGGGTTTAGTGTTAAGGCTTTAGGGTTTAGGATTTTAGGTTATAGTTGGTTTAGGGTTTAATTTTGGGTTTAAGTTTAAGATTAGTTAGTTAGGTTTAAAGGTTTGGTTTAAGTTTAGGTGGATTAAATAGTTAGGGTTAAATTTTTTTTAAATTGTTTAGGAGTTTTAGGTTTAGGGTTTAAAGTTAAGGGTATAAGGTTTAAGATTATACTTGTTAGTTTAGGTTAGTTAGGTTTAGGTTTATTTAATTTAGGTTTAGGAGTTTAGGAGTTTAAAGTTAGATTTTTTGTTTTAGAGTTATAGGATTTAAGGTTTAGAGTTTTAGGAGGTTTAGGGTTTAGGTTTAGGATTAGATTTATAGTTTTTAGGATTTTAGGGTTTAGGGTTTAGGGTTGAGGGTTTAGAGTTTATGGTTTAGGGTTTTAGGTTTTAGAGTTTAGGGTTCAGTTTATAGTTTAGGGTTTAATGTTTTTGGTTTTTAGTTTTTTCTTTTTTTTACAGTGAACAAATTTAGATTCAACATTTCTTCTTTTCGATTTCATCATCCAAGTAACAAAGCATGTTTTCTATGACACAAGCAATGACATAGATAGAAAATGGGCATGCATAGAGCAAATTAAAAATCCTAGATAGCTAGAACCATTTATACTATAAAGACAATGTTTCATATGCAGCAGATCGGATCGATCGTTCTTCAGTTTCTCTAGTTCCCATCAGAACCACCCCGACCTCTCGAGTAGAAGGATCCACCATCATATCCCAGATCTATCCCTCTGCCACCCCCACAGTTGTAACCTCCGTCGCTCCTCCTGCTACCATAGCCCCACTACTCAGTACCACCATATCGACCACCTCAGATCCACCAACCTTGCAATAACACTTCCACCTTCGCTTCCACTACCAGATCTAGATTGAGCATGGTTAACGGTGATGTTCCTACTGTCAAGGTTCTGCCCATTCAATTAAGGTTTAGGTTTAATTTATTAATTTATTTAGTTAATTTAGGTTTAGGGTTTGGGTTTTAGGGTTAGGGTTTAGGGTTTAGGGTTTATTGGCTTAATGAGCCTCATGTTCAATCCGATCAATTTTGATGATAACGAATGAATGCTTGGATGATCTAATCTATGTTTTATGTGTTTCAAATATATTAACTGCAAATTACATATCCAATACATCTCACAATATGTTTGAGAAAATTGCAAGAATAGAAGAATGAAAGATAGATCAAAATGGATAATGTGAAGCTCAAGATACAATATTTTAGGTTATATGAATTTATAACTATCTTAGAAATTCATATGAGTTCATTGGCATGAATGAATTTGCTCTATAACATATTATTTTTATTTATTTTAAATAATGATAATGGCGTTAATTTATATAAATCATTATCTAATTAATATTCAAATATATGTTTTATACATAGCATTTGAATTGTCAAAATAATATATGATAATAAATTATGACTATTAAGTGTAATTAGTTTATATATTGAATATAATTAAATTTTTAAATTTAATTTTAAGGTTTAACGATAAGTAACATATGTATGATTATTTATAAATTATATCATAATATTTAAATGTCATATTTCAAAATTAACAAAAATATGTGGAATTTTGTATTTTAGCCAAAGTCATTTTATAATGAAGGAATTTATATCTGATTTCATTTCCAACGGATTCCTTGGATTTTTTTTCCTTTAATTTGATAGGTTACATGACCCACGTTTGATTAAAATTAAATTTATTATGACTTTTCAAACATTCACTGATTTTAATAATGGATGCATGCTACATGATTTGAATATATTAAAAGCCATGTTTGATTATTTTTGACTTGCCCATGTGAATAGCCAAATTTTGGCTTTTAAAATTTAATATTTCTTTAATATAAATTATATTTTTATTGAATATTAGATTATTATATGATAAAATGATTTTAGAATAATATATTTTTGAAATAATTCAAATGACCCTCTTACTTATAAATAGCCTCATTCTCTTCATGAAAGCATTCCTCATTCAAATTCAAAATACCTCTAGCAAATCTAAGAAAATTTTCTAGATTTTCCTTCCAAGTGTTCTCCAAATATTGCAAGATCTAATCTTTGATTTGAAAGCTTCAACATCTTCAACTAAGCTTTCTCAAATTACTTGAGTTTGTTTTCTTGATCTTAATCCCTTTTTAGTTGTTCATATTATTTTCACCATCTATTCATTCTTTCCAATTTATACTTTTTGGTGGATTAGTCTTTGGACATTAAAGTCTAAGCTTTTTGCATCAAAGTTTCTTCAATCATTTTTTGTGAAAAACTCTTAAGATAGTTTGTAGGATTTATTTCAACTTGTTGAAATTTTTATCTTCCTGCAAATTTTTTTGGTTTCTTGAAATATTTCTTCATTAATCTTATTTGAAAGACCATTTATTCTTAGATCTATTTTAGAAGTATATTTTAAGCATTTCAAATTAATTTATTATGCTGAAATTATTTTCATATTTGCTAGGTCTCTCTTTTTAATTAAAAGCTTACTAGTTTGCTTAAATATATCTTATACTAATTTTATTTATGTATTTTGTGATTAGTTGCATTAATTAAAAGCTTCACTCAGGTTAAAATAAAATAAATTATTGCTTGAATTTTAGAGTATATGCTAGATCTATTATAAATCAAGTTTCTTTACCAAAATAAAATTAGATGAAGATAAATTAACATATGTCTTATGAAAAATGGAGAATCTAACTTAGATATTCAAGAGGAATGCCTTCAAAGAAAAATTAAAGAAGGCATGTGGTAGTTGGATAGTGGATGTTCAAGACATATGATGGGAGATAAAGATAAATTCACAACTTTAGAATCAAGTGATGGAGGATTTATTACATATGGAGATAATGCAAAGGGAAAGATCATTGTCATTGGTTCTATTTGTAAGAATTCTATCACTTTAGATAAAAGTTTTTCTAGTAGAAGGAGCAAAACATAATTTTATTTCTATTAGTTTGTTATGTGATAAAGGTTTGAATGTAGTATTTCATGCATCATATTATATTATAAAAAATAATGAAAATGTTTTGTTAGTAGGACAAAGACATAAAAACAATTATGTCATTGATTTAGATAGTTTTCATGATGTGAATTTGAATTTACTTTGTTTTAAAAGCACTCATGATGATATATGTTTATGGCATAGGAGACTATGTCATATTAACATGCACACACTCAATAAAATTACTAAACTTGATTTAGTAGTTAGATTGCCTAAATTAAATTTTCATTCAAAATATGTTTATGATGCATGTATTTATGGTAAGCATTCTAGAAGCTCATTTAAAATTAAAAATATTATTTCTATTTTTAGGCATCTAGAATTATTGCACATGGATTTATTTGGTCCAATTAGCACCACTAGCTTAGGTGGAAAAAGTTATGGTTTTGTGATTGTTGATGATTTCTCTAGATATACTTGGGTTTTGTTTGTAACTTACAAAGATGATGTTTCTGGAGATTTTCGAAATTTTTCTAAATATATTCAAAGAGAACAAGGCCTTTTGATTAATAAGGTTCAAACTGATCATGATGGAGAATTCAAAAATAAATTATTTGAGGATTATTGTGATGATCATGGGATTAGACATAATTTTTTTGCACCTAGAACTCTAAAAAATGGAGTAGTTGAGAGAAAAAATAGAATATTAATTGAATTAAGTAGATCTATGCTTGATGAGTATAAATTGGCAAAATATTTTTAGGTAGAAGTAGTAAATACTGCATGTTATGTGATGAATAGGATCTATTTTAAACAATTTTGAAGAAGATATCATATAAATTGTTCTTTGGAAAGTAGCCTAAGATTGAGCACTTTCACGTTTTTGGATGTAAATGCTTTTTTTTTTAATAATGGAAAGAGCATTTAGGTATGTTTTATTGCAAATCAGATGGTGGTATTTTCTTAGGACACTCTCTTTCTAGTAGAGCTTATAGAGTTTTCAATAAGAGAAAAATGATTGATGAAGAATCAATACATGTTATTTTTTATGAAAATTTAATTGATCCCATTAGAAATGAAGTGATTGATGAAGAGATTGATAATTTTAAGAAAATATATTTTGAAGATAATGTGGATGATTCATTGCCTAGAGAATGGAAATATAATAAAAATCATCCAAAGGAACTAATTATAAGAGATCCTTCAAAAGGAGTTATGACTAGAAAACATAGTAGAGAGGTTGTAGATCATTCAACATTTTTATCCAAGGTTGAACCCAAAAATTTAGAAGAAGCATTAAAAGATAATTTTTGGATTATTGCTATGGAAGAGGAGTTGAATCAATTTGTAAGAAATAATGTTTGGGAATTAGTCCTAAGACCCCAAGATCAAAATATCATTGAAACAAAATGGGTCCTTAGGAATAAGATAGATGATTCAGGTTGTATTGCTAGAAATAAAGTTAGGTTAGTTGTACAAGGGTACACACAAGTTGAAGGTATAGATTTTGAAGAATCTTTTGCACTCGTAGCAAGACTAGAAGTTATTAAGTTACTCTTTACTTATGCTTATTTTAAGGATTTTAAACATTTTCAAATGGATGTCAAGAGTGCATCTTTGAATGGATTTATTGACCAAGATGTATTTATAGAGCAAACACCTAGATTTGAGAACCTTGATTATCCAAATCATGTGTATAAATTAAAGAAAGCCTTATATTTTTTAAATTAGGCTCCTCGTGCTTGGTATGATAGGTTAAGTAACTACTTGATAAATAATGAATTTAGAAAGGGTAGAGTAGATGCCATCTTATTCCTTTAAGAGCATAGATGATGATTTGATTATGGTACATGTGTATGTAGATGACATATTATTTGGAAGTACAAATGAATCTTTGTGCCATGAGTTCTCATCTTTGATGTCTAAAGAGTTTGAAATGAGAATGATGGGAGAACCTAAGTATGGCAACAGAAAAATGGCACATTCATCTGTCAAACCAAGTACACAAATGAATTGCTTGAGAGGTTTGACATGAAAGGATTTAAATCTAGTAAAGCTCTTATGAGCCCATCTACAAAATTAGATTTAGATGAATTAGGAAAATCTGTTGATCAAAAACTTTATAGGAGTATGATAGATTCACTTTTATACCTTGTTGCTAGTAGGTTGATATTATGTTTGCTATTTGTTTGGGTGCTCATTTTCAGGCCAAACTGAAAGAATCTCATTTAATAGTAGTCAAGCATACTTTTTGGTATTTGATAGGCCCTACTATATAAGGTTTATGGTATCCTAAAATTTTTTTATCATGTGATTTTGTTGGTTATTCTGATGCTGATTTTGTTGGAAGTAAAGTAAATTGAAAAAGCACATCAGGCACATGCAAATTTTTAGGATCATCACTTGTGTCTTGGTCATCCATGAAACAAAATTTTGTAGGTTTATCCACTACTAAGGCTGAGTACATAGTTGTCGGTAGTTGTATTTGTCAGGTCCTTTGGTTAAAGCAATAATTAAAAGATTTTGGTATTAAGCAAGATCACATTCTAGTTCAGTGTGACAATACTAGTGCTATTAGTTTGACCAAAAATCCTATCTTGCACTCATGAACCGAGCATTTAGAAATTAGACATCATTTTATTAGGGATCATGTTTTGAAAGATGATGTTAAGATTAATTTCATTAGTACTAATTTACAAATTGCAGATATTTTTACAAAACTATTACCAGAAGAACATTTTTGTACTTTAAGATGCATGCTTGGAATGTTAGATCCTAATATTTAAAATTATATGTAGTTTGTTCTCACTTTTTGATTTTGTCAAAAGGGGGGAGAAGAGTAAAATGTTGGTTAGCATTAAGTCTATTTCATTCATACATTTAGGGGGAGCAACATTATTCATCTCTTATGCCGAAAGTTTTTTTAGAAGAAAATTTCCTTTCAAAAATTATGATGAATGGTCAATTTGTACCTTCATCAAAATCAAAACCCAACGTTAGTTTATCATCATCAAAAAGGGCGAGATTGTTGGCTTAATGAGCCTCATGTTCAATCCGATCAATTTTGATGACAACAAATGAATGCTTGGATGTTCTAATGTATGTTTTATGTGTTTCAGATATATTAATTGCTAATTACATATCCAAAATATCTCACAATATGTTTGAGGAAATTGCAATAATAGAAGAATGAAAGATAGATCAAAATGGATAATGTGAAGCTCAAGATACAATATTTTAGCTTATATGCATTTATAACTATCTTAGAAATTCTTATCAGTTCATTGGCATGAATCAATTTGAACACAACTTAACAAATTATTTTTATTTATTTTAAATAATGATAATGAGGATAATTTATATATATATATATATATATATATATATATATATATATATATATATATATATATATATATATATATATATATATATATATATATATGATTAACATTAAATTTAATGTTTCATACATAGCATTTGAAATGTCGAAATGATAAATGATAATAAATCACGACTATTAAGTGTAATTACTTTAAATACTTAACATAATTTAATATTTTAATTTAATTTTAAGGTTTACTTAAATCTATCTTATACTAATTTTATTTAAGTATTTTGTGATTAGTTGCATTAATTAAAAGCTTCACTCAGGTTAAAACAAAATAAATTATTGCTAAAATTTTAGAGTATATGCTAGATTTATTATAAATCAAGTTTCTTTACCAAAATAAAATTTTATAAAAAATTAAATTATTTTATTTGTCACTTATCATTTTATTTAAATTAATACCATTTATTTTAAAAAATTTATCTTGCTGAAATTTAGTAAAGCTTGCTTTTTCATTGTTTAATAATTAAGAAAAGGAAGTTGAGTAGAAAATCTTTCTTAAACTATTATATACACACTAGCTATAGTTTCTCTTAAACTTAAAATTATTTCTTACTGAAATTTAATTTATTACGCAATAGAGTATTGTGAATTTATTTTGAAATCACTTTTATATTAATCTACAAATTGTAATAGTTTAAACATCTTAGTAAAATCACTTTAAGATATTTACTTAATATTTTTTATCAAAATTAAGTGAGCATTCTATCTTGCCAAATTAGTATGTTGTAAGGTGATCGTTTATAAGTAGTGAAATCACTTTTTGAATTGGATATCTTGGTATATTTGTGATAGATATATTTTATTAAAATTTATTATTTTGTTTTTTTGTTTTCGTGGTAAAAAATTTATATTGGGTTGTACTCACCCATTTGTAGGATAGTCCATATTATTGTAAGGGTTTTACACACCTCGTTATAGAAGAGTACTATTTATAAGCTATTTTATAGTTAGTGGATTCCTATTTGGGTGTGTTCAATTTTTTTTGCCAAACCACCTAAAAATTGTCTGCGTATTGCCTTTCTTTACTTTATTGTAATTTTATTTTTATTGCATTAAGAATTGTACCTTTTCATTATAAATAAAAAATAAGTTTTCTACTAAAACTTAAAATTTAAGATTTAACTTTTAAAATTTTAATATTTGTTATACCTCAATCTTAGGTGTTATAGTGATTGATAAGGTTCAGGGTTTAGGGTTTAGGAACTTTTAGGGTTTAAGTTTTATGGTTTAGGGTATTAGGGTTTATGATTTAGTGTTTAGTGTTAGTTTAGGGTTTAAGGTTGTAGGTTTAGGGTTTAGGGTTTATGATTTTTTTTGATTAAGTAAATCGGTAAGTTTTGGTTTATTTAATTTATTTAGTATATTTTTTACTTATTTTAGTTTATTTTTTACATTTTTATTTAGGTTTATTTTTTATTTTTATTTAGTTTAGTTTATTTATTTTAGTTTAGGTTTTTTAAGTTTATTTTTCAGGTTTAGGTTTAGGTTTATGTCTTTTTTTAGTTTAGTTATATTTTTATTTAATTTTTTAGGTTTATCTTTTTATTTTATGTTTTTTAGGTTTAGGTGTTAGGTTTTAATTTTAGGTTTATTTTTAGGTTTTATTTTTTAGTTTAGTTTTAGGTTTATTTTTAGTTTATTTTATTTTATTTAATTAAGGTTTAGGTTTAGGTTTAGTTTATTTTAGCTTTGGTTTTATTTATTTTAGTTTAGTTTATTTTAGTTTAGGTTTAGGTTTATTTTATTTTTATTTTAGGTTTTAAGTTTTATTTTTCATTTATTTTTAGGTATAGGGTTTTAGGATTTAAGGTTTAGGGTTTAAGGTTTAGCATTTACGATTTAAAGTTTAGGGTTTTTAGGGTTTATGATTTAGGGTTTTGGTCTAAGGTTTAGGGTCTCGTGTTTTTGGTTATTTTTTTTAATAGAGAACAAATTTAGATTTAGTATTTCTTTTTTTGATTTCATCAATGAAGTAGCACATAAAGTTTTCTAAGACACAAGCGATGACATAGATCAAAAATGAGCACACCTAGAGAATATCAAAAACCCTAGATAATAAGAACCATTTCTATTGTAGAGACACAGTTCCATAAGCATCAGAATGGATTGCCCATTCTTTAGTTCCTCTAGTTTCGAACAAAACCACAATTTTATGGGATCCACCATCATATTTATTTATGAGCCATGACTATAGCCTCCGTAATAATTCCATGGGTTTTTTAATTTATTTTTTATTTTAAGTTTTATTTAATTTAGGATTAGGTTTTTAGGTTTTCAAGGTTTAGGGTTTGGGGTTCAGGGTTTAGGGTTTAGGGTTTAGGGTTTAGAATTTAGAGTTTAGGGTTTAGGATTTAAGGTTTAGGGTTTAAGGTTTTAGTTTAGGGTTAGGGATTAGGGTTTAGGGTTTATAGTTTAGGGTTTAGTATTTAGGTTTTAGTTTTTAGGTTTTTAAGGGTTTAGGGTTTAGGGTTTAGGTATTAAAATTTTAGGGTTTAGGGTCTAGGGTTTAGGGTTCTAGGTTTAGAGTTTAAGGTTTAGGGATAGGGTTTTCTAATTTTTTTAATTATTATTTTATTATTTTTTATTTTTTTTAAGGTTTTGGGTTTAAAGTTCAGGTTTTAGTTAAGGTATATTTTAAATTAAGTAAACTGGTAGGTTTAGGTTTTTTTTTAGTTTATTTTTAAGGTTTAGGGTTAGCTTAGAGTTTAAGTTTTTTAAAAAAAAATTAAGTAAACTAGTAGGTTTAGGTTTATTTAGTTTATTTTTTATTTATTTTAGATTATTTCACTTTTAATTTTTATTTATATTTATTTTTAATTTTTCTTCAATTTAGTTTATTTTATATTCATTTTTATATTTTTGTCATTTTTTATGTTTAGGTTTAGTTTAGGTTTATTTTTTAGTTGAGTTTTATTTTTATTTAATTTTTAAGTCTGAGGTTTTATTTTTTTTATTTTTATGTTTAGGTTTTATTTTTTATTTTTTGGTTTAGGTTTAGGTTTTTATTTTATATTTTTAGGTATAGGTTTTAAGTTTTATTTTTTAGTATAGGTTTAGGTTTATTTGCAGTTTATTTTATTTTATTTAATTTAGGTTTAATTTATTTTAGGTCTAGGCTTAGTTTTTATTTATTTTAGTTTAGTTTATTTTCGTTTAGATTTAGGTATATTTTCTTTATTTTATTTTACTTTTATTTTAGGTTTAGGTTTTTTTTTGTTTGGGGTGTAGGTTTTATTTTTTATTTACTTTTAGGTTTTATTTTTAGGTTTATTTTTTAGGTTTAGGTTTTTATTTAGTTTGTATTTAATTTTTTTTTGTTTATTTTATATTTATTTAACATTTAGTTTTCAATTTATTTAGGATTTTTATTCTTAGGTTTATTTTATTATAATATTTTAGTTTGTTTTATTTTATTTTTAGGTTTAGGTTTAGGTTCTAATTTAAGTTTTAATTTTATTATACTTTTTTGTTTTATTTAGGTTTAGGTTTTTAATTTATTTTATTTTTTGGTTTTGTTTAGTTTAGGTTTGGGTTGTTGGGTTTTTAAGTTCTTAGGGTTTAGAGTTTTATGGTTTAAGGTTTTAGGGTTTTTGGTTTTAGAGCTTAGGGTTTAGGGTGGTTTAGCTTTTAGTTTAGGGTTTGGGTTTGTGTTTTTTTTAGGGTATAGGGTTTTAGCTTAGCTTAAGGTTTAGGATTTTTTAGGGTTTAGGTTTCAAGGTTTAGGGTTTAAGGTTGTAGGTTTAGGGTTTAAGGTTTTGGGTTAGTTATAAGGTTAGGGTTTAGGGTTTGGGATTTATGGTTTAGGGTTTAAGATTTGGGGTTAAGGTTTTTTTTTTAAATTAAGTAAATAGTTAGGTTCAGGTTTATTTAATTTATTTTATTTATTTTAGTTTATTTTATTTTTTATTTAGGTTTTTTTTTATTTTTATTTAGTTTAGCTTATTTATTTTAGGTTTATTTATTTAGTTCATTTTTTAGTTTAGGTTTATGTTTCTATGTTTTTTTAATTTAGTTTTATTTTTATTTTATTTTTTAGGTTTAAGTTTTATTTTTTATTTTTAGGATTAGGTTTAGGTTTTTATTTTATTTTTTTAAGGTTTAATTTTTAGGTTTTTATTTTAGGTTTATTTTTAGGTTTTATTTTTTAGTTTAGGTTTAGGTTTATTTTTAGTTTATTTTATTTTATTTAGTTTAGGGTTTAGGTTTAATTTATTTTAGGTTTAGGTTTAGGTTTATTTTTAGTTTATTTTATTTTATTTAGTTTAGGGTTTAGGTTTAATTTATTTTAGGTTTAGGTTTAGGTTTTATTTAGTTTAGTTTAGTTTATTTTAATTTTGGTTTAGGTTTCTTTTATTTTGTTTATTTTAGTTTTAGTTTTATTTTTATTTTTAGTTTAGGGTTTAGGTTTTAGTTTTAGGTTTATTATTTATGTTTATGTTTTTATTTTAATTTATTTTTAGTTTGTTTTATCTTTAATTTAGGTTTAGTTTTTATTTTATTTAGGATTTTTATTTTTTACTTTAGTTTAGGTCTTTATTTATTTTAGTTTAGTTTAGTTTTTATTTTTTATTAAGGTTTAGGTTTTATTTTTTATTTGCTTTTAGGTTTATTTTTAATTTAAGTTTTTATTTAATTATTATTTTATTTTGTTTTAGGTTTATTTTATTTTTATTTTACTTTTAGTTTTATTTTATTTAGTTTTTATTATTTAGGTTTTATTTTTTAGTTTAATTTAGGTTATTATTTATTTATCATTTCTTTTATTAGTTTATTTTATTTTATTTTTAGGTTTAGGATTAAGTTCTAGTTTATGTTTTTATTTTATTTTATTTTTTATTTTATTTTAGTTTAGATTTTTTTTTATTTTATTTTTAGGTTTTATTTTCTTTAGGTTTAGGTTTTTAGCTTTTTAGGGTTTAGAATTTTTTTTTTGGGTTTAAGGTTTAGGGTTTAGGGTTTAGGGTTTAGAGTTTAGGTTTTAGGGTTTAGGGTTTAGGGTTTAGGGTTTAGGGTTTAGGATTTAGGGTTTAGGTTTTAGGTTTTAGGTTTTACTTTAGGGTTTAGGTTTTATTTTTTTTAATAGAGAACTAATTCAAATTCAACATTTCTTCTATTTTTTATTTAGTTTATTTTTTAGGTTTATTTTATTTTTTAATTTAGTTCAGGTTTTTATATAATTTATTTTTATTTATTTTAATTTTAAGTCTAAGTTTTGGTTTTAGTTTAGGTTTTTATTTTATTATTTTATTTTGGTTATAGTTTTTTTATTTTTATTATTAAGTTTTATTTAGTTTAGGTTTTGGTTTTTAGATTTTTAGGGTTTAGGGTTTAGGGTTTAGTGTTTTAGTGCTTAGGGTTATTGGGTTTAGGTTTAGGGTTTTTTATTTTAATATTTAGTTTAGTTTTATTTAGTTTTAGTTTAGTTAGTTTTTTTAGGGGTTTTATAGTTTAGTTTTAGTTTAGTTTTATTTTAGGGGTTTAGGTTTAGGGTTTTAGGGTTTAGGGGTTTAGTTTTAGGGTTTAGTTTAAGTTTAGGTTTTTTAGTTTAGGTTTTTAGTTTAGTTTTGGGTTTATTTAGTTTTAGGGTTTAGTTTTATTTTGGGTTTAAGGTTTTAGGATTTAGGGTTTAGAGTTTCAGGTTTAGGGTTAGTTTTAGGGTTTAGGTTTTAGGGTTTAAAGTAAGGGTTTTTTTATTTTTTTATTTTTTTATTATTATTTTTTTAAAATTAAGTAAACTCATAGGTTTAAGTTTATTTAGTTTTTTTATTTAGGTTTACTTCTATTTTTATTTAGATTAGTTTATTTATTTTAAGCTTATTTATTTTAGTTTAGGTTTTTTATTTTAGTTTATTTTTTAGGTTTAAGTTTAGGTTTATGTTTTTTTTTTATTTTTTTATGGTTAGGTTTAGGATTTTAGTTTAGGTTTATTTTTTAGGTTTTATTTTTTAAATTAGGTTTAGGTTTATTTTTAGTTTATTTAATTTTATTTAATTTAGGTTTAGGTTTAGGTTTATGTTTAGGTTTTATTAATTTTAGTTTAGTTTATTTTAGTTTATGTGAAGGTTTATTTTATTTTTATTTTAGGTTTAGGTTTTTTATTAGTTTAATGATTAGGTTTTATTATTTATTTATTTTTGGTTTATTTTTTAGGTTTAGGTTTTTATTTAATTTTTATTTTATTTTATTTTAGGTTTGTTTTATTTTTATTTTAGCTTTAGTGCTTATTTTATTTAGGTTTTTAATTTTTTAGTTAAGTTTAGGTTTTTATTTATTTTATTTTAGTTTATTTTTATTTCTATTTTATTTTCTTTTTATATTTAGGTTTAGGTTTTAGCTTATGTTTTTATTTTATTTTTTTTATTTTATTTCGGTTAAAATTTTATTTATATATTTTAGTTTTAGGTTTTATTTAGTTTAGGTTTAACTTTTTAGATTTTTAGGGTTTAGGGTTTAGGGTTTTAGGTTTTAGGTTTATAGTTAGAGTTTAGTGTTTATGGTTTAGTCTTTAGTGTTTATGCTTTAGGGTTTAGGGTTTTTAGGGTTTTAGGGTTAGGTTTAGGGTTTAAGGTTTATGGTTAGCTTAGGGTTTAGGGTTAGTTTAGGGTTTAGTGTTTAGGGTTTTTAGGGTTGATAGTTTAGGGTATATGGGTTAGTTTATTATTTTGTGTTTGGGGTTTTAGGATTTAGGGTTTAGTGTTTAGGGTTTAGGGTTAGGGTTAGTTTATAGTTTAGTTTAGGTTTAGTTTTAGTAGTTTTAGGTTTTAGGTTTAGGTTTTGTTTAGGTTTTAGAGTTTAGTTTAGTGTTTAGGGTTTAGGTTTGTTTAGTTTAGGGTTTAGTTTTAGTTTTAGGTTTAGTTTAGGGTTTAGGGTTTTAGGGTTTAGGGTTTAGGGTTTTAGGTTTTAGGTTGAGGGTTTAGGTTAGTTTAGGGTTTAGGGTTAGAGATTTTTCTTTATTATTTTTATTTTTTTATTTTTTTAAAATTAAGTAACTGATAGGTTTAGGTTTATTTAGTTTATTTTTTATTTATTTTAGTTTATTTTATTTTTATTATGATTTAGGTTTATTTTTATTTTTATTTGGTTTAGTTTATTTATTTTAGTTTATGTTTTCTATTTTGGTTTGTTTTTTAAGTTTAGGTTCAAGTTTAAATTTATTTTTTAGTTTAGTTATATTTTTATTTTATTTTTTAGGTTTAGGTTTTATTTTTTATTTTTAAGTTTAAGTTTTTATTTTATTATTTTTATGTTAAGTTTTAGATTTTTATTTTAGGTTTATTTTTAAGTTTTATTTTTAAGTTTAGGTTTAGGTTCTTTTTTATTTTATTTTATTTTATTTTGTTTATGTTTAGGTTTATTTTAGTTTAGGTTTAGTTTTTTTTTTTTTATCATAGGTTTAGTTTTTTTTTCTAAGTTTTATTTTATTTTTTAGGTTTAGGGTTTTCTTAGGTTTTTTTTTAGGTTTATCGTTTAGGTTAGGTTTTATTTAGTTTTATTTTATTTTTTATTTTTTATTATTTTAGGTTTAGTTTTTATTTTATTTAGGTTTTTTATTTTTTAGGTTTAGGTGTATTTGGTTTTAATGTTTAGGCTTATTTTGTAATTTATTTAGTTACATTAGGTTTAGGTTTAGGATTTGGGGCTTAGGTTTAGGGTTTAGGTTTAGGGTTTAGGGTTTAAGGTTTAGCATTTAGGGTTTTAGGGTTTAGGGTTTTGGGTTAGGATTTAGGGTTTCGAATTTTTTTAAGGTTTAGTGCTTAGGGTTTAGGGTTGTAGGTTTAGGTTTTAAGATTTACGGTTTAGGGTTTAGGGTTTAGGGTTTAGGGTTTTTTTAAAAAAAAAATTAAGTAAACCGGTAGGTTTAGGTTTATCTAGTTTATCTTTTATTTATTTTAGTTTATTTTATTTTTTTTATTTATGTTTATTTTTTTAATTTTTATTTAGTTTTGTTTACTTATTTTAGTTTAGGTTTTTTATTTTAGTTTATTTTTTATGTTTATATTTAGGTTTAGGTTTATTTATTTTTTAGTTGAGTTTATTTTATTTTACTTTTTTAGGTTTTGGTTTATTTTTTTATTTTAGGTTTAGGTTTAGGTTTTATTTTTTGGTTTTATTTTTAGGTTTATTTTTTAGTTTAGGTTTAAGTTTACTTTGAATTTATTTTATTTGATTTAGCTTAGGTTTTGGTTTAGGTTTAGTTTATTTTAGGATTAGGTTTAGGTTTTATTTATTTTAGTTTAGCTTATTTTATTTTAGTTTTAGTTTTATTTTCTTTTGTTTATTTTATTTTTATTTTAGTTTTTGGTTTTCTTAGTTTAGGGCTTAGGTTTTTATATTTTGTTTTAGGTTTTATTTTAAGGTTTATTATTTAAGTTTAGGTTTTTATTTAGTTTTTATTTTATTTTATTTTAGGATTTCTTATATTTATTTTACATTTAGTTTTTATATTATTTGAGCTTTTTATTCCTAGGTTTATTTTATTTTTTGGTTTAGTTTATTTTTATTTGTTTTTTTTATTTTATTTTAAGGTTTAGGTTTAGGTATTAGTTTTAGTTTTTATTTTATTTTATTATTTTATTTTATTAAGGCTTAAGTTTTTTTATTTATTTTATTTTTAGGTTTTTTTTAATTTAGATTTAGCTTTTTGGGTTTTTAGGGTTCAAGGCATACGGTTTAGGATTTAGGGTTTAGGATTTAGTATTCAGGGTTTTAGGGTTTAGGGTTTTAATGTTTAAGTTTTAGGGTTAGGGTTTAGGGTTTAGGGTTTAGGGTTTAGTGCTTAAGCATTAGGGTTTAGGGTTTTTAGGGTTTAAGATTTAGGGTTTAGGGTTAGCTTAGGGTTTAGGGTTAGTTTAGGGTTATGGGTTTAGGTTTATGATTTTAGGGTTTAGGTTTAGGGTTTGGGTTTAGTGTTTAGGGTTTTATTATTTAGGTTTAGGTTTAGTTTAGGTTTAGTTAGTTGGTTTAGGTTTAGGTTTATTTTTATTTAGGTTATTTATTATTTTATTCATTTAGTTTTATTTTATTTTATTTGGTTTTTTTTTTTATTTAGTTTAGTTTATTTATTTATTTAGGTTTATTTATTTTAGTTTAGGTTTTTATTTTAGTTTATTTTTTACGTTTATGTTTATGTTTATGTTTATTTTTTAGTTTAGTTTTATTTTTATTTTATTTTTTAGGTTTAGGTTTTTATTTTATTATTTTAGGTTAAGGTTTTAAACCTTTATTTTATGTTTGTTTATAGTTATTTTTAAGTTTAGGTTTAGGTTTATTTTTAGTTTATTTTATTTTATTTGGTTTAGGGTTTAGGTTTAGTTTATTTTAGGTTTTGGTTTAGGTTTTATTTATTTTAGTTTAGGTTTATGTTTATTTTATTTTGTTTGTTTTAGGTTTAGATTTTTATTTAGTTTTTATTTTATTTAGGGTTTTGTGCCACCATCCTTCAAGATCTTAGATGGCAATGGGAACCCACGATAGCACATTGCACAATTTAGACTTGGTTGTTGGAACATGGGTGGCTGCAATGCACTGGTCTTCTATCGTTTCGTTAGCAGTCTGTCAAATGTTGCATTTGATTGGTACGTCGAACTACCCAATAGTTTGGTGAATATTTTTTATTGAGTTGGAGCACCTCTTCATCAAGAGGTTTGTTGGAGCTCTACTGAGGGTAATTGTAGGCGACCTCATTATAGAGAAACAAAAACTCAATGAGTCCCTTGTTGACTACATTCTCAGGTGGCTCAAGCTGAGCATGAAATGTGAACCACAACTGTCCGAACAACATGCCTTTGATATTCTTCTCAAGAATATCCATGGCTCGGTCGCCTTCATGCTTAAGGATTTACCATCAAAAAATTTGAGAATTAATTAGACAAGGCTAGCATAGAAGTGGAAGCCAAATAATTGCCCTTTGACCAATCATCTAGGCTAGGCTGTAGAAGGTGTTTGAGAAGAAGCCAAGGATAGTTGTGTTTGGATGGAGAGGACCTACGAGTTCATATGAGAGACTACAAGTTCAACAGCCTCCTTTGCCACCTTTTATTCCACAACCTCAGCCATCATACCAACCACCACAGTCACCCAATGATCATTTCCCCCACCTTAGCAGCCTACCCAACAATGGTATTCATATGCATTGCCAGGTAGCTACTTCCCACCTACTCTTGCTAATAGATTGAATAAACCATATTTATTTAGGAGGGAGGTAGTTAGGAAAATCTTTAAGAATCTCTTAAAGAAACCTGACTTTTAGTTACAAGAGTTTGAGAGGCCGGAAGAAGTGGCCAAGAGCAATAATCCAAGCTATTGCCCCTACCACCGAATGTTATGCCATGTCATAGAGGATTGTAACACTTTTAAGGACTAACTTGAGTGTAATAACTACAAGTTATGAGCCATAGTTATCCCTAAGGAACACTTATTAGAACAACCATCCAGTTCTGTTAGAGTAATCCTTGGGGATACTTGCGATCCTCTTAAGACCAATGAAAGTTTGGATATCTCCCTATACCAAACCTTTAAGAAAATCATTTCAAAGATCAAGAAGCTTTCCTTTCAGGTGCCTGAAGTATCTCAAACCTCCAACACCTAGGAAGGTTTGCTAGTTACCAAGGACAAGTCTGGGAGGGTGACAGCCTAGTAGCAGCAGCAGAGATAGTCCAATAGCGCAACCACCGTCTAAGTCCAGTACTCCCTCCACCGTGGAAACTGCCACCACTTTTGTTAGCTCCTCTTCTACCGGCAGGAGCATTGTATCTACAGATAAGGGCACTAAATCCCTTACTCTGCTTACTTTACTTGATTTCTATCATATACCTCCACCCAAAAAGAAATTAATGAAGAAAGCTGATTCTACATATATATTGTCTAGTTCTGATGCTCTTGATTTTATTTTTATTGATAAGGGTAAGCAAGTCATTGGTTTTGATAGCTCCATAGGATGCTCCACACATGGATATGCTTATGGAGGACCAATAGAGTTGATTACATTGTCTTAACTCACCTTAGAAAGTTTCCAACTAAGTTAAGCATATACGACAACATTCTCTTATCCAAAGAGATGAGAAAATCAATAATCAAGGCCTTACTTTATCTATAGATATGCTCAGCTCAGCTGACCATTATTAAAGAGGAGGCATGCCACTCGAAGGACATCTTAAGAGTTACATTCAATGATGAAGACTTACTCCTAGGGATGACCGAGCATAACCTCCTCTTTATATTATAGTGGATGTTGGCAGATACAGGCTATCCAAAGTTCTGGTTGACCTAAGTGTATCAGTCAATAATATGAGTCTAAGAACTCTTGCCTACTTGAGGATTGGCATCTCTAAACTCAAAAAAAAAGGAATGATGTTAAGAGGATTCGATGAACAAGATGAGAAGGCCTTGTGGTGTTTATTTTTAAATGTATGGGCGGGGGGACACCACACATGTTATACGGGGGATGGGGTACTTTTGAGGTGATTGGGTACAACATTGAGGTATGATGTATTATCTCAAAAGATAAAGGTATCACCCTACAATGGACCTAATCATGTAATAAAGACTCCTAAGATACAATGGGTCTTTGAATGTACTTGAGATTTTTCCTCTACTTTAAATGGATTAATAAAGTAGGGTTTATATTAAACCAGGTTCTTAAGTTCCCTATGGAGGCAAGCCTCCATAGTTAATTACATCTTAGGAAATAAAATTTCCTAAGAATACTCTCAATTAAAGTAGACAATTATCATCTCAAAGATTTTAAGGTTAGTATCAAAAGATTTTAAGGTTAGACTATCAAAAGCCTCCACCTTCACCTCCATCGCCTGATCTAGAATGAGCCTGTTTGACGGTGATGTTCCTGCCATTAAGGTTATGCCCATTCTTAAGGTTTAGGTTTATTAGGTTTTATGATTTATGTTTATTTTTTAATTTATTCAGTTACTTTAGGTTGAGGTTTACGGTTTACAGTTTAGTGTTTAGGGTTAGGGTATAGAGTTTAGTGTTTAAAGTTTAGTGTGTAAGGATTATGGTTTAGGGTTTTGGGTTTTACGGTTTATGCTTTTAGGGTTTAGGGTTTAGGATTAGGGTTTAGGGTTTAGGATTTTTGGTTTAGGGTTAGTTTTAGGATTTTGGGTTTAGGGTTTAGGGTTTAGGGTTTAGGATATAAGGTTCAGGGTTTTTTTATTTAAATTAAGTAAACCTATAGGTTTAGGTTCATTTAGTTTATTTTATTTTTATTTTTATTTATGTTTATTTTTTATTTTTATTTAGTTTCGTTTATTTATTTTAGGTTCATTTATTTTAATTTAGTTTTTTTTATTTTAGTTTATTTTTTAAGTTTAGGTTTAGGTTTAAGTTTCTTTTTTGGTTGATTTTTATTTTTATTTTATTTTTTAGGTTTAGGTTTTATTCTTTATTTTTTAGGTTTAGGTTTATTTTTTATTTTTAGCTTTAGGTTTACATTTTTATTTTATTTTTTTAGGTTTAGGTTTAGGTTTTAGGTTTTTATTTTAGGTTTAATTTTAGGTTTTATTTTCTAGTTTAGGTTTAGGTTTATTTTTAGTTTATTTTATTTTATTTAGGGTTTAGGTTTAGGTTTAGGTTTAAAATATTTTAGGTTTAGGGTTTTGGTTTTATTTTTTATTTATTTTAGGTTTTATTTTTAGGTTCATTTTGTAAGTTTTGGTTTTTATTTAATTTTTATTTTATTTTATTTTTTTTATTATGTTTAGTTTTTATTTTATTAAAGATTTTTATTTTTTTAGTTTAGTTTAGGTTTTTATTTATTTTATTTTAGTTTAGTTTTTATTTTTTATTATAGTTTCATTTTAGATATAGGTTTTAGTTTAGGTTTTAATTTTATTTCATTATTTTATTTTATTTTGGATTATGTTCTTTTATTTATTATATTTTTAGGTTTTATTTAGTTTAGGTTTAGCTTTTTAGCTTATTCGGGTTTAAGATTTAGGGTTTAGTGTTCATTAAGGGTTTAGAGTTTAGGGTTTAAGGTTTGGGGTGTAGGGCTTAGAGTTTAGGGTTTAGGGTTTAGGTTTTTGGGTTTAGGGTTTTACGATTTAGGGTTTATGGTTTGGGGTTTTTATGGTTTAGGGTTTAGGATTTAGAGTTTTGGCCTATTTTTTTAACAGAGAACAAATTCATATTCAACATTTCTTTTTTGTTTATTTGATAAACTAATTAATACATCATGTTTTCTAAGACATAAGCAATGACATAGAACAAAAATGAGCACACATAGAGCAAATCAAATACCCTAGATAACTACAATCATCTTTACTATAAAGGCACAATTCCATAAGCAGCATATCAGATCGGTCATTCTTCAATTTGTCTAATTCCCATCGAACCACCACGGCCTCAGTAAGGATCCACCATCATATTCCTGATCTCTCCCTCCGCCACCACTATGGCTATAACCTCCGTCGCTCCTCTTGCCACCATAACCACCACTACTTCGACCACCACCTCCATATCCACAACTAGCTCTAGTTCCCCCACCACCACTGTGATAATCGTCGCCTCCACCTTCACCTCTTTCTCTAGATCTAGATTGAGCCTGTTTGACATTGATGTTCTTGTCATCAAGGTTCTGCCCATTCTTAGGGTTTAGGTTTAGGTTTATTAGGTTTTAGGATTTAGATTATTTATTAATTAATTTAGTTACTTTAGGTTTAGCTTTAGGGTTTGGGGTTTAAGTTTAGGGTTTAGGGTTTAGGGTTTAGGGTTTAGGGTGTAGTGTTTATGGTTTAGGGTTTACAATTTTAGGGTTTATGCTTTTAAAGTTTAGGGTTTAGGATTAGGGTTTAGGGTTTAGAGTTTAGGGTTTTAGGGTTTAGGGTTTAGGGTTTAGTTTAGGGTTGTAGGTTTAGGGTTTAAGGTTTAGGGTTAGTTTTAGGGTTTAGGGTTTAGGATTTAGGGTTTAGGGTTTATTTTTAAAAAAAAGTAAGTAAATCGATAGGTTTAGGTTTATTTAGTGTTTTTAATATTTATTTTAGTTTATTTTATTTTTTATTTTTATTTATGTTTATTTTTTATTTTTATTTAGTTTAGTTTAGTTATTTTATGTTTATTTATTTTAGTTTAGGATTTTTATTTTAGTTTATTTTTTTATTTTAGTTTATTTTTTTATTTTAGGTTTAGCTTTAGCTTTAAGTTTATTTTTTAGTTGAGTTTTATTTTTATTTACTTTTTTAAGTTTAGGTTTATTTTTATTTTAGGTTCAGGTTTGCATTTTATTTTATTTTTTAGGTTTAGGTTTTTGGTTTTTATTTTAGGTTTATTTTAGGTTTTCTTTTTTAGTTTAGTTATAGGTTTATTTTTAGTTTATTTTATTTTATTTAAGGTTTAGTGTTCGCTATAGGTTTAGTATATTTTAAGTTTAGGGTTTAGGTTTTCTTTTTTATTTATTTTTAGGTTTATTTTTTAGGTTTAAGTATTGATTTAGTTTTTATTTTATTTTATTTTTTGTCTATTTTATTTTTATTTTAGGTTTCATTTTTAATTTATTTAGGTTTTTTATTTTTTAGTTTAGTTTAGGTTATTATTTATTTTATTTTAACTTAGTTTTTATTTTTTTATTTTAGTTTCTTTTAAGTTTAGGTTTAGGTTTAGGTTTTAGTTTAGGTTATCATTTTATATTATTTTTTATTTTATTTTAGTTTAGGTTCTTTTATTTATTTTATTTTATGTTTTATTAGTTTAGGTTTAGCTTTTTTAGCATTTTAGGGTTTAGGGTTTAAGGTTTATGGTTTAGGGTTTAGGGTTACTTTAGGGTTTAAGGTTTGGGGTGTAGGGTGTAGGGTTTATAGTTTAGGGTTTAGGTTTTTGGGTTTAGAATTTCAAAGTTTAGGGTTTATGGTTTGGGGTTTTTAGGGTTTAGTGTTTAGGGTTTAGGGTTTAGGTTTTAGGTCTAGGGTTCAAGTTTTAGTTTAGGGTTTAGGGTTTTTGGTTTTTTTTAACAAAGAACAAATTCAGATTCAACATTTTTTTTTGATTTCATCTACCAAGTAAAACACCAAGTATTCTAAGACACAAGCGATGACAGATATAAAATGAGCACACTTAGAGCAAATCAAAGATCAGATAACTAGAACTATTCTTGTAAAGACAACTCCATAAGCGATTGGATGTTCTTGATTTCTAGTTCCCATGAACCACCCGGCCTCTCGAATAGCGGGATCCACCATCATATCCCGATCTCTCCTCACCACCACCACCAGTGTAACCTCCATGCTCCTCCTTTCCACCACTACTCACCACCACCATATCCACCTCTAGTTCCCCACCACCACTTCACTGCCTTAGCCTCCATGCAGATCTAGGAGCTTTATTGATCATGTTCCTGCCATCAAGGTTCTACCCATTCTTAGGGTTTAGGTTTGGTTTAGGTTTATTATGTTTTACAGTTTAGGTTTATGTTTTAATTTATTTAGTTACTTTAGGTTTAGGTTTTGGGGTTTAGGGTTTAGTGTTTAGGGCTGCGGTTTATGGTTTAGGGTTTAGCGTGTATTATTTATTGTATAGGGTTTAGGGCTTTTGGGTTTATGCTTTTAGGCTTTAGGGTTTAGGTTTTAGGGTTTAGGGTTGTAGGTTTATGGTTTAAGGTTTAGGGTTAGTTCTAGGGTTTAGCTTTTAGGGTTTAGAATTTATGGTTTAGGGTTTTTACTAAAAAAAATTAAGTAAACTGATAGGTTTAGGTTTATTTAGTTTATTTAATTTATTTTTATTTATTTCAGTTTATTTTATTTTTTCATTTATATTTATTTTTATTTTTATTTAGTTTATTTTATTTATTTTAGGTTTATTTATTTTAATTCAAGTTTTTTATTTTGGTTCATTCTTTTGGTTTAGGTTTACTTTTTAGTTGAGTTTAATTTTTATTTTATTTTTTAGGTTTAGGTTTTATTTTTTATTTTTAGGTTTAGGTTTACATTTTATTACTTTTTTTTAGGTTTAGGTTTTAGTTTTTTTATTTTAGGTTTATTTTAGGTTTTATTTTTTAGTTTAGGTTTAGGTTTATTTTAGTTTATTTTATTTTATTTCATTTAGGTTTATGTTTTATTTAATTTAGTTTATTTTATTTTTATTTTAAGTATAGGGTTTTTTTTTTTAAATTTAGGGTTTACGTTTTATTTTTTACTTATTTTTATGTTTTTTTAGATTTATTTTTAGGTTTAGCTTTATTTAGTTTTTATTATATTTTGTTTTAGGTTTATTTTATTTTTATTTTTTATTTATTTTTATTATATAAATGTTTTTATACTAAGATTTATTTTTTTAGTGAAGTTTATGTTTTTCTTTATTTTATTTTACTTTATTTTTAAATTTAATTTCATTTTATTTTTAAGTTTAGGTTCAAGTTTTTTGAATTTTAAGATTTAGGGTGTAGGGTTTAGAGTTTAGAGTTTAGGGTTTAAGGTTTAGGGTTTTTAGGGTTTAGGGTATAGGGTTTAGTGTTTAGTGTTAACTTAAGATTAAGGGTTAGTTTAGGGTCTAAGGCTTAGTCTTTAGGCTTTAGGCTTTAGGGTTTAGGGTTTAAGGTTTAGGGTTATGGTTTTTATGATCTAGGGTTTGAGGTTAGTTTAGAGTTTAGGGTTTAGAGTTTTAGAGTTTATAGTTTAGGGTTTAGGGTTAGGGCTAGGGTTTAGGGTTAAGGGTTTAGAGTTTAGAGTTTAGTGTTTTTTTTTAAATTAAGCAAACTGGTAGTATTAGTTTTATTTAGTTAATTATTTATTTATTTTTTTCTTACTTATTTTTTATTTTTTATTTTTATTTAAGTTTATTTTTTATTTTGATTTAGTTTACATTATTTATTTTATTTTAGCTTTTTTATTTTAGTTTAATTTTTAGGTTTAGGTTTAGGTTTATTTTTATGTTTACTTTTTAGTTTAGTTTTGTTTTATTTTATTTTTTTTTTAGGTTTTATTTTTTTAGGTTTAGGTTTAGGTTTTTTATTTTATTTTTTAGGTTTAGGTTTTATCTTTTTATTTTAGGTTAATTTCTAGGTTTTATTTTTTTAGTTTACGTTTAGGTTTATTTTTAGTTTATTTTATTTTATTTAGTTTATGGTTTAGGTTTAGGTTTAGGTTTCATTTATTTTAGTTTAGTTTATTTTAGTTTAGCTTTAGGTTTATTTTATTTTATTTATTTTAGGTTTATATTTTTTTTTAGTTTAGGGTTTAGGTTTTTTTTGGTTTAGGTTTTAATTTAGTTTTTATTTTATTTTATTTTATTTTAGGTTTATTTTACTATTATTTTGCATTTAGTTTATATTTTATTAAGGTTTTTTATTTTTAGGTTTATTTTTTTTAGTTTAGTTTAGGTTTTTATTTATTTTATTTTAGTATAGTTTTTATTTTTTAAATTATTTTATTTTTACGTTTAGGTTTAAGTTTATCAAATCGTTTAGGTTTAGGTTTTAGTTTAGGATTTTATTCTATTTTATTATTTTATTTTATTTAGGTTTAAGTTTTCTTATTTATTTTATTTTTTAGGTTTTATTTAGTTTAGGTTTAGGTTTTTAGGTTTTTAGGGTTTAGGGTTTAGGGTTTAGGGTATGGGGTTTAGGGTTTAGGGTTTAGGGTTTAGGTTTTAGGTTTAGGGTTTTGGGTTTAGGGTTTAGGGTTTAGGGTTTATGGTTTTAGTGCTTAGGGTTTAGGGTTTAGGGTTTAGGCTTTAGGCTTTAAAGGTTTAGGGTTTAGAGTTTAGGATTATAGGGTTAGGGTTTAAGGTTTAGTGTTTAGGGGTTACGGTTAAGGTGTTTTTTTAATCTTTATAATTTTTTTTTATTTTTATATTTTTTAAAATTAAGTAAGCTAATAGGTTTACATTTATTTTGTTTATTTAGTTTACTTTTTATTTATTTTAGTTTGTTTGATTTTTTATTTTTATTTAGGCTTATTTTTATTTTTATCCTATTTAGTTTATTTATTTTAGTTTTTTTAGGTTTCGGTTTCAGTTTATTTCTTACTTTAGTTTTTATTTATTTTTTATTTATTTTCTTTTTAGGTTTAGTTTTTATTCTTTATTTTTATGTTTAGGTTTAGGTTTTTATTTTATTTTTTTAGGTATATTTTTCTTTTTTATGTTTTATTTCTTAGTTTAGATTTAGGTTTATTTTTAGTTTATTTTATTTTATTTAGTTTAGGTTTATGTTTAGGTTTACTTTATTTTAGGTTTAGGTTTTATTTATTTTAGTTTATTTTTTATTTTATTTTATTTTAGGTTTAGGGTTTTATTTAATTTTTATTTTATTTTTATTTTATGTTTAATTTTATTTTATTAAAGTTTTTTATTCTTCAGTTTATTTTTTGTAGGTTTAGGTTTTTATGTTTTTAGGGTTTAGGGTTTAGGGTTTAGGGTTTAGAGTTTAGAGTTTAGGGTTTAGGGTTTTTAGGGTTTAGGGTTCAGGGTTAACTTAGAGTTTAGTGTTAGTTTAGGGTCTAGGGTTTAGGCTTTATGCTTTAGCTTTAGGTTTAGGGTTTAGGGTTAGTTTAGGGTTTAGGGTTTAGAGTTTTAGGGTTTATGGTTTAGGGTTTAATGTTTAGGGTTATGGTTAGGGTTTAAGGTTTAGGGTTTAGGGTTTAGGGTTTAGGGTTTAGTATTTTTTTAAAGAAAATTAAGTAAACGGTAGATTTAGGTTTATTTAGTTTATTTTATTTTTTATTTTTATTTAAGTTTATTTTTTTATTTAGTTTAGATTATTTATTTTAGTTTAATTTTTAGGTTTAGGTTTTGGTTTATGTATATTTTTTAGTTTAGTTTTGTTTTTATTTTATTTTTTTGGCTTAGGTTTACATTTAGGTTTTAGCTTTTTATTTTAGGTTAATTTTTAGGTTTTATTTTTTAGTTTATGTTTAGGTTTATTTTTAGTTTATTTTATTTTATTTAGTTTAGGGTTTAGGTTTAGTTTATTTTAGGTTTAGGTTTAGGTTTCATTTATTTTAGTTTTGTTTATTTTAGTTTAGGTTTAAGTTTATTTTATTTTATTTATTTTAGGTTTAGGTTTTTTTTTTGTTTAGGGTTTAGGTTTTTTTTTAGGTTTAGGTTTTAATTTAGTTTTTATTTTATTTTATATTTTATTTTGCATTTAGTTTATATTTTATTAAGGTTTTTTTTTTATTTTTAGGTTTATTTTATTTTTTAGTTTAGTTTAGGTTTTTATTTATTTTATTTTAGTATAGTTTTAATTTTTTAAATTATTTTATTTTAAGTTTAGGTTTAGGTTTATGTTTTGGTTTAGGTTTAGGTTTTAGTTTAGGTTTCTATTCTATTTTATTAATTTATTTTATTCAGGTTTATGTTTCCTTATTTATTTTATTTTTTAGGTTTTATTTATTTTAGGTTTAGGTTTTCAGGTTTTTTTGGTTTAGGGTTTAAAGTTTAGGGTTGTAAGTTTTAGGATTTAGGGTTTAGGGTTTAAGGTTTAGGGTTTAGGGTTTTAGTCTTTAGAGTTTAGGGTTTAGGCTTTAAAGGTTTATGGTTTAAGGTTTAGGATTGTAGGGTTAGGGTTTAAGCTTTAGAGTTTAGGGTTTAGGGTTAGGGTTTTTTTTTAATTTTTTTAATTTTTTTAACTTTTTTATTTTTAAAATTTAAGTAAGCTAGTAGGTATAGGTTTATTTAGTTTATTTAGTTTACTTTTTATTTATTTTAGTTTGTTTTATTTTTTTATTTTTATTTAGGTTTATTTTATTTTTATTTAGTTTAGTTTATTTATTTTAGGTTTATTTTTTTAGTTTAGGTTTTTTATTTTAGTTTATTTTTTAGGTTTTGTTTTAAGTTTAGGTTTATTTCTTAGTTTAGATTTTTTATTTAGTTTATTTTTAGGTTTAAGTTTTATTCTTTTTTTTAGGTTTAGGTTTATGTTTTTATTTTATTTTTTTAGGTTTATGTTTATTTTTAGGTTTTATTTTTTAGTTTAGGTTTAGGTTTATTTTTATTTTATTTTATTTTATTTAGGATTTAGGGTTAGGTTTAGGTTTAATATATTTTAGGTTTATTGTTTGGTTTTATTTTTTATTTATTTTTTTAATTAATTTTATAGGTTTAAGTTTTATTTAATTTTATTTTCTTTTCTTTTTGGTTTATTTTATTTTTTATTTTGGTTTAGTTTTTATTATATTTAGGTTATTTATTTTTTTAGTTTAGTTTAGGTTTTCATTTATTTTATTTAGTTTAGTTTTTATTTTTTATTTTAGTTTCTTTTTAGGTTTAGGTTTAGGTTTTAGTTTAGGTTTTTATTTTATTTTATTTTTTTATTTTATTTTGGTTTAGGTTTCTTTAATTATTTTATTTTTAGGTTTTATTTAGTTTATGCTTAGCTTTTTAGCTTTTTTCGGTTAGTTGGGGTTTAGGGTTTAGCGTTTAAGGTTTGGGGTGTAGGGTTTAGGGTTTAGGTTTAGTGTTTAGGTTTTTGGGTTTATGGTTTAGGATTTTATGGTTTATGGTTTAGGGTTTGGGGTTTTTAGGGTTTAGGGTTTAGATTTTAGGTCTAGGGTTCAGGTTTTAGTTTAGGGTTTAGGGTTTTCATTTTTTTTAATAGAAAACAAATTCAGATTAAAGATTTCTTTTTTCAATTTCATTAACCAAGTAACACACCAAGTTTTCTAAGAGACAATCAACGACATAGATAAAAAACAAGCTCGCATAGAGAAAATCAAAGACCCTACATAACTAGAACCATAAAGGCATAGTTCCATAAGCAACATATTAGATTGGCCATTCTTCATTTTTTCCAGTTCTCATCAGAACCACCCTGACCTCTTGACTAGCGATACCCACCATCATATCCCTGATCTCTCCCACCGCCACCACCATGGCTGCAACCTCCATCACTCCTCCCACCCCCAAAACCACCACTACTCTGACCACTACCTCTATAACCACTAGCACCTCCAGTTCCCCCACCACCACTATGATAATCGCTGCCTCTATCTTCACCTCCATCGCCAGATCTAGACTGAGCCTGTTTGATGGTGATGTTCCTACCGTCAAAGTTTTACCCATTCTTAAGGTTTAGGTTTAAGTTAAGGTTTATTAGTTATTAGGGTTTATGTTTATTTTTTAATATATTTAATTACTTAGGTTTAGGTTTAGGGTTTGGGGTTTAGGGTTTAGGGTTTAGGGTTTAATGTTTAGGGTGTAGGGATTATGGTTTAGGGTTTAGGGTTTTACGGTTTATGCTTTTAAGGTTTAGGGTTTACGATTAGGGTTTAGAGTTTTTTAGGGTTTAGGGTTAGTTTTAGGGTTTTAGGTTTAAGGTTTAGGGTTTGGGGTTTAGGATTTAAGGTTTAGGGTTTTTTATTTAAATTAAGTAAACCAATAGGTTTAGGTTTATTTAGTTTATTTTATTTTTTATTTTTATTTCTGTTTATTTTTTATTTTTATTTAGTTTAGTTTATTTATTTTAGTTTAAGTTTTTATTTTAGTTTATTTTTTTAGGTTTAGGTTTAGGTTTAAGTTTATTTTTTAGTTGAGTTTTATTTTTTTATTTCATAAGTTTAGTTTTTTTTTTTTTTTTTTAGGTTTAGGTTTTAATTTTTATTTTTAGTTTTAGGTTTAAGTTCTTATTTTATTTTTTTAGGTTTAGGTTTTAGGTTTTTATTTTAGGTTTTCTTTTTTAGTCTAGGTTTAGGTTTATTTTTAGTTTATTTTATTTTATTTAGGGTTTAGGTTTAGGTTTAGGTTTAAAATATTTTAGGTTTAGGGTTTAGGTTTTATTTTAATTTATTTTTAGGTTTTATTTTTTTAAGTTTAGGTTTTTTTATTTTTTAGTTTATTTATTTTATTTTATTTTATTTTTTTTATTTTAGGTTTAGTTTTATTTTATTTAGGTTTTTTTATTTTTTAGTTTAGTTTAGGTTTTTTATTTATTTTTTTTTTATTTTAGTTTTTATTTTTTATTTTAGTTTCTTTTTAGGTTTAGGTTTAGGTTTTAGTTTAGGTTTTGATTTTCTTTTATTATTTTATTTTATTTTGGTTTATGTTCTTTTATTAATTATATTTTTAGATTTTATTTAGTTTAGGTATAGCTTTTTTAGCTTATTAGGGTTTAGAGTTTAGGGTTTAACTTCTTGGGTGTACGGTTTAGTGTTTAGGATTTAGGGTTTAAGGTTTAGGTTTTTGGGTTTAGTGTTTTACAATTTAGGGTGTATGGGAGGTTTTTAGGGTTTAGGGCTTAGGGTGTAGAGTTTAGGTTTTTGGGTTTAGTGTTTTATGATTTAGGGTTTATGGTTTGGGGTTTTTAAGGTTTAGGGCTTATGGTGTAGAGTTTAGATTTTAGATCTAGGGTTTAGGTTTTAGTTTAGGGTTTAGGATTTTGGCTTTTTTTTTAATAGTGAACAAATTCAGATTCAACATTTCTTTTTTTTTAATTTCATCTACTAAGTAACACACCAAGTTTTCTAAGACACAAGCGATGACAAAAATCAAAAATGAGCACGCATAGAGCAAATCAATGACCCTAGATAACTTGAACTGTCTTTACTGTAAAGACATAGTTTCATAAGCAGCATATCAGATTGTTCGTTCTTCAATTTATCTAGTTTCCATCAGAACCACCCTTACCTCTTGAGTAACAGGATCCACCATCATATCCTTGATCTCTCCCTCTGCTACCACTATGGCTGTAACCTCCATCGCTTCTCTTGCTTCCAAAACTACCACTACTTTGACCACCACCTGCATTTCCACCAGCAGTTCTGGTCCCCCCACTACCACTATGATAATCGCCCACTCCACCTTCGCCTCCTTCGCTAAATCTACATTGAGTCTGTTTGACAGTGATGTTCCTGCCATCAAGGTTCTGCCCATTCTTAGGGTTTAGGTTTAGGTTTAGGTTTATTAGGTTTTAGGGTTTAGATTTATTTTTTAATTTACTTAGTTACTTTAGGTTTAGGTTTAGGGTTTGGGGTTTAGGTTTAGGGTTTAGCATTAGGGTTTAGGGTTTAGGGTTTAGGGTGTAGTGTTTATGGTTCAGGGTTTATGGTTTTAGGGTTTATGCTTTTAAGGTTTAGGGTTTAGGATTAGGGTTTAGGGTTTAGGGTTTAGAGTTTAGGGTTTTTAGGGTTTAGGGTTAGGGTATAGGATTGTAGGTTTAGGGTTGTAGGTTTATGGTTTAGGGTTTAGGGTTAGTTTTAGGGTTTAGGGTTTAGGGGTTTTTTTAAATTTAGTAAAGTGATAGGTTTAGGTTTATTTAGTTTATTTAGCTTATTTTATTTTTATTTTTATTTATATTTATATTTTCTTTTAATTTAGTTTAGTTTGTTTATTTTAGGTTTATTTATTTTAGTTTAGGTTTTTTATTCTAGTTTATTTTTTTGGTTTAGGTTTAGGTTTAGATTTGTTTTTGGGTTGAGTTTTATTTTTATTTTATATTTTAGGTTTAGGGTTTATTTTTTATTTTTATGTTTAGGTTTACATTATTTTTAGGTTTAGGTTTTAAGTTTTTATTTTAGGTATATTTTTATTTTTTACTTTTAAGTTAATGTTTAGGTTTATTTTTAGTTTATTTTATTTTATGTAGTTTAGGTTTAGGCTTAGGTTTAGTTTAGGGTTAAGGTTTTGGTTTTATTTATTTTAGTTTAGTTTATTTTAGTTTAGGTTTAGGTTTATTTTATTTTTATTTTAGATTTTGGTATTTTTTTTAGTTTAGGATTTATGTTTTATTTTTTATTTACTTTTAGGTTTAATTTTTAGGTTTAGGTTTTTATTTAGTTTTTACTTTATTTTGTTTTAAGTTGATTTTCTTTTTATTTTGATGTTTATTTTAATTTTATGAAAGTTTTTTAATCTTAGGTTTATTTTAATTTTTAGTTTAGTTTAGGAATTTCTTTATTTTATTTTATTTTTAGGTTTAAGTTAAGGTATTTCTTTTATTTTATTTCATTATTTTATTTAGGTTTAATTATTTTAATTTTATTTTTATGTTTTAATTAGTTTAGGTTTAAGTTTTTAGGATTCTAGGGTTTAAGGTTTAAGGTTTAAGGTTTAGGGTTTATTTCAGTTTAGGGTTTAGGATCAAGGTGGTGGTTTAGTGTTATTTAGCTTTAGGATTTAGTGTTTTGGGGTTTAGCTTAGGGTTTAGGGTTAATTTAGGTTTAGGGTTTAACTTTAGGCGGTCACGCTTTAAATTTGAGAAAATTAAGGTTTAGGGTGGGAAAGGTGGGGTTTAGGTTTAGGTTTAGAGTTTAGGAGGTTAGAGTTAGTTAGAGCAGAGTTGGGTGGGTTTAGTGTTATAGAATTTAGGATTAGGGTTTAGGCTTTTATGGTTTAAGGCTTTTGGGGGTTTAGGTTAGTTGGAGGTTTAGGTAGTTTTAGTTTATTGTTTTAAGGTTTTTAGGTTTATTTATTATGTTTAGGATTTTGTTTTAAAATTAAGTAAACCAATAAGTTTAGGTTTATTTGGCTTTTTTTATTTTAGTTTATTTTAATTTATATTTTTATTTAGGTTTATTTAGTTTATTTTTATTTATTTTAGTTTATTTTATTTTTTATTTTATTTAGTTTAGTTTATTTATTTTAGTTTATATTTTATTTTATTTTTTTTATTTTAGTTTAGTTTCTTTTATTTTAGTTTATTTTCTATGTTTAGGTTTCGGTTTATGTTTATTTTTTAGTTTATTTTTATTTTTATTTTATTTTTTGGGTTTAGGTTTTATTTTTTATTTTTAGGTTTAGGTTCAAGTTTTTATTTTTTTTATTTTAGGTTTAAATTTTAGGTTTTTATTTTAGGTTTTTTTTTTGTTTAGGTTTAGATTTATTTTTAGTTTATTCTATTTTATTTAGTTTAGGGTTTAGGTTTAGTTTATTCTAAGTTTAGGTTTAGGTTTGATTTATTTTAGTTTAGTTTTTTTGTGTTTAGGTTCACGTTTATTTTATTTTGTTTATTTTAGGTTTAGGTTTTTTTTTTTAGTTTAGGGTTTAGGTTTTATTTTTATTTATTTTATGTTTATTTAGGTTTTTTTATTTAGTTTTATGGTTTAGTTTTTAGGTTTAAGATTTAGGGATTATGGTTTTAAAGTTAATTAAGTGGTAGGTTTTTATTTTATTTATTATTTTTTTATTTATTTTAATTTATTTTATTTTTTATTTTTATTTAGATTAGTTTATTTATTTTAGTTTAGGTTTTTTATTTCAATTTATATTTTAGGTTTAAATATAAGGTTTTATTTCTATAAGGTTTAGGTTTTATTTTTTTTTGTGGTATTTTAGGGTTTGGAGTTTGGTTTATGGTTTATGGTTTAGGTATGGAGTTTAGGGTTTAGGTTTATGATTTTGTGTTTTTTTAGGTAGGGTTTTTTGGTTTAGGGTTTAGGTTGTAGTGGTTTAGGGTTTAGGGTATGGTTTTAGGGTAGTTTATGATTTTAGGTGGGGTTTAGGGTTTAGGGTTTAGGGTTTAGGGTTTAGTGTTTCATGGTTTAGGTTTAGGGTTAGTTTAGGTGGTGTTAGGGTTTAGGTTTAGGTAGTTTAGTTGAGGTAGTGGTTGATTAGTTGCAGGTTTAGGTAGTTTTAAGGTTTAGGGGGTTTAGGGATTAAGGTTTATGACTTAGGGTTTAAGGGTTTTGTTTTTAAAATAACTAAATTGGTAGGTTTAAATTTATTTAGTTTACTTAGTTTATTTTATTTTTTATTTTTCTTTAAGTTTATTTGTTATTTTTATTTAGTTTACTTTATTTATTTTTGGTTTTTTTATTTTAGTTTAGGTTTTTTATTTAGTTTATTTTTTATTTTTTTAGATTTATTTTATTTTAGTTCATTTATTTTAATTATCTTATTTTATTTTAGGTTTTAGGGTTTAGGGTTTAGGGTTTAGTTTTGGTTTAGGTTTTAGGGTTTAGGTTTAGGTTTAGGGTTTAGGTTTGGTTTAAGATTTTATGTAGCTTTAGGTTTTAGGGTTTTAAGGTTTTTTAGGTTTAAGGTGTATGGTTTAGGGTTAAGGGTTATAGGTTTTGGGTTTTAGGTTTACTGTTTAGGGTTGTTCATTTTGGGTTTATGGTTTAGGGTTTAGGCTTAGTTTTATGATTTAGGGTTTGTGGTTAGGATTTTTTATTTTTTTATTTTTTTATTTTTAGGGTTTAAGGTTTAGGGTTTAGCTTTTAGATTTAGGGTTGAGGTTTTAGTTTAGGTTTATTTTCAAATTAAGTAAACCGATAGGTTTACATTATTTTTTTAGTTCATTTTTAGGGTTTAGGGTTTACGGATAGCTTAGGGTTTATATTTTTTTAAAAACAAAAAAATAGGTAAATCGGCAAGTTTAGATTTATTTAGTTTATTCAATTTATTTTTATTTATTTTAGTTTATTTTATTAAATTAAGTTTATTTATTTTATTTTTATTTGTTTTAGTTTATTTTTTTAGGTTTAGATTTAGGTTTAGGTTTATTTTTTAGTTAAGTTTTATTTTTATTTTATTTTTTTTTAGGTTTTACTTTTTATTTTTAAGTTTTGGTTTTGGTTTTTTTTTTTTTTTTTATGTTTAGGTTTTAAGTTTTTATTTTAGGTTCATTTTTAGGTTTTATTTTTTATTTTATGTTTAGGTTTATTTTTAGTTTATTTTATATTATTTAGTTTAGGTTTAGGTTTAGGTTTAGGTTTAGGTTTGATTTATTTTAGTTTATTTTAGTTTAGGTTTACATTTTTTTTAGTTTATGGTTTAAGTTTTATTTTTTATTTATTTTTAGGTTATTTTTTAGGTTCATTTTTAAGTCTAGGTTTTTATTTAGTTTTTATTTTATTTTATTTTATGTTTATTTTAATTTTATTTTATGTTCAATTTTATTTTATGTTTTTATTATTATGTTTTCTTCTTTTAGTTTAGTTTAGGTTATTATTTATTTTATTTAGTTTATTTTATTTTAGTTTTAGGTTTTAGTTTGGTTTTTAGGTTTTAAATTATTTTATTTTTTAATTTATTTAGGTTTTTTTATTTATTTTATTTTAGATTTTATTTAGTTGTGCTCTAAGTTTTAGGGTTTAGCCAGGTTTAGGATTTTAGGATTTAGGATTTTAGGGTTTAGCGTTTTAGGGTTAGGGTGGTTTGGTGTGTTTTGTGTTTGTGTTTAGGCTTTAGGGTTTAGGGTTAGCTGGTTTACTGGTTTTTATGGTTTTGGGTTTTGGGTTTTGTTGGTTTGTAGGTTCAGGGTTAGTTTTAGGGTTAGGGTTTTATTTATTTATTTTTAAATTAAGTAAACTAGTAGGTTTAGGTTTATTTTGTTTATTTTTTTTATTTTAGTTCATTTTAATTTTTATTTTGATTTAGGTCTATTTTTATTTTTATTTAATTTAGATTATTTATTTTAGGATTTTTATTTTAGTTTATTTTTTTGTTTAGGTTTACATTTTATTTTTTTAGTTTATTTTATTTCATTTTTTTGTTTTTTAGGTTTCAGTTTTATTTATTTTTAGGTTTAGGTTTAGGTTTTTATTTTTGTTTTTTAGGTTTAGCTTTTAAGTTGTTATTTTAGGTTTATTTTTAGGTTATATTTTTTTAGTTTAGGATTAGGTGTATTTTTAGTTTATTTTATTTTTATTTAGTTTAGTTTATTTTAGTTTATTTTAGATTTATTTATTTTAGTTTAGTTTATTTTAGTTTAGGTTTAGGTTTATTTTATTTTGTTTATTTTATTTTTTAGGTTTATTTTATTTTAATTTAGGGTATGGATTTTATTTTTTTATTTATTTTTAAGTTTTATTTTTTAAGTTTATTTTATTTTTATTTTATTTTATTTTAGGTTTATTTTATTTTATTTTACATTTAGTTTTATTTTATTTAAGTTTTTTTATTCAGGTTTATATTTTTTTAAGTTTAGGTTTTATATATTTTATTTTAGTTTATTTTTATTTTTATTTTATTTTATTTTTATGTTTAGGTTTTTTTAGGTTTTATTTTATTTATTATTTTTATTTTATTTAGGTTTGGTTTTATTTATTTTATTTTAGGTTTATTTTAGGTTTAGTTTTTTTATTTTAGGGTTTTAGAGGTTAAGATTTAGGGTTTAGTTTGGCCTAGGGTTTATGGTTTAGGGTTTTAGGGTTTGGGCTCAGTTTTTAGGTTTAGTGTTTAGTTCAGGCCTTAGAGTTGTAGAGTTTATGGTTTATGGTTTAGGGTTTGTATTTGGGTTTAGTTAGTTTAGGTTTAGGGTATGTTTTAGGCCTAGGGTTTTAGGGTTTAGGATTTTAGGGTTTAGTTAATTTTTAGTGTTTAGGTTTAGGCTCAGTTTGTGGTTGTGGTTTTAGGTTTAGTTAGTTAGGTTAGTTTACTATTTTAGCTTTAGGGTTTAGGGCTTTAGTAGGTTTAGGTTGAAGGTTTGGTCAGTAGGTTTTTTAGGGTTTAGGGTTTAGGGTTGGATATGGTTTTTTTTGTTTTTAAAATTAAGTAAACCAACAGGTTTAGGTTTATTTAGTTTATTTATTATTTATTTTTATTTATTTTAATTTATAATTTTATTTAGGTTTATTTAGGTTTATTTTGTTTATTTTTTATTTATTTATTTTATTTCATTTTTTTTATTTTTATTTAAGTTTATTTTTTTTATTTAGTTTAGTTTATTTAGTTTAGTATTATTTATTTTTTATTTTTTTATTTTAGTTTTTTATTTTAGTTTAAATTTTTTGTTATAGTTTATCTTTTATTTTAGGTTTAGTTTTATTTTTTTTAGTTTAGTTTATTTTTTATTTTATTTTTAAGGTTTATGTTTAATTTTTTAGTTTTAGGTTTAGGTTTAAGTTTTTATTTTATTTCTTTAGGTTTTGATTTTAAGTTTATTTTTAGGTTTTTTTTTTATTTTAGGTTTAGGTTAATTTTTTGTTTATTTTATTTTATTTAGTTTAGGGTTTAAGTTTAGTTTAGGTTTAGGTTTTATTTATTTTAGTTTAGTTTATTTTATTTTAGGTTTATGTTTATTTTAATTTTTTTATTTTAGGTTTATGTTTTTTTTTTAGTTTAGGTTTTAGGTTTTAAATTTTATTTATTTTTAGGTTTATTTTTTTGGTTTAGGTTTTTATTTAGCGTATTGTGTCGCCATCCTTCAAGTTCTTGTGGAACACTGCATTTTTAGAGCATTGTTGCAACATGGCAACTATCCTCTTTGCCTTTTATTAGGTCAGTTATGCATTTGATTGGTATAACCGCCAACGGTTCGATGGACACTTTTACTGAGTTGGAGCACCTCTTTGTCAAGTGCTTTGTTTGAGCTCAATTGAGGGTGATTGTAGGTGACCTCATTATAGAGAAATAGAAACTCAATGAGTCACTTGTTGATTACATTCTCAAGTGGCACAACCTGTGCAAGAAATGCTAACCACAGCTGTCCGAAAAACATGGCATTGAGAATCTTCTCAAGAATATCCATGGTCCAACTTCATGCTTAAGGGCTTTACCATCAAAACATTCGAGAAATTAATTCATCAAGGAGGCAAGCCTACAAGAGGAAGCCAAATAGTTGCACTTTCTCGACCAATCATATAGGCCCAAGCCACGGAAGGTGTTTGAGAAGAAGGACAATTTCAATGGACGGAGAAGCGAACCGTGAGTTTTGAGAGAGACTACGAGCTCAACAGCCTCCTTTGCCACCTCCTCTTCCACCACCTCGACCATTATACCGGCTACCACAGCCATCACAATGACCATTTCCACCACCTCAGTAGCCTACATCGTAGTGGTATTCATATCCATCGCTAGGTAGCTACTTTACACCCACTCTAGTCGATAGATTAAATAAGCCATATTCATTCAAGAGGGAGGTAGTTAGGAAAATCTTTAAGAATCTCTTAAAGAAACCTAACTTTTAGAGTCTAAGAGGGAAGTGGGAGGATGATCCTAGCTATTGCCCTACCACTATATGTTTGGCCATGTCTTAGAGGATTGTATCACTTTTAAGGACTAGCTTGAGCACAGCTACAAGTTGAGAGTCGTAGTTATCCCTAAGGAATACTTATCAGAACAACCATCTAGTTCTATTAGAGTAATCCTTGGGGATACTTGTGATTCTCTTAAGACCAAAGAAGGTTAGGATATCTCCCTATCCCGAACCTCTAAGAAGATCATTTCTAAGATCAAGGAACTTTTCTTGCAGGTGCCTAAAGTAGCTCAAACCTCCAACACCAAGGAATGTTTACTTGTTGCAAAGGACAACTCGAGGAGGGTGACAACCCACCATGAGACCACCATAGCCGGATAGTGTAGCATAGCCACCATCCAAGTCCAAGATTCTCCACCGTGCAGCCACCACTTCTTCTTCCTCTTCTACCAACAGAGTATATCTGATAAGGGCACTAAATCCCTTACTCCACTTACTTTACTTGATTTCTATCATGTACCTCAACCCAAATGGAAATTAATGTAGAAAGCTATTTCTACTTATATATTATCTACTTATGATGCTCTTAATTTTATTCCTATTGAAAGCTCTCAGAGTCTAAATAAAAAATAGCTCTAGTAGTTATGATCCTTTCCATTTTGATTCAGAGTTGGATTATCCTTCTATGAATCAATCAGGTTTACTTCTTGAGATTGACTTGGAGTTAACTGACTCTGAAGATCCCATAAGAGAAGCTGTAGGTATGCCCGATGAGAAGATAGAACTTTCGACAAGCTCATCATTCTAGGAAGTCACTATAGTCAACTAACATAGTGACATTGTTCTACCTCATTGGGTAGCACCTTAGGATAAGGGTAAGTAAGTTATTGGTTCAAGTGCATAGATAGCCCCTCCATAGGATGCTCCACCCATAGGTATGCTTATGGAGGACCATGCCAGAGTTGATTATAATGTCCTAGCTCACCTTAGAAAGTTTCTAGCTAAGTTAATCATATACGACATCCTTGTCTTATCCAAAAAGATGAGGGAATCTCTAATCAAGGCCTTACTTGATCTAGAGATATGCTTAGCTCAGTTGACCGCTATTAAAGTTGAGGCATGGAACTTAAAGGACATCTTAGGAGTTACATTCAGCGATGAAGACTTACTCTAGGATGACTAGCATAAATCACTTTACAGTGGATGTTGATACAAAGTCTATTTCTAGTTGACCCAAGAGTATCAGTCAACTTTATGAGTCTAAGAACCCCTTGCCTACATGGGGATTGACATCTCTAAAATCCAAAAAGAAAGAATGATGTTGAGAAAAGAGGGCATTGAGGTGTTTATTTTTTGGATGTAAAAGCGTGGGGGATACTTTTGAGGTGATGGGTGACATTGAGGTATGATGTACTATCTAAAGATAGAAACATCACCCTACAATGGACCTAATCATAATAAAGACTTTTTAGGCATGATGGGTCTGAATGTAGAGATTTCTCCCTACTTACATGGATGAATAAAGCAAGGTTTATATTAAACCAAGTTTTAAGTTCCTATGGAGGCAAGCCTCTATAGTTAATTACATCTTAGGAAATGAAATTTCCTAAGAATACTCTCTATTAAAGTAGACAATTATCATCTCCAAAGATTTCAAGATTAGACTATTAAAAGATTGGTTTTATTTGGAAAATGAATTGGGAAAGTTTAAGAAGAAGAATTATTTTTGGAATCCAAAGGAAATAAGTAGTAAATACTCATGATACTAGGAAGAATCAGGAGCATTCCAATCTATCCTATGGTTGAGCTTTATAATTTTAAAGTTTAGGAGATTTATATATTTTGAGTTGAAATTTAATTAGATTACTATAGCTTATAATCCACCAACACAAGTTTGTGGGAATGCTTAAGAGGTGAGGATTTATGATTGTAGCTCAAAGAAAATAGCTACCTCAGATCCTAAATCTAGGGAGCTTTAGTACGAGCTAAAGAACGACATAAATCTAAGAGATAGGTGGATATAAGGGTTTTACTTCCACAAGAGAGAATAAATTGTCCAACTTCTAGACTTATAACTGCCTGGAGTGGCCGCTTGCTAACTCCTACAATGATTTTAAAACCATATAGTCTGGTCTTATGAATTGCAAGATAGCTAGGGTAGTTATTTAATTAGAAAGAGATTAAAGTCCTAAACACACTCCCTAAGAGACTAAAGCATGAGTGGTATGAGCATATGACTTAATCTATAGATGCAAAATATTTTCAAATTTTATTTCATTTTAGTCATTTTGATAGAGGCTTTAGGATTTCTTATGCCTAAATGCATGATGAAATAGGTTATAGGTCAAATCAGCTAGAAGAAGGTGTTCTCCACCACAAGGGATGCCCTGGTCAAGCATTCGTTTATCGTACAAGGATGGATATCCTTCATGTTCAAGAGAGAAAGAGTATGCATGCATGATGTGAAACATACAACCATACAACTAATGTGTTGCTAAATCTCTTAATTATCTTATTTATGTCTTAGGCTTTATGATGAGGTTATGAGTTGTTTAAAATTTTATTATGAGTGATTAGTTGGGTAAAAAAAGTTATTTTTATCCTAAGAGCCTAATCATATCCAAGCCACACATTAAAGCATCAATCATTTAAAAAACTATTAAAAGCATGTCCTAATGCACAATGTAAACATAAGATCAAATAATTATATCATATAAAAGAACAAAAGGTAGGTTGGGTACCTAGACCCAAAGAGAGAAAAGATGGGTAGCCCAGCTCTACCCTTATACAACCTAGAATATGAAAGAATAATTATAATTGTATTAAATGCTATGGGGTCTTCTTTCTTCATATCTCCATTTCTGATTTGGTTCCTCTTTGATTTGGATGGTGCTTGCTTCAAAGGCATCACAGGGCACCCCAAGACAAATCCTTATGGCCACTGCTCATCCTAATCCCCCATAATACTAATCCTAATTCCTATTGCAAAAAATACATTTATGTGGGAAAAGAAAATCTAACTACACCTACAAAATTGAGGTTAGCTAAATATACATATAATCCCAAGCAGTTGTATTTATAATTTGGACTTAGTACCCTACACATAGGTAACTAAGCCCACCTGTCCTAACTTGGATTATGCTTAAGGATTTAAGAAACCTATAAAAAGAGCATTCACATTTATTTTTAAGCATCCCCTAAATATAATCCCCTACATAAAATATGATTAGGTTAATATTGACCTATCATCAAGTCTACGAAGCATATACCCTAACATCCAATCTAAAATAATACATCATAAAACAAAACATACATCACATCATACACCATCCTAACTTAGAGCTATAAGTGGTGACTTAATTCTAATGTATTATTAAGGCTTGTGTGATATGTCTTGTTAGGCATTAGTGTTATATTTTCTAAGTGTAGAAGGATTCAATTTAACATGAAAGGTTGATTTCACTTGAAGTAGTTTAATTGATTTGAGAATTTTAATTTGTGTTTTCTTTTGTTTCATTTTATTACACTTAGCAACTAAGTGTTATAAAGAGAGGAAAGGAGGATTGCCCTCTTTCATCCCTAACTTAAGTCATTTTCAAAAGTATATTAATTTGATTTAGCTCTCTTTAGTGAATGGCTTATTAAATCATTTAATTAATCTTAAGTTCACTTTAAATAATCTTATTCAAAATGAAAGGCATCTTTTGATTAATTTAATTGAATTACTACGACATGACGTATATTAAATCATTCTTTTCCATCACATGTAACATGCATATGATTTAATCTTAAGTATATCTTTACATGCAACATATTTTAGCACGCTTAAATAATGAATGTATGTGTATGTTTAGAATTTATATTTTAATTGATTGAATTATTTAAACATATTAATTTTAAACTTTATCCAAATTCTTATACAAAAAGGACATAAGAATGAAATTAAATAAGCATGTGCCATTGTTAAACCAAGGAAGTTTGGAATTCAAATGACCTCCTTGAAGCTAGCTAAAGCCTCATATTCTCGAGATGTCCAGACTATATACCCATTTACATTCAAGAAAATGTAAATTTTTATACATGAACATAGGAAGTAAGCTCCATATCATATGGATAATTAATTCAACCACTTAGTCAATTATGAATGCATGCAATTTTAATGTAAAATAGGATTTTCATTCACATATACATATACATGTACGAAGATATAGGCAAGTATATGTCATTGTTAAACCAAGGAGGTGAGGTAATCAAATGATCTCCTTGAGGTTAACTAAAGCCTCATATTCCCAGGATGTCTAGACTATATACTTTCTCTTGGACACACATTGATGTATACATAAATAAGGGAAAGAAAACCATGCAAAGATTGTATTTTTTTATTGAATCATTTATATATATGAATTAAAGATCTATCCAAATTCTAATGTTGAAATACATAGAAATGAAATCAAATGGAATGGAAGTAGGTAATCAAATTACCTCCTCGGGGCTAGCTAAAGCCTCATGTTCCCGGGATGTCCAGAATATATATCCATTACCATTTAATGTTATATAAATCAACACATGAATAGAGGAAAGAGAACTCAACATTCATACACTTATTCTATATTCACATGCATTTCTTATGTATTTATAACTAGCGTCATAACACATTATTATTCATTTATAAGTTTTAAAAAATACATTTGGATTTAATAATGATAATAGCCACACATATATTAAATTAAATCAACACCTGCAAGCTTACATAAAGTGAATCCATTTTATTTTCCTTGATTTTGAAAAGTTGGATGCATGAATTCAAATGACATACCAAATTTAACATGATTGGAAGGAGGACAATCAAATATAAGCATGTGATTTTTTCAACCAAACTAGTTCTTAAAGATAATCAAATCAAATAAGATTATTTAAAGCAAACCAAAGCATCTTTATTAATTAAGTTTTGGATTTGATTTTATTTAAAGAGGAGAACAAAAGTCATCACTTGTTATTTTAAACCCACACCCACATTAGTGATTTGATTTAATTTAAAGAAATATAATTAAGTTGAGTTTATGGGTTAATTAAGTTGAACCCTTAGTTATATGAATTAATTACTCTTACCTATGTCACCTTAAAGTAATTAACTAAATAATTATGAGCCAACATGATATGCATGGAAAATAAACTTGCAATGATCCTAGGAAATAGAAGGGGACTAATGCCATTGGCACATGATTAATAGTTAATTAGATTAAGGGACTTAATTAATTATTCCTATGGTTTTTCCACACATGTGGACTAACCATAATTTCATTAAACTCCTTTAGGTTATTAAACACCTAAAGATCTACCCCATGATTTAATTAATTAAGGTCTGATGTGATTATAATTTTAATTTGATTAAGTGATTTAATTAACTAGTTCAATCTTAATTAATTTCATTTTAAAATAGGGTGAAATGAACTTAGGGAGAAGGGTCCCAACCTTATTCCTTAGTTCACTTAATGCTGAACAAAGATTAATAAACTTAATTAACAAATTTATTACAGTTCTTGGGATTAATTAATCATTAATCAACTTAAAAGAGTAGTTAAGATTTAATTAGTCACATTAAATTAAACAATAAATTTTGGGTTTAATTGCTCAAGTAATAATTAAATTAATTATATTTGTAATTAAACCTTAATTAAACTTTAATTACTGTTCAAAATTAGTTAAGATCATTTTTAATTAATTCTCCTCCGAAATACCTTTAAAATGAGTATATATTTGCATTTTTTTATTTCTCTATGATTTTTTAGGATTTTTGGAATTTTTAGCTATTAAAAAATATTAATTAAAGCTAATTAAAGCCAAATCCTATTTGCTCCTAATGACGCACTTTCTGCGTGGCGCTGTGAGATTGGCTACTTAAAACTTATCCGACTCAGCACCTACATGATAGCGATGGATGCACTTTATTGTCTGCCATTCTGATTTAAGATTGAACAGCTATGATTAATCCCACAGCTTAATAAGATTAAATCAGATTGATCTAGCGAATCTAATCATGACTGTCAATTTTGATCACACGAAATGGACAATGCGTGATCTAACGTCACACGAGTGAGGGAGAATGGAGTCCGTCCTCCATTGCTCACTTGATTTGCTTTAAATAATCTTCCATGGGTGATTTGTCTCGACTATAAAAGGATCCCAAACCATCATGACATTGATCAAAGGGGATTTAACAGTCAATATCACATGAGATGCAAGTTTTATTCAAAAAGCTCCAACCCATTTTTGGTTAAGTATCGATTTTGGAAGCATACCTCACCAGAGCTAAAGATTGGCAGCTCAAATGATTGAGGAAGCTTAATCTAGTGGTGAAAAAGCCTTGTTAAGCAGTAATTAGATCAATTCCTCGATGTTCACTCGGAAGGCCATGAACCGATGACTTGGAGCTCAGCTTTTATCAAAGTCCCATTTTGATGCTCGAGAAGCCTGGGAGATGATTCATTCTTGCTTATAGAGGCCTCAGGAAGGTGCGTGCAAAGTTAATTTGAGTTTCATAGAGAAATCAGGAAGTTAGGTTAGAAATGGGAGTGTATTATTTCGAGATGGACTAGAATGACATTTTTTGATCAAGGAATGAGTTTGGAATCTTAGGGATTGGCTCAAGCAGGTCATCTTGGGTAGCTAGGGATCTGAGGAATGATTTTCCTATGTTTGAGTAAAAAATGAGGGAATGTATACCCGCTCATCTTGATCGAATGGATGAGTTTGGCTTATAGTGGCCCCCCATCTCAAGGGTGTGGAGGTGAGTTGCTCGGTTGGTTGAAGGTGTGGAGGTGGTTACTAAGGAGGAATCATGGGTGATCTATGGGTTTCAAATGCTCCAATGGGGAGGGTGAGGTGATTTCACCTCCCATGGGTCATGGCCGACCCAACCACCCCTTGGGTCAGGTTGGGTAGTGTCCTAGGTGCCTAGGTGGACCATTGGGAGAGTATAAAGTGGCCAAGGAATTGAAATGACCACTTACATGGGCGATTTGTCTCAGGTGATGCTTTTGACATAAGGGTAGAATGATCATTTGGCATTGGATTTGATTTGGGCAGATTTAAAATGAGCCAAAAGTGGGTTGGCCTAAATTTAAGTTAATTAGAGTTGATTTGGTTAGGTTTGCCTCAATTTGACTCATTTAGGTCAAACTGGGTTAGGTTGGGTCAAGTTCATATGATCATTTGGGATGTTTTGGTTCAATTGGTTTGGTTTAGTTTGGCTCATTTGAATTCATTTGGGTCAAATGGGTTAAGTTGACCAATTTGACCAACTTAGCCAAATTGGCTTGGGTTAGGTGTTGGTTTAGGTTTAGTTGACCAATTGAAGATGATTATAGGCTTTGGTTTCAATTAATTTGGATATGATTTTAATTTAGGCCATGTTGAACCTTTAGGTCAATTTAGGCAAACTAGGTCAATTGGGTTCAATTGGGTCCAATCATGGTTTTGGTCAAGTTCAATAATCAATTTGGAATGAACTTGAGCTATTGGTTGCAATCAATTTACTTTATATTTTGATTTGACCTAATTTTGCCTTTTAGGTCAATTTGGGTCAACTTGGGTCAAGTGGACCAATTGGGTTTGGTTTGACTCAATTGAAGGTTTCAAAGGATTTGGCTTAGGTTGCAATTTGGCTAGTTTGGGTTCATATTGGGTGAAGGGGTTGACTTGGTCAAATGACCAAGTTAATTTAGTTTGACCTAATTTTTGACAATTGATCAACCTAGGGTGATCAACAATCATGATGGGAGGTTTTGATGGGCTTGGTTCAATCCAATTTGGGTAGGATTAGAGCTTGGCTCAAATATGTGAAATTGGCCACTTTAGGTCAAGTGGACCAATTGGGTTTAGTTGGCTTGAGTTTGATTTAGTTGAGTTTATATATGGATTTAGGATTGATATATAAATTTAATTGCAATTAACTTGGGTTCAAAAGGGTTAAGTTGGGTTTGACATGGGTTGATTTTGGTTTGGCTTGATTATTACAGATTTCATTTATATTTGTGAATATGATTGAAGGTATGATTGATTCATGAAAAAATCAATTGAATTTGGTTTTGGAATGAAGAAATTGGGCTAAGTTCATGGATTTGAGTCATGTGGCTTAGGTTTGGATTTTGATTTGGTTTGATTTACGTTTGTTCATTTAAACGTAAATTTCATTTAAATTTATGAAGATGATTGAAAATATATTTGATTTATGAGAAGATCAATTGAGTTTGACCTGATTTGGATTAACATTTGGCTAAGTCCATGGGATAGGCCATATGGTTTAGGAAGGGTTTTGATTTAATTTCATTTAGTTTGATTTAGTTCTGATCATTTGAATGTAGATTTGATTTATATTTAGGAAGATGATTAAAGATATAAATTGATTATGAGAAAATCAATTAATTTTGGATTGATTTGGATTAAGATTTGGCTATGTCCATGGGATAGGTCATATGGCTTAGGAAGGGTTTGAAGTTTGGTTTTAATCATGGGCTTCAATCATTTGGTTTTGGAATTTGGTTTTGGATTTGGATTTGAATTTGATGTTTAAACTGAACTTGAGGTTTGGTTTGATAAGGTGAACATGGATTGGATTTGGGTTGTAGGGTAGGTGGATTATCCTAATCCCTAAGGCATAACCTAATCCTATGGTTAACCCTTCTAAGTCTTTAGGCTTAGGTTAAGTGTTTACCTAATTGTTAGAAGTGTCTTATGACTAGGGAAGTCTTAGTGTCTAGAAGACTCCTAAGTCTAAGATGGGAAGATTGAATCTGCACTCCAAAAGTGAGGTCAATAGACCTTTGGCTCCATAGTGTTTCCCTTGGAGATAGATGATTGGAAGACCGAAGCCAAGTTTCACATTATAGACTTGGATACATCTTTGAATGCTTTGCTTAGGAGACCATGGATACATGAGAAGAACATAGTTCCATCCTCTCTACATCAGTGTATGAAGTTCATGTTAGGTGGGATCGTCTAATGTGTCAAAGGAGATCTCAACCCATTTACAGTTCACGAGGTTAGCACATATGAGGATGCAGCTTACTACCTCCCTCAAAATCAACAATTCAATTCTTGCAAACTTGGCCAAAGTTTAAAAATAAAAGAAAAAGAAAGAGAAAATGAAAAAGAAAAGAAAAGAGAAAATAAAAAAGAAATAAAAAGGGAGCGAAAATAAACTTAGAGGAGGAAGTGGAGCATGACATTAGACTTAGAAGAGGAAGTGGAGCCTGACATTAGATTCCACCCATAGTTCATTACTCCATTCAAACATATGGGTAGGATGACTTGACCATTACCAAGAAAAGGAAGAGGCCAGTTCACAGGCAGTCCCAGGGGTGAAAAACTTCCTTATTGTCCACCCAATAGAAGATATGTCCCAACTACCAGGAGTACACCTAGTATCCATATAGACTTAAAATATAGTTTATAGGATGAGTCTTATATGGTTATCACACCAACTAGCTATTCTCAGTAATGGATTCATTTGGGGGTGACACATGAGCCAGATAATGATGAAGGTCATGCTCCAAAATAAAACATAAGGGTATCCAAGTCTATATGTGAAATAGTTAGGCATCTGTTCAAAACCTTAGCTCTAACCCCACTTTCCTTTTAAAAAGCTGAGAGTTTACTAGTTAATGAAGCTCCTAAGTCATCCATGGGTGTGAAGACTTAGAGGTTTTTTTGGGAGCATCATCCTCAAATCAAGAAGTTGATGTAGAACTTGAGGATGATTCATATAAAGATTTAATAGAATTATCTTTTGATTAGTACTTTCCTTGTGTAAATAATTTAGCAAAGAAAGGGTTAATCCCACATACTTGGTCAAAGAATAGGTCAGACTACCTTGAAATAATATGGAAGAACAAATGCAAAAGCTCTCAATCAAGACCTGAACTAGGATCCAGTATAGTGGGTCCAATCGATGATGATGATTTCTGTTTAATCATCACCAATCATTTAGAATCTGATAGGTTTTTCTCAAACCACATTAACTCATATGAGAAGTTGTGCTTAGAAAATTTAGATGATCCAGATGATTTTGAAGTCAAAGATGTATCACTAGAGTTTGAAGAAGAGATCAAGTAAACCATCGACGAGCTCAAGAAAATCAACTTAGGAAGTGAAGAAGTTCCATGCCTGGCATACATCAGTTATTTGTTGAACAAAATTGAAACCAATGACTTAGTTAGGCTATTGATTGAGTTTAAGGACTACTTTGTAGGGAGTTATGAAGAGATGCTTGGATTGGCTCCTAACGTAACAATCCATAAAATAACAATAGAGCCTACACCTAACCTTACCAAGCAATCTTTTAGACGCATGCGATTAGATAAAGAATAACAAGTCATTTATGAAGTCAAGAATCAAATTGATGCTGGCTTCATCTGGGAAGAGAAATATCCTACCTAGTTAGCCAACATCATCCCAGTTAAGAAAAAGAATGGCCAAATTCATATATGCATCAATTTTAGGGATTTAAATAAGGCATGTCCAAAAGATGAATTTCCACTACTAATCTTGGAGTTGATGGTGGACATTGCCTCATCTCATGCAGTCTTCTCTTTCATGGATGGCTTATCTAGATATAACCAAATAAAGATGACCCTCAAGATGAAAGGAACACTACTTTTAAAACCGATGAATTTATTGCTATAAGGTCATGCCTTTCACCCTTAAAATGTTACATACCGAGTATGACTTGAATCTTCGATGAACTCATTCATCATCAAGTCGAGTGCTATGTCGATGATCTCGTGGTCAAAAGTAGAGAAAAGGAAGACCATCTCTTTGACTTGAGAATATTTTTTGAATAATTAAGATAATTTAACCTTAAAAAGAACCCCCTGAAGTGTGCATTCGGAGTAGCTTTAGGAAAATTCATTGGGTTTGTTGTCGACACCAGGGAATCAAAATTAATCTAAAGAAGATCAAGGAAATATTAGAAATGCCACCCCCTAAAAGTTTAACTCAACTAAGATCATTCCAAGGGTGGTTGGTGTATCTAAGATGCTTTATATCCACCTTTCGAAGATGTCACCATTCTCAACTTGTCAAAAGATGCCAAGTTTAAGTGGATGAGTGTGAACATGCCTTCAAAGACATCAAGCATTGATGACACCACCGCTATAGCCCTTTCCCGTGCTCATACTTTACACTGTTAGATGACTCCCTTGCTGCTTTATTGGCCCAAGCCAATGAAGAAGTGAAGGAAAATGTAGTCTACTACCTTAGCTGTCATCTAATCCCTACTAAGGCTATTTATGCACCCATTGTGAAGCATTATTTAGCTTTAATCTTTTCATCCCAAAAGCTATATCACTACCTGCTTTATCATAAGGTAAACTTAATCTCTTGGATCAATCCACTATAGTATCTCATGACATGGCCAATGCTATTCGAACGGTTGGCATGACGGTCCATGATCCTCTTATAGTTTGACATTACCTTCATACCCCTCTGTGCGGTGAAAGGACAAGTGCTAGCGGATTTCCTAGCAACGCACCCACTTCCTACTAACTCTCTGGTTAGTGATGATCTCCCTGAAGAACAAATCATGAACATAGGGGATACTAGAATTCAACGTGGGAGATGTACTTTGATGGTGCAGCTTCTTCTTAAAGAGGAGAAGAACCATGATTCACTATTCCAAGAAAGACAGGGGTAGGAATAATTCTCTTAACTCTGGATCGTGACATGATGAGATTCTCATATCATCTGTCTAATCCTTGCACTAACAATGAAGCTGAATATGAGACTCTAATTGTCGATTTGGAGTTAGTCATTAATATAAGCATCCAGAACATCAACATCTTTGAGGATTTTCAACTAGTTATCAACCAAGTCATTGGGTCCTATAAGGTTATAAAGCCCATGCTCCATCATAACCATAAGTACACCATGGAGTTGTTGGCCCAAATCCTAGAGGTTACCATTTATAAGATTCCTCAAGGAGAGAATGTTGTAACATATGCTTTAGCCAAGCTTGCCAAGGAGTTGGCATGTTTGAAGGATGAGTCCATATCAATAAAAGTATAGACAAATCTTATCCCTTATTGATATTGAACTCATAAAAAAGTACTTTCTTGAAGGGGAGGTTGCCATTGCAAAGAAGGATGAGGAGTTATATTGGAGGCAACCATTCATGGATTACCTAAATAAAGGCAAACTACCTCAAGAGAGTCTCAATCCCATCAGATGAAGCAGAAAGTACTTTCCTATGCTCTTGTGGATGGTGTCTTATATCAACAGTCTTTCGATCATATGTGGTTACATTGTTCAGACAAGCATGAAGGCCATAAGATCATGATCGAGGTACACTCAGTATTATGTGGAGACAACCAATTTGGTCCCAAGATGAAAGCCAAGATCAAGAGATTAGGATTCATCGATGATAAAAAATTGCATGGATATGACTAGGCGATGCCACTAATGTCAAATAAATGATGTGGTCCTACACCAACCAACCAACATTCTAAATCTTACATTAGCCTCATGGCCATTCGAGTGTTGGGGTTTCGACATAGTAGGTCTGATTGATCATCCTTCTTCCAAGGGTCATCGGTTTATCTTAACTACTACTGACTACTTTTCCAACTGGGCGAAGGTGATTCCCCTCAGAGAGGTGATAACTCAACATGTGCTCCAGTTTTTAAGGAACCATATCATATATATGTATGGAGTGCCTTGATGAATTATATCTGATAATGGTACTGCATTCAAGAGCACCGAGATCAACAACTTTGCCATGAGACATAGCATAAATTGAGGATATTCTACCATCAACTACTCGAGGGAAAATGGCTTAGTAGAAGCCTTCAACAAAACTCTCATCTAAATACTAAAGAAGACACTCGACAATAATAAGTGACAGTGGCATGAGCAGTTAGTTGAAGCCTTGTGGGCCTACCGCACCATATATAGAACTCCAACTCAGTCTCCTCCTTTCTCCTTAGTGTATGAGTCCAAAGTTATTCTACCATTAGAAGTCCAACTCCCATCACAAAGAATAGATGTGGGTAGCAAGATCACAACAGGGCAAAATGCCAAGTTGCGGTTAGAAGAGTTCGAAGGTTTGGAACTGCGAGCATGCAAAAACCTCAAGTTGTACAAAGCTAAAATTATTTAAGCTCACAACAAGTTGATCTGTCATAGAGCTTTTTAAGTAAGAGAGCTTATTTTAGTTCTAAGGAGACCAATTATTCCTCGTTGTAAGATGATAAGAAAGTTTGAACCCACATGGGAAGGCCCTTTTTTCCATAAAGAAGGCCTACCAAGGGGGATCTTATTAGCTTATTAATCAGAAGGGAGAGCACCCATTGCTTCCAATCAATGAGCTCTACTTAAATATAAATTATAAATTATATTTGAAATCAATTATCATCAATGAAAATTCCATTTATAATTCAATCTCTTCCATGTGAAAAGTATTCTTATTTTCGAATATGCCATGATGTGTTTAGGGTAGGTGTAAGGACACCGAGTGGCATCTATCCTTCATCAACACAACATATATACAAACAACATAGAAATATACAAAATAAACACATATTCTTTCTCTCGGTCCACTCTGAGTTGAGATAATGCCCCTAGCGGCACTCACTCAGTAGCTACTCTAGGTCGAGCTGACGTGCTACGCTGTTAGTGTGTCACCCTAGTGGTGTTCTTACTTTGAAGGATGTAAGTCCGTTATGCTTTCCTTTCTTACTTGGCCATTGCACACTGATGACCACCTTGTTAGTTTGGTAGGCCTTAATGCATGGCCAGTAAGCTACGTAATGTTGGCTTTTTTAAGAGGATGTGAGTCTACTATGCTTTCTTCTTAGATTAGCCTTTGTGAATTGACTAGGTTGAGTATATCTGAGATTTAAGATACATCTTCTAGTGGATCCTTCCCTACTAACTGCTTCAAGTCTTGGTCCAGTCCTTCCTCGGGGATCGATGCTTAGCAGTCGCTCTAGGTCAGATAACATCTATCCCATCGCTGACCGACTATCCCAATGATCAGTTCCACTTGGAAAGTTGTAGGTCTACATGCTTTCTTTCCAAATTGATTATTGCACACTGACGAGTACCTTAAGTTTGTTGGTTCTCACTATGCTGGTGGATACACCACTCATGTTGATGGATACACCTTAGGTTGGTTGGTTCTTGCACCTTAGGATACATCACTCATGGCAGATGTAAGTCTACTACACTTTCTCCTTGAGTTGGCCACCGTACACCTATAGACTTTCTTTTTCAAGGCTCAGGATAATGCCCTTATCAACACCCCCCCTTATGGGCACTATATTTGGATCACATCCTTTGTGACCTAATTTAGACACTACCTGAGTTACCATCAGATTGGATAGTTCCCCTTTCATAGTAACCACCTCTGTGGTTGGAGAATCCATCTTGTGGATGTGTAGATTCTCCCTTGGTCTAGTAAATCTAACATAGGTTAAGGCTTACATAGCCCCTTCTCAGTGTGTTTCCTCACACACCAACATGATCTATGCAAACATATAAACAAAATATATATTCACTTGTGTTAGTGGTACCTTTTCCCAAGCAGGCATCCTATCTTTAGGGTAGTGTGAGGAAAACTTCCTATAGGAATCACCTGACTACTCTTGAGTTGATATAAGTTCCCAGCGACATTCACTCAGTATTCTCCTCTAAGTCGGTTCAATTTGTTGTGCTACCAACAGGTCACCCCAGTGGTTGTTCGCTACTTTAGAAGATGTATGTCTGCTATGCCTTCTTCATAGCATAACCATTGCACACCGAAAGGCAACCCCTTAGGTTGGCTAGCTCTACCCCATAGCCAGTAGACTATCCCTTTGGATTTGTAAAATTGAGATTGGACAAGTTCGATATAGCCCCTTCTAAGTTGGCCCATCGCACACAACATGGTCCATAAATTAAAGTGATCAAATTTGACCGAGCTCGCATCCCTAGTGGATATGCCCTCAATTTTAAATCAAACTAAACCAAACAAACCATATCAAATCACATGAAATTAAGATAAAATTAATATTGACTACTTTTGAGTTGACATAAGTCCCTAGTGGCATTCACTCAGTAGTTGCCCTACTTCAAGTTCGATTTGTTGTGCATCCAACAGGTCACCCCAACTATTATTTCTCACTTTGGAAGATGTAAGTCTGCTATGCCTTCTTCTTAGCACAATTATTGCACACCAAAAGGAAACCCCTTAGGTTGGTTAGCTCTACCCCACGGCCAGTAGACTATCCTTTTAGATTTGCAAACCTGAGGTAGGTCAAGGCTGATATAGCCCCTTCTTAGTGGGTCCATCGCACACCAACAGGGGTCCATGCATTAACTAAGATTAAATTAAACCCAATCTGATTTTCTTCAGTGGAGTTAAATCACACCCTTCTCCCCAATGGAGCCCCAAATCATATATAAATAAGTCAAAAAAATAAATAAAATTCAAAACCAACCTCCCTAGTGGAGCAAAATTAAAGCAACTCACTCAATAGGGTCTAAATCAAAAAAATACAACCAAACTCTTATTCCATAGTGGATACATCCTCAAACAAATCTATGAAATCAAACCCAAATCCTAATCCCCAATGGATTGCCCGAACCTGCTTCCCTAGTGAATGTTTCATATACCTGATCCCTAGTGGACTCGAGCCCATATCTCTAGCAGATATGCTCCCACATCAATTAAAATAAAAAATAAAGTCATTTTGATCTTAATCCTCGTGGATTATAGATTCTTATCCCAGCAGATCTTCTTTCCACAAATCATATAATCAAATCAAATTCAAACCTTATCCCCAACAGATTTTCTTCAGCCGTGCCTGTAGACCCCTCACATGTCATGTCCAATGCATGTGTGATCCACTAGGATCTCCCTCCATGTTCTTGACATGGAATTCTCATCAAATCTTATCTCTTCTGCACACCTTTAATACTTCAACCAAAAGCCTATGTATTCATTCAAATTACATCATCTTAACATTATAATGTATTATAAAAATTAATACAATATATTATATTATAATATTATATATATATATGTTATATTAGCTATAATATAATATATTGTCTAACATTACACCTCATTAGAATCACTTAGAAGGGACAAATAACAAAAATTTCTTGAAATATGAATAATATTCATTTCGGATGTAAAATTGATATTTTTTTATTATAAATGGTACAAAATAGCATAATTTTGATGTTTCTTCTTGGTGTGTGCAATGAATTTGGCCAAATTCTTCCATCTCAACCATCAAATTAACATTTTTATGAGTTTTGGCCTAATGTATTATAACAAAAGTAAAACACACTAAAATGTAGAATAACATTTAGTAACACCTCATATATATATATATATATATATATATATATATATATATATATATATATATATATATATATATATATATATATATATATATATATATATATATATATATATATATATATATATATATATTTTATGTACATTTAATTTTAATATGATATAATATATTATACATCTTTAAAAGAATCACTTTAAGCAAAAAATTTATAAAGTTTGGTTGAAAAATAAACATTCATTTTGGATGCAAAATTGCATTCTTTGATTAAATGACACACCATAGCACAATGATGTTCCCTAAAGCTTACCTTAAATTTGGCCAAATCCATCATCTCACCTATATATAAGAATTTTTATGAATTATACTAGTACAAACTCTACTACATCATACTATAACAAACTAAAATATGCTAAACAAGTAATAGACAATAGTATGCTATAATGCATGATGCTACACTATGTTATGGAATCTTATATTATAATACACTATAACATATTACATTATATTATATTGCATTGCACAAGGGATTGCTTAAGATAAAAAAATCATAAATTTAGACTAAACAATAAAAAACTATATATTTTAGTTTTATCACTTACATATTTTAAATTGAAATAGTATATTATGATGCCATGCTCTACCTATTATGAATTTTGCCAAATTCCACCATTTTAAAGTCTAAATCAACATTTTTATAAATAATGCTTGTGTAGGCTCATCTGCATGATTGTAAAATACTAAAAGAATTTAAAATGTGTAGAATTATATATTATGATATATGATGTTATACTATACCACAATATATAATATTTATTTTCAACATAAAATCTTACTTTTTAGGATACAAGTGGCGTAGCACACCATTTGTACTACAAAATAATTTCCACTTCAAATTTAACAAATTTCATCATCTGATTTATTAAATTAATATTTTTATGATTTATATTAATATAGACTATAGGGCATAATACCATAATATGCTAAAACATTTCAAAACATCTTATAACATCCAAAACACATCACTACATGCTCAAATATATGATGTTACATTATATCATATATAATTTAATATGATTTAAGGTTAGGGTTTAGGTATTCAAATCTCTAATAGTCAAGGGAAAGTCTCTTGAAGACATTTCTTTAACTACCACAACTATATTAGGATTAGGTCATTCTATAGATAAACTCCTAATGACATTTTTATTCAAGGTTTAGGGTTGGGGTTTAGGGTTAGTTTAGGGTTTAGGGTTTAGGGTTTAGGGTTAGTTTAGGGTCTAAGGTTTATGGCTTAGGGTTTAGGGTTTTGGGTTTAGGGTTTAGGGTTTAGGGTTATATGTTTTAAGGATTGGGATTTATGGTTTTAGGGTTTAAAGTTTAGGGTTTAATGTTTAGGGTTTTGAGTTTTTATAGTTTAGGGTTTAGGGTTTAGGGTTTAGGTTTTAGGTTTAGGGTTTATGTTTTAGTTTAGTATTTAGGGTTTAGGGTTTAGTTTTTGTTTAAGGTTTTAATAGAATAAATTTAGATTCAACATTTCTTCCTTTTGATTTGATCAACCAAGTAGCACCGTGTTTTCTAAGGCACAAGCAATGACATAAAAAATGAGCACATAGAGCAAATAAAAAAACCTAGATAAGTAGAAGTATATAGTAAAGACATACCAAAATAGTAGATCGGATCAACCATTCTTCGTTCTAGTTCCCATTAGAACCTGCCTTTAGTAGAATCCATCATATCCCATCTCTCTCCTCCACCACCACCATGGTGTAACATCCTTCCTCCATAACCACCACTACTCCCACCCCCACCTCCATATCCAGACACCTCTAGATCCCCCACCACCACTACGATAACTACTACCTCCGGCTTCGTTTCCACCCCTAGATCTAGATGTAGCCTAGTTGACGATGATGTTCCTTCCACCAAGGTTCTGCCCATTCTTAGGGTTTAAGGTTAGTTTAGGGTTTATGGTTTAGCATTTATTGTTTAGGGTTTACATTTTAGGGTTGTAGGCTTTAAAGTTTAGGGTTTAGGGTTTTAGGGTTTAGGGTTTATGATTTAAGGTTTAGGGTTTAGGGTTTACAATTTATGGTTTAAGACTTAGGGTTTAGGATATTAGGGTTTAGGGTTGTAGCTTTAGGGTTGTAGGTTTAGGGTTTAGGATTTAGGGTTAGTTTTAGGGTTTAAGAGTTTTTTTTAAAAAAAGGTAAACTACTAGGTTTTGATTTATTTAGTTTTTATTTATTTATTTGAGTTTATTTTATTTTTTATTTTTATTTAGGTTTATTTTTTATTTAGTCTAGTTTATTTATTTTAGGTTTATTTATTTTAATTTATATTTTTTATTTTAGTTTATTTTTTAGGTTTAAGTATATTTTTAGTAGAGTTTTATTTTTGTTTTAATTTTTAGGTTTATATTTTAGTTTTAATTTTTTAGGTTTAGGTTTAAGTTTTTATTTTATTAATTTAGGTTTTAAGTTTAGGTTTTTTTTTATTTAATTTAGGTTTATGTTTATTTTTAGTTTATTTTATTTTATTTTGTTTAGGTTTAGGTTTAGTTTATTTTAGGTTTAGGTTTAGGTTTAATTTATTTTAGTTTAGGTTTAGGTTTATTTTTATTATTATTATTACTTTTGCTTATTTTATTTTTACTTTAGGTTTACATTCTTTTTTTAGTTAAGGGTTTAGGTTTTATTTTTTATTTATTTTTGAGTTTTATTTTTAGGTTTATTTTTAAGTGTAGGTTTTTATTTAGTTTTATTATATTTTAATTTTGATTTATTTTAATTTTATTTTAGGTTTAGTTTTTAGTTTATTTAGGTTTTTTATTTTTTAGTTTAGTTTAGGTTTTTATTTTATTTTATGTAAGTCTAGTTTTTTTTTAAAGTTTAGGTATTAATTTATGTTCTTATTTTATTTATTTTATTTTATTTTATTTTTGATTAGTTTTTTTATTTATTTTATTTTAATGTTGTATTTAGTTAGGTTTAGGTTTTTAACTTTTTATTATTTAGGGTTTAGGGTTTAGGGTTAGTTTAGTTTTTAGGGTTTAGGTTATAGGGTTTGGGGTTTAGGGTTTAAGTTTTAGTTTAGGATTTAGAGTTTAAGGTTTTAGATTTTTGTTTTTAATAGAGAACAAATTCAGATTCAACATTTATTATTTTCGATTTCATCAACCAAGCAGCACCTCAAGTTTTATAAGACATATGTGATGACATAGATAAAAAATGAGCACCTATAGAACAAATCAAAAACCCTAGATAAGTTGAACTATTTTTACTGTAAAGATAAAGTTCCATAAGCAGTAGATCGGATCAACCGTTCTTCAATTTCTATAGTTTCCATCAGAACCAACCCCGCCTCTCGAGTAGAAGAATCTGCCATCATACCCTCGATCTCTCCCTCTGCCACCACCATGGCTGTAACATCTGTTGCTTCCCCCACCTCCATAACCACCATTGCTCCGACCACCACCTCCATATCCACTAGCACCTCCATATCCTCCACAACCATTACGATAACTGCCACTTCTACCTTCACCTCCACCATCAGATCTTGACTGAGCCTAGTTGATGGTGATGTTCCCACCGTCGAGGTTCTGTCCATCCATAAGGTTTAGGGATAGTTTAGGGTTTAGGGTTTAGGGTTTGGGTTTAGGGTTTAGGGTTTTAGGATTTAGGTTTTAGGGTTTAGAGTTTAGGGTTTATGGTTTAGAGTTTAGGGTTTTAGGGTTTAGGGCTTAGGGTTTAGGGTTTAGAATTTTAAGGTTTAGGATTTAGGGTTTATGGTTTGGGGTTTAGGGATTAGGGTTTAAGTTTTTATTATTTAGGGCTTAGGGTTTAGGGTTGAGGTTTAAGTTTAGGATTTAGGGTTTTTTTTTAAATTAAGTAAACTGGTAGGTTTAGGTTTATTTAGTCTATTTAGTTCATTTCTTTTTTATTTTAGTTAATTTTATTTAGGTTTATTTTTTTATTTAGTTTAGTTTACTTATTTTAGGTTTATTTATTTTAGTTTATTTTTTAGGTTTAGTTTTATTTTTTAGTTGATTTTTATTTTTATTATCTTTTTAAGGTTTAGGTTTTATTTTTAATTTCTTGGTTTAGGTTTAGGTTTTTTTATTTTTTTTTTTTTAGGTTTAGGTTTTATGTTTTTTTAGGTTTATTTTTAGGTTTTATTTCTTAGTTTAGGTTTAGGTTTAGGTATAAGTTTTATTTATTTTAGTTTAGTTTATTTTTATGTTGGCTTAGGTATATTTTATTTTATTTAATTAATTTTTATTTTAAGTTTAAATATTTTTTAGTTTAGGGTTTAGGTTTTATTTTTTTTATTTTTAGGCTATATTTTTAGGTCTATTTTTTAGGCTTATGCATTTATTTTGTTTTTATTTTATTTGATTCTAGGTTTATTATATTTTTATTTAACATTTAGTTTTTATTTTATTTAGGTTTTTATTCTTATGATTATTTTATTTTTTAGTTTAGTTTAGGTTTTTATTTATTCTATTTTTACTTATTTTTATTTTATATTTTATTTTATTTTTAGGTTTAGGTTTAGGTTTTAGTTTAGGTATTTTATTTATTTTTATTTTATTTTATTTAGGTTAAGGATTTTTTATTTATTTGATTAGTAGGTTTTATTTAGTTTAGGTTTAGCTTTTTTGGTTTTTTGGATTTAGGGTTTAGGGCTTAAGGTTTTAAGGTTTAGGGTTTTAAGGTTTACAGTTTAGGATTAAGGTTTGGGGTTTAGGGTTTAGGGTTTTGAGGGTTTAAGGTTTAGGGTTTAGGTTAGGTTTAGGTAAGTTTAGGTTTAGGGAGTTTAGGTTTAGGGTTTAAGATTTAGAGTTTAGGGTTAGTTTAGGGCTTAAGGTTTAAGATTTTAGGGTTCAAGGTTTAGGGTTGATGGTTAGGGTTAAGGATTAGGACTTATGATTTAGGGTTTAGGGTATAAGGTTTATGGTTAGTTCATGGTTTAGGGTTTTTTAGGGTTTGTGGTTCAGGGTTTAAGGTTTAGGGTTATAGGTTTAGGGTTTAAGATTTATGATTTAGGTTTTAGGGTTTAGGGTTTAAGGTTTTTTTCTTAAAAATTAAGTAAACTCGTAGGTTTAGATTTATTTGGTTTATTTAAATTTACTTTTTATTTATTTTAGTTTATTTTATTTTTTATTTTTATTTAAATTTATTTTTTATTTTTACTTAGTTTAGTTTATTTTTTTGGTTTAGGTTTAGGCTTAGGTTTATGTTTTAGTTGAGTCTTATTTTTATTTTAATTTTCAAGTTTAGAGATTATTTTTTTGTTTTTAGGCTTTATTTTTTAGTTTAGGTATAGGTTTATTTTTAGTTTAATTTTTTATTTAGTTTAGGCTTATGTTTTATTTATTTTAGTTTAGTTTATTTTAGTTTAGGTTTAGGTTTATTTTAGTTTGTTTATTTTATTTTTCTTTTAGGTTTGGGTTTTTTTATTTAGGGATTAGGTTTTATTTTTTTTATCTATTTTTACGATTACTTTTTAGGATTAGGTTTTTATTACATTTTTATTTTATTTTAGCTTAGTTTTTATTATTTTTATTTTACGTTTAGTTTTATTTTATTTAAATTTTTTTTCTTAGGTTTATCTTATTTTTTTTAGTTTAGTTTAGGTTTTTATTCATTTTATTTAGGTTTTTTTTATTTTCATTTATTTTTAGGTCTAGGTTTAGGTTTAAGTTTAGGTTTTTATTTTATTTTATCTTATTTATTCATTTTCTTAAAGTTTTAGTTTTTTTATTTATTTATTATTTGGTTTTCTTTAGTTTAGGTTTATGTTTTTAGGTTTTTAGGGTTTAAGGTTTTGAGTTTAGGCTTTAGGCTTTAGGTTAAGTGTTTTTTAGGGTTTGGTTTGAGGTTTTAGGTTTAGGTTAGGGTTTATTTTAGTTAGGTTTAGGGTTAGTTTAGGTTTAGTTTAGGTTTAGGTTTTAGGTTTTGGGTGAGTTAGGTTTAGTTTAGGGTTTAGGGTTTAGGGTTTTAGGTTTAAGTTTAGGGTTAGTTTAGTAGGTTTAGTTTAGGCTTTAGGTTTAGGGTTTAGGTTTAGTTTGGTTTAGGTTTAGGGTTTGTAGGTTTATGGTTTAGGGTTTAAGGTTTAGGACTTAGTGCTTAGGGTTTAGGGTTTAGGTTTTTTTGTAATTAAGTAAACTAGTAGGTTTAAGTTTATTTAGTTTATTTTTTTTGTTTATTTTATTTTTTATTTTTATTTAGGTTTAATTTATTTATTTTAGGTTTATTTATTTTCGTTTAGGTTTTTTATTTTAGTTTATTTTTTAGGTTTAGGTTTAAGTTTATGCTTTTTTTTAGTTTTATTTTATTTTTTATTTTATTTTTAAGGTTTAAGTTTTATTTTTTATTTTTAGGTTTAGATTTAGGTTTTTATTTTACATTTTTAGGTTTAGGATTTAGGTTTTTATTTTAGGTTTATTTTTAAGTTTTATTTTTTAAATTTAGGCTTAGGTTTATTTTTAGTTTATTTTATTTTATTTAGTTTAGGGTTTATGTTTTATTTATTTTAGGATTATGTTTAGGTTTTATTTATTTTAGTTAAGTTTATTTTAGTTTAATTTTAGGCTTATTTTGTTTAGTTTATTTTATGTTTAGGTTTTTTTTAGGGTTTAGGGTTTAGGGTTTTAGGGTTTAGGGTTTAGGGTTTAGGGTTTAGGTTCTAGGTCTAGGGTTCATGTTTTAGTTTAAGGTTAGGGGTTTTTATCTTTTTTTTAATAGAGAATAAATTCAGATTCAAGATTTCCATCTACATAGACCACCATCTCCATATCCACCCGGCCTACAAATCCCCAACTATAATAATCAGCGACCTCTACCTTAGCCTCCGCTTGATCTGGGCATGGTTGTGGTGATGTTCTTATCAAGGTTCTATTTTTAGGTTTGTTAAGTTTTAGGGTTTAAGTTAATTTTTTTTTATTTTGTTGCTTTACTTTAGGTTTAGGTTTAAGGTTTGGTGTTTAGGTTTAGATTTAGGGTTTGGGGTTTAGGGTTTAGAGTTTAGGGTTTAAAGTTTAGGGTTTTAGGGTTTATGCTTTTAGGGTTTAGGGTTTAGTGTTAGGGTTTGGGGTTTATGGTTTTATGGTTTAGGATTTTATGATTTAGGGTTTAGGGTTATTTCTTAGGGTTTAAGGTTTAATGTTTAGGCTTTAGGGTTTAAGGTTTAAGGTTAGTTTATGGTTTAGGGTTTAGGGTTTAGTTTATAGTTTAGGTTTAGGGTTTAGGTTTAGGTTGAGGGGTTTTAATTTGGTTTAGGGTTTAAAGTTAGGTTAGTGTTTAGTTTAAGTTTAGGGTTTAGTTTGGTTTTGTTTAGTTATTTTAGGGTTTAGGGTTTATAATTTTGGATTTAGTGTTTGGGGTTTATTTTAGGGTTTAGGGTTTTTTTCTAAAAAGTAAGTTAAGTAAACTAGTAGGTTTTAGTTTATTTCTTTTATTTAGTTCATGTTTATTTAGTTTAGTTTATTTAGTTTAGTTTATTTATTTTAGTTTTATTTCTTTATTATTTTTTTTGGTTTAGGTTTTCTCTTATGCTTATTTTTTTAGTTTGGTTTTACTTTTATTTTATTTTTTAAGTTTAGGTTTTCTTTTTTATTTTTAGGTTTAGGTTTAGATTTTTATTTTATTTTTTTAAGTTTAGGTTTTAGGTTTATTTTTAGGTTTTATTTCTTAATTTAGGTTTAGGATTATTTTTAGTTTATTTTATTTTATGTTGTTTAGGGTTTAGGATTAGTTTATTTTGGTTTAGATTTAGGTTTCATTTATTTTAGTTTAGGTTTAGGCATATTTTATTTTATTTATTTTAAGTTTATGTTTTTTTAGCTTAAGGTTTAGGGTTTAGGGTTTAGGGTGTTAGGGTTTAAGGTTTAGGGTTTTTAGGGTTTAGGATTTTTAGGGTTTAGGGTTAAGGTTAAGGGTTTTTGGTTTTTTTAACAGAGAACAAATTCAGGTTCAATATTTCTTCTTTTTGATTTCATCAACCAAGTAACACACAAGTTTTCTAAGTCACAAGCGACAACATAGTTAAAAATGAATAGAGCAAAAAAACCTAGATAACTTGAATTATCTTATAAAAGCAGTTCCATAAATGGAGCAGTCATTCTTCAATTTCTCTAGTTTCCATGAAACCATCTCAGAGTAGGGATCCACCATCATATCCCGATCTCTCCACCACTACCACGTTATAACCTCCTCCTCCCACCTCCACTACTGCTCCATATCCCAGCACCTGGTCAACACCACTACGATAATTAGGCCTCACCTTCTCCATCATAGGCAGTTGTGGTGATGTTCTCTCAAGGCTCTACCCATTCTTGTTTATGTTTATTAGGTTTTAGGCTTAAGTTTATTTTAATTTATTTAGTTACTTTAGGTTTAGGTTTAGGGTTTAGGATTTATTTGGTTTAGGGTTTAGGAGTTTAGGGTTTAGGGTTTTAGGGTTTATGCTTTAGGTTTTAGTTTAGGGTTTTAGGTTTAGTTTTAGGGTTTAGGTTTAGGTTAGGGTTTAGGGTTTAGGTTTAGTGTTAGGATAGGTTTAGGTTTGAGATTTGGTAGGTTTATGGTTTTAGCTTTAGGGTTTAGGGTTTTTATGGTTTAGCATTAATTTAGGGTTAGTTTAGGGTTTAGGGTTTTGGCTTTAGGGTTTAGGGTTTTTATGGTTTAGCATTAATTTAGGGTTAGTTTAGGGTTTATGGTTTAGGTTATTAGTTTATAGGTTTAGGTTTAGTTAGTTTAGGGTTTTTTAGGGTTTAGGGTTTCTTTTTAAAAAAAAAAATTAAGTGAATCGATTGGTTCAAGTTTATTTAGTTTATTTTTATTTTGTTTAGTTGATGTATTTTGGATTTATTTATTTTTGATTAGGTTTTTTATTTTAGCTTTTTTAGGTTTAAGTTTAGGTTTTATTTTTTATTTTTAGGTTTAATTCTAAGTTTTTATTTTATTTATTTATGTTTAGATTCTAGGTTTTAATTTAGGTTTTATTTTTTAGTTTAGGTTTATCTTTATTTTTAGTTTATTTTGGTTTATTTAGTTTAGGGATGAGGTTTAGTTTATTTTAGGTTTAGGTTTAGGTTTTATTTATTTTATTTTAGTTTATTTTATTTTAGGTTTAAGTTTATTTTATTTTGTTTAATTTAGGTTTAGGTTTTTTTTAGTTTAGAGTTTAGGTTTTATTTTTTATTTATTTTTAAGTTTTATTTTTAGGTTTATGTTTTTATTTAGTTTTTATTTTAATTTATTTTTGGTTTATTTTATTTTTATTTTACATTTTTTTTACTTTATTTATGTTTTTTATATTTGGGCTTATTTTATTTTTTAGATTAGTTTAAGTTTTATTTATTTTATTTTAGTTTAGTTTATATTTTTTATTTTATTTTATTTATACATTTAGATTTAGGCTTAGGTTTAGGTTTAGGTTTAGGTTTAGGTTTAGGTTTAGTTTTAGTTTATATTTTTATTTTATTTTATATTGGTTATTTTATTGAGGTTTCAGTTTTTTATATTTATTTTATTTTTAGGTCTTATTTAGTTTAGTTTTAGGTTTTTAGGTTTTTAGGGTTTATGTTTTAGGGTTTGAGGTTTAGGGTTTAGGATTTATGGTTTTAGGTTTTAGGGTTTAGGGTTTAGGGTTTAAGGTTTAAGGTTTATGATTTAAGGTTTAGCGTTTAGGGTTTAGGGTTTAGGGTTTATGGTTTTAAGGTTTAGTGTTTAGGGTTTAGGGTTTAGGGTTTAGGGTTTAGGGTTAAGATTTTTTATTTTTTTATTTTTTATTTTATTTTTTTCCAAATTAAGTAAACTCGTAGGTTTAGTATTATTTAGTTTTATTTTATTTTAGTTTATTTTTATTTTTATTTTTATTTAGGTCTATTTTTATTTCTATTTAGTTTAGTTTATTTGTTTTAGGATTATTTATTTTAGTTTAGGTTTTAATTTTAGGTTTTTTTAGGTTTAGGTTGAGGTTTATTTTTTAGTTTAGTTTATTTTTTAAATTTTATTTCTTAGGTTTAGGATTTATTTCTTAGTTTTAGGTTTGTGTTTAGGTTTTAATTTTATTTTTTTAGGTTTAGGTTGTAGGTTTTTATTTTTGGTAGGTTTTATTTTTTAATTTATTTTTAGTTTATATTATTTTATTTAGGGTTTAGGTTTAGGTTTAGGTTTAGGTTTAGTTTTAGGTTTTATTTAGTTTATTTTAGTTTAAGTTTAGGTTTATTTTATTTTTATTTTAGGTTTTGGTTTTTTTTTTAATTTAGGGTTTACTTTTTATTTTTTTATTTATTTTTAGGTTTGTTTTGTAGGTTTAGGTTTTTATTTCATTTTTATATTATTTTATTTTAGGTTTATTTTATTTTTATTTTAGGTTTAGTTTTAATTTTATTTATGTAAAACTTATCGAATTAATCATGACTTGAATCTTTTAAAATATTGTGTTAATGCTAGTCCCAGAAGCGGCGTGTTGTATGGCAAATCTGATGAAAAGTGCATGCACTATCGACTCAGTGTGTGTTAAATAAGCAAGGGTTCCACATTATGGATGGATGGCAAAAGTTAGTCCATGAAACTAGAATTAAGATCTTGGAATATAGGTACTCTTATAGGTAAACTAATAGAATTAATAGATATTATGGTTAATAGGAAGATAAATATTTTATGTGTTCAAGAAACTAAATGGGTTGGGGAGAAAGAGAGATTGATAGTTTAGGTTTTAAACTTTGGTATTCAGGTAGAAGTCGAATTAGAAATGGAGTACGTGTGATTATAGATAATAGTTTGAAGAATAATGTTATAATTGTTAATAGATGCAGAGATAGAATTATAGCTTTAAAGATTATTATTGATACTAAGATTATTAATGTTATATGTGTTTATGCTCCTAAAGTAGGTTTGGATGTAGGCTTAAAAGAAAAACATTGGAATGAATTAGAGTGATTAATACAAAAGATACCTCTTGAAGAAAAGTATTTATTGGAGGAGATTTAAATGGACATGTTGGTAGAGTGGCAAATGATTTTAAAAGTATTCATGGTGGTTATGGATTTGGGACTAATGAAGAAGGTTGGAATATATTTATTTTGCTTTATGATTTTGTAGTTGCTAATACTTTATTTAAGAAAAGAGATGAGCATATTATTACTTATAAAAATGGATCTAGCAAAACACAGATTGATTATTTTCTAATAAGAAAAATAGATTATTTAGATTGTAAAGATTGTATGGTCATTCCAAGTGAAAGTTTAAATACCTATTATAAATTATTAATGTTAGATTTTAAGATGAAAGTTTGGAAGATGAAAATTAAATCAAATTATTATTCTAGGATTAGATGGGGACACTTGAAAAAATACTAATAAAAATATTTTTAAGAGCAAGCTACCAGAGCTTAGAATTTAGGATGTTCATAAGGAAGCTAATGTTATGTTGGAAAATGTAGCAAGTGAAATTAAGCAAGCTGCTAAAAATGTGCTTGAAGAATCAAAAGGAAAAGCTTATTTTTAATAAAAATAGTTGGTGGTGGAGTCAGAATGTGCAATAAAAGATAAAAATATAAGAAGTGTTGTTAAAAAAGATCGTTTAGATGTAAAAACTCAAAGAATTAGGAGAAATATAAAGTCACATGTAGAGGTTCAAACAAAGCAATATATGATTAAAAAAATTTAGCTTTTGGTGATTTATACAATAGATTAGATTCCAAAGAAGGTGAAAGATATATGTATAAGTTAGTTAACCAAAGAGATAGGAGAAGTAAAGATCTAGCTCAACTAAAGTGTATTAGGATGAAAATAATAAAGTGCTTTTCTTTGGAAAGGATATTGAAAGTAGGTGCATGAGGTATTTTGATAAACTTTTCAATGAAGGATCTAAAAAATGATTAATTTTTTCAACCTTAATACCTTAAACAAAAATAAAGAATTTTGTTTTTATCATCATATTAGTAAATCTAAAGTTAGAGAAGCTTTAAAGAAAATGAAATGTGGAAAAATAGTAGGACCTCATGATATTCCAATATAAGTCTGAAAATGTTTAGGAGATCAAGGAATTTCTTAGCTTACAAAAATTTTTAATCTTATTTTAAAGACTAAAAAGTTATCAGATTAATGGAGAAAGAGTTTGTTGATTCCTATATTTAAGAATAAAGGTGATGCACAAGAGTGTGCAAATTATAGAGGAATTAAGTTAATGTGTCACACATTAAAATTATAGAGAGAGTAATTGAGCATAGGTTACGATGTGATACAAAAGTTTCTCACAACCAATTTGGTTTCATGCAAGGTAGATCTACTATGCATACATTTGTTAAAGGTTTGATGAAGTATAGAGAAAGCAAGGAGGATCTACCTATAATATTTATTGATTTAGAAAGAAAAGATAAAGTTTGAAGAGTTGTTCTTTATAGAGTTCTAGAAAATATAGGAGTTAATATTGGTTATATTCAAGTCATTAAGAATATGTAGACTAGAGCTATTACTTGTGTCCAAACACAAGGAGGATTGACAAAATATTTTTTTATTTCAGTCAGATTACATCTAGGAATAGCTTTAAGCCCTTATCTTTTTTTCTTTAGTTATGGATGTTCTTACAAGGCATTTATAGAAAGATGTATCTTGGTGTATGCTTTTTGCTGATGATGGTCTTCTTATTGATAAGACTAGAGAGGGAGTCCAAGAGAAACTTGAATTATTGAGGTCAACCTTAGAGTCTAATGATTTTCATTTAAGTAGATCTAAAACTAAATATATGGAGTGTAATTTTAGCTGTAGAAGTTATAGTGGGAGTGTTGTTACATTAGGTGAACAAGTCATTAAAAAGAGTGAGAGATTTTATATTTAGGCTATATTATTCAAAATGATGGTGAAATAGATGGAGATTTTATTAGTAGAATTCAAGTTGGATGGTTGAAGTGGAGGAATGCATCAGCTTGTTGTGTGATAGAAAAGTACCCTAAACTTAAGTGAAAATATAAGATGGTGGCAAGACTAATGATTTATGGTGCAAAATGTTAGAGAAGCATGAGACTAAGTTAAGTGTTGCGAGATGAGGATGCTCAGTGGATGAGTGGCTTTACTCTTAGAGATAAAATGTGAAATGAGTATGATGGAAAAAGTTGGAGTAGCTCTAGTGGTAGATAAGATTAGAGAGTCACTTAGATGGTTTGGCCACATAAAGCGTCGATATCTTGATTGGGAGAGTAAATGCATTAGATTTGCCTTATGTTAAGAAAAGGTAGACCTAAAAGACATGGTTAAGATGTATAAATAATGACCTTAGTATAAATTAAATGAAAATTTGACTCATAATAGGACACTAATGGAGATGAAGGATTCATGTAGCCATTAGTGGGATAAAAACTTTGTTGTTGTTGTTGTTGTATAAGTTTCTTATTTTTTAGTTAGTTTAGGTTTTTATTTTATTTTAGTTTAATTTTTATTTTTTATTTTATTTTATTTTTAGGTTTTAGTTTAGGTTTTTATTTTATTTTATTTTTTCTTTTATTTTGAATTAGGTTTTTTTATTTATTTATTTAGCTTAGTTTAAGTTTTTAGCTTCTTAGGGTTTAGGGTTTAGAGTTTATTATTTAGGGTTAGTTGAGGGTTAAGGGTTTAAGGTTTAGGGTTTGGGGTTTAGGGTTTAGGGTTTCGGGTTTAGGGTTTAAATTTTAGGGTTTAGGGTTTAGGATTTAAAGTTTAGGGTATAGGGGTTAGGCTTTTTAGGATTTAGGGTTTAGGGTTTAGGGTTTAGGTTTCAGGTCTAGGGTTCAAGTTTTAGTTTAAGGTTTTATTTTTTTATGTTTTTTAATAGAGAATAAATTTAGATTTAACATTTCTTCTTTTCATTTTTCATAAACCAAGTAACACACCAAGTTTTCTAAGACACAAGTGATGAGATAAATAAAAAATGGGCATGCATAGATCAAATCAAAAACCCTAGATAACTAAAACCATCTCTACAATAAAGACACAATTTGATAAGCATTAGATAAGATCCACCATTCTTCAATTTCTCTTGTTCCCATCAGAACCACCCTGACCTCTCGAGTAGCGAGATCCACCATCATATCCTTGATTTCTCCCCCCACCACCACCACAGTTGTAACCTCCATCGTTCCTCTCGTATCCATAACCACCTTGCTACCAGCCTCCATATCCAGCACCTTGAGATCCCCACCACCACTGATAACTCCCATCGCCTTCACCTCCACATAGATATAGGGATGGTTGATGATGTTGTTGCCATCAGGTTACGCCCATTCTAGGTTTAGGTTTATTAGGTTTTAGGGTTTCTTAATTTTAATTTATTTTTTAGGTTTAGGTTAGGTTTGGGGTTTAGGTTTAGGTTTAGGGTTTAGGTTTAGGGTTTAGGGTTTAGGTTTAGGTTTCTTTAGGGTTTATGCTTTTATGGTTTATTAGTTTTATTTTAGGTTTATGTTTAGTTTAGGTTTAGTTAACTTTAGTTTAGGTTTAGTTTAGGTTAGCATTAGTTTAGAGTTTTAGGTTTAGTTTAGTTTAGGTTAGTTTAGGTTTAGTTTAGGTTTAGGTTTATAGTTTAGGTTTATAGTTTATGGTTTAGGTTTAGGGAGTTTAGGATTTAGGGTTTAGGGTTTAGGTTTAGTTAGTTTAGGTTTAGGTTTAGGTTTAGGTTTAGTTTAAGTTTAGGATTAGTTTATTTAAGGTTATTTAGTTTTAGAATTTAAGTTTAGGTTTAGGTTTAGGGTTTGTTTAGGTTTATATTTAGGGTAAGTTTTAGGGTTTAGGTGTAGGGTTTATTTTAGGTTATTTATTTCATTTATTTTTTATTTATTTTATTTATTTATTTTTTTTATTTTTAGGTATTTTTATTTTTATTTAGTTTAGTTTATTTATTTTAGGTTTATTTATTTTAGTTTAGGTTTTTTATTTAGTTTTATGTTTAGTTTAGGTTTATTTTAATTTTTTTACTTTATATTTATTTATTATTTATATTTAAGTTATATTTTATTTTTGGTTTAGGTTTAGGTTTTATTTATTTTTTAGGTTTGTTTAGGTTTTATTTTTATTATTTGGTTTCTTTTTTTTTTTTAGTTTTGGTTTAGTTTTATTTTTAGTTTATTTTATTTTGTTTAGTTTAGGTTTAGGTTTAGGTTTATTTTATTTTAGGTTTAGGTTTATGTTTTATTTATTTTAGTTTAGGTTTAGGTTTATTTTATTTTCATTTTAGGATTAAATTTATTTAGTTTAGGGTTTAGGTTTTATTTCTTATTTATTTTAGGTTTTATATTTAGGATTATTTTTAGGTTTAGGTTTATATATTTTATTTTATTTTAAGTTTTTTTAAGTTAGTTTTATTTTTAGGTTTTATTTTTTAGTTTAGTTTATTTTATTTTATTATTTTATTTATTTTATTTTTTCTCTTTAGGTTTAGGTTTATTTTATATTTTATTTTATTTTAGTTTAGGTTTTTTTATTTTAGTTTTATTTAGTTTAGGTTTAGATTTTGGGCTTTTTAGGGTTTACAGTTTAGGTTTTTTTTTGCGTTTGGGGTTTAGGGTTTAGGGTTTAAAGTTTAGGGTTTAGAGTTTAGGGTTTAGGGTTTAGGGTTTAAGGCTTAGGATTTTGGATTTTATAGTTTAAGGCTTAGGTTTAGGGTTTAGGGTTTTTGGTTTTTTTAACATAAAACAAATTCAGATTCAACATTTCTTCTTTTTGATTTCATCAACCAAGTAACACGCCAAGTTTTCTAAGACATAAGCGATGACATAGATTAAAATTGACACATAGAACAAATCAAAACCTAAATAACTAGAATTGTCTATCTATAAAGACACAATTCCATAAGCAGATGGTCGGATTCATTCTTTTCTAGTTCCCATCTGGCCTCTAGGCAGATCCACCATCATATCCAGATCTCTCTCCCCCCCTTTGCCTCTCCTCCTCCCATCCACCACACCACTTCTCGATGACCACCTCCATATCCACTAGCTTAGATCCCCCAACCATAGCGATCGCCTTCACCTTTGCCTCAACCCAGATCTAGGGTGCCTAGTTGGCGGTGATGTTCCCTCATTAAGGTTCTCCATTCTTAGGGTTTAGGTTTATTAGGTTTTAGGGTTTAGTTTATTTTTTAATTTATTTAGTTACTTTAGGTTTTCATTTAGGGTTTGGGATTTAGGGTTTAGGGTTTAGGGTTAGAGTTTAGGATTTAAGGTTTAAGGTTTAGGGTTTATAATTTAGGCTTTAGGGTTTAGGGTTTTAGAGTTTATGCTTTTAGGGTTAGGGTTTAGGGTTTAGGGTTTTTTAGGGTTGAGGGTTTAGGTTTTAGGGGTTTAGGTTTAGATTTAGGGTTTATGATTTTTTCTTTTTTATTTTTAAATTAAGTAAAAATGATAGGTTTAGGTTTATTTAGTTTATTTTTATATTTATTTTTATTTATATTTATTTTATTTTTAGTTTTATTTAATTTAGGTTTATTTATTTTAGGTTTTTTTTATTTTAATATATTTTATAGTTCAATTTTAATTTTATTTTAATTTTTAGGTTTAGGTTTTATTATTATATTTTTTTTGGTTTAGGTTTAGGTTCTTATTTTATTTTATTAGTTTTAGGTTTTAGGTTTTTATTTTAAGTTTATTTATCAATTTTATTTTTTAGTTTAGGTTTAGGTTAACTTTTAGTTCATTTTATTTTATTTTGTTTAGGTTTAGGTTTAGGTTTAGTTTATTTTAGGTTTGGGTTTTATTTATTTTAGTTTAATTTATTTTAGTTTAGGATTAGGTATATTTTATTTTTATTTTTGGTTTAAGTTTTTTAATTTATTTTAAATTTTATTTTTAGGATTATTTTTTAGGTTTAGGTTTTTATATAATTTTTATTTTATTTTATTTTTGGTTTATTTTATTTATATTTATTTTAGTTTAGAATTAGGTATATTTTATTTTATTTTAGTTTATTTTTTATTTATTTTATTTTATTTTATTATTTTTATTTATTTTTTAGTTTTATTTTATTTTATTTGGTTTATTTTATTTATATTTTAGGTTTAGTTTTTATTATATTTAGGTTTTTCATTTTTTTAGTTTAGTTTATAATTTTATTTATATTATTTTTGTTTAGTTTTTTTTTTATTTTCTTTTTTAGGTTTAGGTTTAAGTTTTAGTTTATGTTTTTATTTTATTTTATTTTATTATTTTATTTTATTTTGGTTTATTTTATTTATTTATTTTTTAGGTTCATAAGTTTGGGTTTAGGTTTTAGCTTTAGGGTTTAGGGTTTTCTTTTGGGTTTAGGGTTTATAGGTTTTATGGTTTAGGTTTGGGTATAGGGTTTTAGGTTTTAATGTTTAGGGTTTAGGATTTAGTGTTTTTTTGGGTTTAAGGCTTGGGGTTTAGGGTTTTGGTTTTAGGTTTAGGGTTGGTTTTAGTTTAGGGTTTAGGTTTTGCTATTTTTTTAATAGAGAACAAATTGATTCAACATCTCTTATTTTTAATTTCATCACCAAGTAACACACCAAGTTTTAAAGGGATGACATAGATAAAAATGAGCATGCAGAGTAGATCAAAAAAAGATAATTAGAACCATTTCTGATAAAGACACATTCCATAGCATATCAAATCAGTTCTTGATTTCTTTAGTTCCCATCGAACACCTTGGCTCTCTCATGTAGATTTACCATCATCTCCTCGATCTCTCTCTCACCACCATTTGTAGCCTCAGCCACTCCTCCCTCCATAACCACCCTTGCTCCCACCACCTCCATATCCACTAGCATCTCTAGATCCCCACCACCACTTTGATAATCATTATCACCTTCACTTTTTGATCTAGACCAGCACCTTACGTGATGTTCTTGCAGGTTGCCCATTCTTAGGGTTCAGGTTTAGGTTTAAGTTTATTAGGTTTTAGGGTTTAGATTTACTTTTAATTTTTTAGTTACTTTAGGTCTAGGTTTAGGGTTCGGGGTTTAAGGTTTAGGGTTTAGATTTTAGGGTTAGGGTTTAGGGTTTAGGGTTTAGGGTTTAGTGTTTAAGGTTTAGGGTTTAGGGTTTTAGGGTTTATGCTTTTATAGTTTAGTGGTTTTTAGGGTTTAGGGTTTTGGGTTGTAGGCTTACGATTTAGGGTTTAGGGTTTATGATTACAATTTATGTTTTTTTTAAAAAAAAAAAATTAAGTAAACTGGTAAGTTTAAGTTTATTTGGTTTATTTTTTATTTATTTCAGTTTATTTTATTTTTTATTTCTATTAGGTTTATTTTATATTTATTTAGTTTATTTATTTATTATTTTAGGTTTATTTATTTATTTTTTTATTTTTTTGTTTATTTTTTAGGTTTATTTTTTAGTTGACTTTTATTTTTTTTATTTTTTAAGTTTAGGTTTTATTTTTTATGTTTTGGTTTAGGTTTAGGTTTTTATTTTATTTTTTTTAAGTTCTAAGTTATTATTTTAGGTTTATTTTTAAATTTTATTTTTTAGTTTAGGTTTTCATTTATTTTTTAGTTTATTTTATTTTATTTAGTTCAGGTTTTGGTTTTGGTTTAGGTTTTGTTTATTTTAGTTTAGTTTATTTTAGTTTAGGTTTAAGTTTATTTTATTTTGTTTATTTTATTTTTATTTTAGGTTTTTGTTTTTTTTTAGTTTAGGTTTTAAGTTTTATTTTTATTTATTTTTAGGTTTATTTGTTAGCTTTTTATTTTATTTTATTTTATTTAATTTTTATTTTAGTTAAGATTTTTATTCTTTGTTTATTTTATTTTTTTAGTTTAGTTTAGGTTTTTATTTATTTTATTTTACTTTATTTTTATTAGTTTATTTTATATTATTTTTAAGTTTAGGTTTAGGTTTTAGTTTAGGTTTTTATTTTATTTTATTTTTATTTTATTTAGGTTTAGGTTTTTTTTTATATATTTATTTTAGGTTTTATTTAGTTTAGGTTTTAAGTTTTAGGTTTTAGGTATATGGTTTAGGGGTTTAGGGTTTTGGTTTTAGGGTTTAGGGTTTAAGGTTAGGGTTAGAGTTAAGGGTTTAGGGTTTAGGTTAGGGTTTAGGGTTTTGGGTTTTTATAGGTTTAGTGTTTAGGTTTAGGGTTATTGTTTAGTTTAGGTTTTTAGAGTTTAGGGTTTAGGGTTTAGGGTTTAGGATTTAGAGTTTAGAAATTAAGATTTTTAAAATTAGTAAACGAAGGTTTATTTACTTTATTTAGTTTATTTTTAAATTATTTTAGTTTATTTTAGTTTTTTATTTTATTTAGGTTTTTTTTTATAATTTTATTCTGTTTAGTTTATTTATTTTAGTTTATGCTTTTTTATTTTATTTTGGTTTAGGTTATTTTTTTATTTTATTTTTAGGTTTTATTTAGTTTAGGTTTAGGTTTTTAGCTTTTTAGGGTTTAGGGTTTAGGGTTTAGGTTTAGGATTAGTTTAGGGTTTAAGGTTTGGTGTTTATGGTTTAGGGTTTATGGTTTTGGGTTATTTTTATGGTTTAGGGTTTAGGGTTTAGGATTTATGGTTTTGGGTTTAAGGTGCCTGAAATAGCTCAAACTGAAGGAAGGTTTTGGTTGCAAAGGTTAACTTGGGAGGGTGAGAGCCAGCCGTGCTCACCATACTTGCAGATAGTCTAGTAGCAGCCACCATCCAGTACTTCTCCATTATTTCCACCTCTTCTACTAGCTCCTCTTCTACTAGCAAAAACATTGTATCTCAAATAAGGCACTAAATTCCTTTGCTTATTTTACTTGATCTATCATGTACCTCCACCCAAAAGAAAATTAATGATGAAAGCATATTCTACTTATATATTGTCTACTTTTGATGCTCTTGATTTTATTCATATTGATTGCTCTTCGAGTATAAATAAAAATAATAGCTCTAGTAGTTCCTATTATTTCTATTGATTGAGTTGGATCCTTCTCATCGAGGGCACCTCTTGAGATACTTGGATTCAACGACTCTCGATCCCATAGGAGAAGTTGTAGGTATGCAGATGAGAAGGTAGAACTTTCCACAAGCTCATCATTCCGAAGTCAGAAGTCAACCATGCAGTGGCAAGCTCTCTGTAGCACCTTAGGATAAAAGCGGGTCATTGGTTCAAGTGAGCAGATAGCTCCATAGGATGCTCCATAGATGGATATGCTTATGGAGGACCAAGCCAAACTACAATGTCCTAGCTCACCTAGAAATTTTCCAGCTAAGTTAAGCATATATGATGCCCTTATCTTATCCAAAGAAATGAGGGAATCATTAATCAAGGCCTTACTTGATCTAGATATGCTTAGCTCGGGCTACTACTAAATAGGAGGCTTGCCACTGAAGGACATCTTAGAAGTTACATTCGATGATAAAGACTTACTCTTGGGAGGTGTACACAACCACCTCTTTACATTATTGGATGTTGAAGATATAGGTTATCCATGGTTCGGTTGACCCAAGTGTATCGTCAACATTATGAGTCTAAAACCCCTACTAGAATCGACATCTCAAACTCTAAAAGAAAGGATGATGTTGAGAGGATTCAATGAACAAGGAGAGAGGGCCTTGTGGCATTTATTTTTGGATGTAGAGGGGGGGGGGAGAAATGTTGATTGTAGGGGAGACTTTTGAGGTGATGGGTACAACATTGGTATGATGTACTATCTCAAAGATAGAGGCATCACCCTAATGGACTAATCATAAAATAAGGACTCTAAGGCATGATGGATCTTTGAATGTACCAAAGATTTTTCCCCTACTTTACATGGATGAATAAAAGGGTTTATATTAAATTAGTTCTTGTTCATAGGGGCCTCCATAGTTACATCTTAGGAAATTTTCCAGAATACTCGATTAAAGTTGACAATTATCATCTCCAAAGATTTTAAGGTTAGACTATTAAAGTATGGGTTATTTGGAAAATCAATTGGGAAAGTTCAAGGAGAAGACTTATTTTGGAGTCTAAATGAAATAAGTAAGAAATGCTCATGATAGGTAGCTAGTTAGCATTCCAATCTATCTATGGTTTGGCTTTATAATTTTAAAGTTGGAGATTTATATGTTTTGAGTTGAAATTTAATTAAATTACTAGGGCTTATAATCCACCAACACAAGGATGGGAATGCATAAGAGGTGAGGATTTTATAGCTCAAGGAAATAGCTACCTCGGATCCTAAATCTAGAGCTTTTACAATAAAACAACCTAAATCTAAGCGGTGGACATATGGGTTTTCCATATGAGAGAATAAATTGTGACTTTAGACTTATAATTGCAGGTGACTAACTCCTCCTATGATTTTAAAACCATGTAGTCATCTTATGAATTGCAAGATAGTTAGGTAGTTATTTAATTAGAAAGAGACTAAAGTCCTAAACACACTCCCTACATTTATGTAGGAAAAGTAAATCTAACTAAAAGTGGAGGTTAGCTAAATATAGATATCCCAAGCAATTGTATTTATAATTTGGACTTAGCACCTTACATGGGTAACTAAGCACTTCTAACTTGGATTATGCATATGGATTTAAGAAACCAAAAAAGCATTCAATTTTATTTTAAGCATCCCTTAAGCATAATCCCTAGAAAACATGATTATGCTAATATTGGCCTATCATCTGTCTGAAGCATACACTAACATCCAATCTAAAATAATGCATCATAAAACAAATCATACATCACATCATACACCGTCCTAACTTAGAGTTAAAAATGGTAACTTAATTCTAATGTGTGTATTATGGCTTGTGTGGTAAGCTTGTAAGGCAATAGTGTTGTATTTTCTATGTGAAGAAGGATTCAATTTAACATGAAAGGTTGATTTCACATAAAGTAGTTTAATTGATTTGAGAATTTTAATTTGTGTTTTCTTTTGTTTCATTTTATTACACATAGCAACTAAGTGTTATAAAGAGGAAAAGAGGATTGCCCTATTTCATCCCAACCTTAGTCACTCTCTAAAGTATATTAATTTGATTTAGTTCTCTTTAGTGAATGGCTATTAAATGATTTAATTAATCCAAAATTATGGTTCACTTTAAATAATCCTATTCCAAATGAAAGGCATCTTAAGATTAATTTAATTGAATTATTACCACATGACATATATTAAATAATTCCTTTCCATCACATGTAACATGCATATGATTTAATCTAAGTGTATCTATACATGCAACATATTTTAGCACAAAATTAATGTATGTGTATATTTAGAATTTATATTTTATTTGATTGAATTATTTAAACATATTAATTTAAAACTTTATCCAAATTCTTATACAAAATGACATAAGAATGAAATTAGATAGGCATGTGCCATTGTTAAACCAAGGAAGCGAGGTAATCAAATGACCTCTTTCGAGCTAGCTAAAGGCTCATATTCTCGGGATGTCCAGACTATATTCTAATTTGCATTCAAACATATGTAAATTTGTATACATGAACATAGGAAGTAAGCTTTTATTCATAGGGCTAATTAATTCAACCACTTAGTCAATTATGAATGCATGCAATTTTAATGTAAAATGGTATTTTCATTCACTAATCACATAAACATATACATGAGAAAAGATATAGGCAAGTATGCATCATTGTTAAACCAGAGAAGTGAGAAAATCAAATGACCTCCTTAGGGCTAACTAAAGCCTCATGTTCCTAGTATCTCCAGACTATATACTTGCTTCTCTTAGACACACATGGATGTATACATAAATGAGGGAAAGAAAACCATGCAAAGATTGTATATTTTTATTTGATTGAATCATTTATATATATTAATTAAATTTCTACCCAAATTTTGTTAAAATAAAGAATGAAATCAAATGGGTATTGCCATTGTTAAACTAGAAGTGGTAATCAAATGACCTCCTTGGTGCTAGCTAAAGCCATGTTCAGGATGTCGGACTATATACCCATTACCATTCAATATTATATAAATCAACACATAAATAGAGGAAAGAGAACTCAACATTCATAAAAATTATGTGATTCATTCAGCAAAACTAGTTGTTAAGCATGTGATTCATTCAAATATAAGCATATGATTCATTCAACCAAACTAGTTCTTAAGGACAATCAAATCAAATAAGATTATTTAAAGCAAACCAAAGCATCTTCATTAATTAAGTTTTGGATTTGATTTGATTTAAAGAGGAGAATAGAAATCATCACTTGTTGTTTTAAACCCATTCCCATTAGTGATATTATTTAAAGAAATGTAATTAAGTTGATTTTATGGGTTACTTAAGTTGAAACTTTAATTAGATGAATTAATTATGCTTACCTATGTCACCTTAAAGTAATTAAAAAAATTATTATGAGCCAACATGATATGCATGGAAAATAAACTTGCAATGATCTTAGGAAATAAAGGGGCCTGCAATTGGCTCATGATTAATAGTTAATTATAAAGGGACTTAATTACTCTTATGGTTTTCCCACATGTGGACTAACCATAATTTCATTAAACTCTTTGGTTATTAAACACCTAAAGAACTACCCCATGCTTTAATTAATTGAGGTGTGATTATGATTTTAATTTGATTAAGTGATTTAATTAATTAGTTAAATCTTTATTAATTATATTTAAAAAGAAAGAAATGATCTTAGGGAAAGGGGTCCCAACCCTATTCCTTAGTTGACTTACTTGTTGAATGATGATTAATAAACTTAACTAATTTTATTATTGTTCATGGGATTAATTAATCATTAATTAACTTAAAAGAGTAGTTAAGGTTTAAATAGTCAATTTTCCTAATTAAGTGAGCAATAAATCCCAAGAAAATCATGGGGGAGGTCATCCCATTAAATTAATAAAATTTGGGATTAATTGCTCAAGTAAGTAAGGAGTAATTAAGCTAATTAATTTTATTAAACTTTAATTAAACCTTATTACTATTCAAAATTAGTTAAGATTATTTTTAATTAATTCTCCTTCAAAATACTTTAAAATGAGTTATTTGCATTTTTTATTTCTCTATGACTTTTTATGATTTTAGAAGTTTTAGCCATTAAAAATGATTAATTAAGCATAATTAAAGCCTACTCCTGTTGGCACCATGTGGCACGTTGAAGCGATGCGCTTTCCACATGGCACTACGTGATTTGCTACTTAAAACTTATCCACCGTAGCGCCTACATGGTGGCAGCATACGCGCTTTCTCATCCATCATTCGATCCAAGATCGAATGGCTATGACTAATCCCATAGCTTAATAATATTAAATCAGATCAATCGGATCTAAACATGCTTCCATTTTGATCATGTGGAATGGACAATGCGTAATCTAACGTCATGCGGTGAAGGAGAATGGAGTCATTGCTCACTTGTTCGAGCTTACTGGTTGATCAACTAAAGGATCCCACCTTCACGCATGTGGAGGGACCCAATAATCAAGATCACATAAGATGCAAGCTTTTTTCAAAAAGCTCCAACCCATTTTTGCTTAAGGATCTATTTTGGAAGCATACCTCGTCAGAGCTCAAGATCAGTTGCTCGAATGATTATGGAAGCTTCATCTAGTTGAGATGAAGCCCTGTTTAGCAACAAATAGATCAATTCCTTGATGTTCACTCAGAAGGCCATGATGCAATGATTTGGAGCTATGCTTTGATCGAAGTCCCACCTCCGGTGCTTGGGAAGCTTGGAAGATGACTATGTTCTTGCTTGATGAGGAAGGTGTGCAAAGTTAATTTGAGTTTGATGGAGAAATGGTGAAGTTAGGTTGGAAATGGGAGTGTCTATTTCATGGCAATGGTATTTTTTTGATGAGGATGAGCTTGGGAGCTTAGGAATGGCTATAATGGCTCATCTTGGTAGTTATGGGTCGAGGAATGATTTTGTGTGTGTTTGAGTGGAAACAAGGGGTGTATACCCCTTCATCTTGGATGGTGGGATCTTTGGCTTCTAGTGGCTATCTACGGCAAAGGTGAGGGTGGGAGTGAGTTGGCTGTTGGTTTTGGAAGGTGTGGAGGTGGTTGCCAAGGAGGAATCATGGGTGTCTATGGGTTTCAAATGCTCCAATGAGGGTGAGGTGATTTCACCTCCCATGGGTCATGGTGACCCAACCAGATTGGAATAGGTTGGTGTCTTACTAGGTGGACCATTGGAGAGTACCAAGTGGCCAAAGAATGGAAATGACCTTACATGGGTGATTTCTCTCATGTGATGCCTTTAACCTAAGGGTAAAATGATCATTTGGCATTGGATTTGATTTGGATAGATTTGAAATGAGCCAAAAGTGGCTTAGCCCAAATTTCAAGTCAATTGGAGTCAATTTGGTTAGTTTTGGCTCAATTTGACTCATTTAGGTCAAATCAGGTTAGGTTGGATCAAGTTGAATAATTGGTTAAATTGGGTCAAACCAAGGTTGATTCAAGTTCATATGATCATTTGGGATGTTTTGGTTCAATTGGTTTGGTTTAGTTTGGCTTAGATTTGATTTTGGCTCATTTGAATTCATTTGGGTCGAATGGGTTAAGTTAACCAATTGACCAAATTGTCCTAATTAACTTGGATTTGGTGTTGGTTTTGGTTTATTTAACCAATTGAAGATGATTGTAGGCTTTGGTTTCAATTAATTTGGATTTGGTTTTGATTTAGGCCAACTTGAACCATTGGTCAATTTGGGCTAAGTAGCTCAATTGGGTTCAATTGGGTCCAATCATGGCTTTGGTCAAATTCAACAATCAATTTGGAATGAACTTGAGCCATTGATTGCAAACAATTTGGTTTATATTTTGATTTGACCCAACTTGGTCTTTTAAGTCAATTTGGGTCAACTTGAATCAAGAGAGCTAATTGGGTTTGGTTTGACTCAAATGAAGGTCAAGTCATATTCAAATATTGATTTTTATTTGGTATGAATCATTAGTTTCAAGGGATTTGGCTAGTTTGAGTTCATATGGGTTAAGGGTTTGACTTGGTCAAATGACCAAGTTGACTTGGTTTGACGCAATTGGTGAAATTTGATCAACTAGGTGATCAATATAATATGTGAGATTTTGATGGGCATGGTTCAATCCAATTTGGGTAGGATTAGAACTTAGCTCAAATAGGTCAAATTGACTTTGGGTCAAGTGGACCAAAGTTGGATTAATTTTGGGTTGAGTTTGATTTAGTTGAGTTTATATATGGATTTGGGATTGATATATAAATTCAATTGCAATTGACTGGGTTTCAAATGAGTTTTGGTTCATTTGAGCATTTCAAGTAAAAGGGTTATGTTGGGTTTGACTTGGGTTGATTTTGGTTTTGCTTGATGATTGTAGATTTCATTTATATTTATGAATATAATTGAAGGTATGATTGATTCATGAGAAAATCAATTGAATTTGGGTTTTGGAATGAAGGAATTTGGCTAAGTCTATAGAGTTGGGGCATGTGGCTTAGGTTTGGATTTTGATTTGGCTTGATTTTATTTTGATGATCTAAATGTATATTTCATTTAAATTTGTGAAGATGATTGAAAATATGATTGATTTGTGAGAAAATCAATTAAGTTTGACTTGATTTGGATTAATATTTAGCTAAGTCCATGGGATAGGTCATATTTCTTAGGAAGGGTTTTGATTTAATTTGATTTAGTTTTGATCATTTGAATGTACATTTGATTTATATTTAGGAAGATGATTGAAGATATAAATTGATTATAGAAAATCAATTGATTTTATTGATTTGGATTAAAATTTTGGTAAGTCCATGGGATAGATCATATGGCTTAGGAAGGGTTTCAAGTTTGGATTTGATCATGGGCTTCAATCATTTGGTTTTGGAATTTGGGTTTGAATTTGGATTTGAATTTGATGTTTGAATTAAACTTGAGGTTTGGTTTGAGAAGGTGCACATGGATTGGATTTGGGTTGTAGGGTAGGTTGATTATCTTAATTCCCAAGGCATAACCTAATCCTATGGTTAACCCTTCTAAGTTTTAAGGCTTAGGTTAGGTGTTTCCCTAATTTTTAGAAGTGTCTTATGACTAGGAAAGCCTTAGTGTATAGAAGACTCCTAAGTTTAAGATGGAAAGATTGAATCTTCACTCTAAAAGTGAGGTCAACAGGCCTTTGGCTCCATAGTGTTGCCCTTGGAGATAGATGATTGGAAGACCGAAGCCAAGTTTCACATTATAGACTCGGATACATCTTCCAACGCTTTTCTTGGGAGACCATGGATACATGAGAACAACATAGTTTCATTCTCTCTACATCAGTGTATGAAGTTTGTAAGAGGCAGGATCATCTATTGTGTGAAAAGAGATCTCAAGCCATTTATAGTTCGGGGAGATTGACATATGAGGATGCACTTACTACCTCCCTCAAAACCAACAAGTCTATTCTCATGAACTTGGCCAAAGTTTAAAAATAAAACAAAAGAAAAAAGAAAAGAAAAAAGAAAGAGAAAAAAGAAAAGAAAATAAGAAAATAAAAAAAAAAAGGGAAAATAGACTTGGAGGAGGAAGTGGAGCGACATTAGATTCAACCCATAGTTTACTCCATTTGAACATATGGGAGATGACGACCTCCACCGGGAAGAGGAAGAGGTAGTTTAGAGGCGTCATAGGGTGGAAAACCTCCTTATTGGCCACCAATAGAAGATATGTCCCAACTAGGAGTACACTGTCCATATAGACTTAGAATCTAGTTTATAAGATGAGTCTTATATGGTTAGCACTAACTCTTCTCGTAGATTCCTTTGGAGGTGACACTTGAGCCAGATAGTGATGAAGACCGGGCCCCAAAGCAAAGCATAAGTGTATCCAAGTCTATATGTGAAATAGTTAGGCATCAGTTGAGAACCTTAGCTATAACCCCACTTTCCTCTCAAAAGCTGAGGGTTTGGTAGTTAAGGAAGCCCCTAAGTCATCCACATGTGTGAAGACTCAGATGTTCTTTCTAGGAGCATCATCCTCAAGTCAAGAAGTTGATGTAGAACTAGAGGATGATTCATATAAAGATTTAATAGAATTACCTTTTGATTATTACTTGCCTTATGTTCATAATTTAGCAAGGAAAGGGTTAATCCCACATACTTGGTCAAAGCACAGGTCAGACTACTTTGAAAGAATATGGTGGAATAAATTCAAAAGTTCTCAACCAAGACCGAGACTAAAATTCAATACAATGGGTCCAGTTGATGATGACGATTACTACTTAGTCATCACAAATCATTTGGAATCTAATAGGTTCTTTTCAAATCACATTAACTCATATGAGGAGTTATGCTTAGAAACTTCAGATGATCTAGATGATTTTGAAATCAAAGATGCACCACCAGAGTTCAAAGAAGAGATCAGGTCAACAATCAATGAGCTCAAGGAAATCAATTTAGGAACTGAAGAAGATCCACGCCCGACATACATTAGTTCTTAATTAAATGAAATTGAAACCAATGACTTAGTTAGGCTATTGATTTAGTTTAAGGATAGCTTTGCATGGAGTTATGAAGAGATGCCCGGATTGGCTCATGTAGTGGTCACAAACTAGCAATAGAGCCTAATGCTACTACCCAATCAAGCTCCTAGGCATGCGATTATACATAGAACAAGTCATTTATGAAGTCAAGAAACTAATGATGCTCTTCATCCGGGAAGAAAATACCCTACCAGTTGTTAGCGTCATCCCTTAAGAAAAGAATGGCCAAATTCACATGTGTGTCAATTTTATGGATTTAAATAAGGCATGTCCAAAAGACAAATTTCCACTACCAATCTTGGAGCTAATGGTGGACATTGCCTCATCTCATGCAGTCTTCTCTTTCATGGATGGGTCATTTGGATATAACTAAATAAAGATGGCCCCTGAAGATGGAAGAAGCATAATCTATTGCTATAAGGTCATGCCTTTCAACATTAAATGTTTTGATGGTACATACCAGTGGGCAATGACTCGAATCTTTGACGAACGCATGCATCATCAAGTTGAGTGCCATGTTGATGATCTCGTAGTCAAAATAAAGAAAAACAAGACCATCTCTTTGACTTGAAAGTAGTTTTGGAATAGTTAAGACCATTTAACCTCAAAATGAATCCCTTGAAGTGTGCATTTAGAGTAGCTTCAAAAAAATTTCTTTGGTTTATTGTCCGACACTAAGGAATCAAAATCGATTCGGAGAAGATCAAGGCAATATTAGAATTGCCACCCCCTATAAGTTAAACTCAACTCAGATCATTATAAGGATGGTTAGCGTATCTATGATGCTTTCTATCCAATTTATCAGGAAGATGTCAGCTATTCTCAGCACTTGTTAAAAAGGATGCCAAGTTCAAGTGAGATGACAAGTGTGAGCATGCCTTTGAAGACATCAAGAAATACCTAATGATGTCACTGATTCTAGCAGCCCTTATCCCGGGCAAGCCCCTCATACTTTACACTACTGCATTAGATGACTCCCTTGGTGCTTTGTTGGCCCAAGTCAATGATGAAGGCAAAGAAAAGGCACTCTACTACCTCAGCCATCATCTAATCCTTGTTGAGGCTAATTATCCATCCATTGAAAAGCATTTTCTAGGTTTATTCTTTGCATCCCAAAAGCTACAACACTACATGCTTCCTCATAAGGTGAACTTAATCTCTAGGATCAATCCATTACAGTATCTCATGACATGGTCGATGTTTTCTGGATGGTTGGCTTGATGGTCGATGATCCTCATAGTTTGACATTACCTTGTACCTCTCTTTTGGTGAAAGGACAAGCTAGATTTTTTAGCAACACACCACTTCCTACTAACTCGACTTAGTGATGATCTCCCGATGACAATTCATGAACTTAGGGGATACTAGCATTCACCTCTGGGAGATGTACTTTGATGGTGTAGCTTCTCTCAAAGAGGAGAAGAACCACATATCTACTATTCCAAGAATGGCAAGGTAATAGTTCTCTTAACTCAGGACCATGATGTGATGAGATTCTCATCACCCAATCTCCACCTGAATGAAAAGGCTCGATTCGATGCAGTTATCCGTTACTCTAAGCATCCGAGAACATCAACATCTTTGGGATTCTTAGCTAGTTATCAACTAAATTGCGGGTCCTACAAGGTTATAAAGCCTAAGCTCCATCGTACAACAAGTACACCATAGAGTTGTTGGCCCAAATCCAGAGGTTGCTAGTTATAAGATTCTTAAGGAGAGAATGTTGTAGCATATGCCAGGAGTTGGCATGTCCAGAAGATGAGTCCATATCAATAAAGGTCCAAAATAGACAAGTGTTATCCCTTATTGATATTGAACTCATCAAAAATACTCTCTTGATGGGAGGTTGCCATTTCCAAGAAGGATGAGGAATTAAATTTGAGGCAATCATTCATGAATTACTAAATAAAGGCAAACTACCTCAAGAGAAGTATCAAGCCCATCAGATGAAGTACAGAGCACTTTCCTAAGCTCCTGTTGATGGTGTCTTATTTTGGCAATCTTTCAACCATATGTGGTTACGTTGTTTAGATAAGCACAAAGCGGATAGGACACTTATGTGGAGCCAACTTCAAAATGAAAGCCAGATTAAGAGAGACTACTTGGTCATGATGATCAAAGATTGCATGGATAGCAATGCCACCAATGTCAAATAAATGATATGGTCCTACACCAACCATCCAACATTCTACATCCTACATTGACATGGCCATTCAAGTGTTATGGTACATAGTGGATTGATCCTCCTACTTCCAAGGGTCATTGGTTCATCTTAGTTGCTACTCTACTTTTCCAAATGGATGAAAATGATTCCACTTAGAGGTCACAACTCAGCATGTGCTCCAATTTTTTAGAAACCATATCGTATATAGGTTTGGAGTGCCTCAATGTATTATATCTGATATTGGTACTGCATTCAAGAGCATCGAGATCAACAACTTTGCCGGAGACATAGCATGGGTGGAGATATTCTACCATCTAGAGGGAAACTACTTAGCGAGCCTTCAATAAAAATCTCATCCAAATTCAAAAAAAAAAAGACGACAATAAGCGGTGTGCCATGAGCTATTAGTTCAAGCCTTGTGGGCCTACCACCACATAACTCAACTTTACTCCTTTCTCCTAGTGTATGGGTCCAAAGCCATTCTACCATTAGAAGTCCAACTCCCATCACTAAGGATAGGTGGGTAGCAATAAAGCAGAATGCCAAGTTATGGTTAGAAGATCTCAAGGTTTGGAGAGAAACTCTGGGCATGCTAAAACTTTGAGTTGTACAAAGCTAAAATGATTCAAGCTCATAACAAGTTGGTTCATTCTATAGCTTTTCAAGTACGAGAGCTAATTTTAGTTTTAAGGAGACTAATTATTTCCCATCGTAAGATGGGAGGCAAGTTTGAACCCACTTGGGATTTTGCCATAGAGAAGGCATACCAAGAAGATCTTATCAACTTATTAATCATGAGGGAGAGCTCCCAATGCTTCCAACCATTGGGCTCTACTTAAAGAATATTATAAATCATGTTTGAAAATAATTATCATCAATGAAAAGACCATTTCAAATTCAATCTCTTCCATATTGAAAGTATTCTTATTTTGAATCCACCACGATGTGTTTAGGGTAGGTGTAAGGAACCAACATCCTATCCTTCATCAACAAAACAAATACAAACTACTCAAAAACATATAAAATAAACACATATCTTTTATGTCAGGCTACTCTGAGTTGAGATAATGCCCAGGTGGCACTCACTAATAGTTGCTCTAGGTTAGGCTGACGTGCTACCATATTAGTGTGTCACCCTAGTGGTCTTCTTGCTTTGGTGGATGTAAATCTGCTACACTTTCATTCTTTATTTGGCCATTACACATCGACGAGCGGCTTGTTAGTTTGGTAGGCCTTCTTTATATGGATAAGCTACCTCATGTTGTTTAAGAAGATGTGAGTCTACTATGCTTTCTTCTTGGATTAGCCTTCGGGTCAAGTATATTTGAGGTTTAGGATAAGTCCTCTGGCTCCTTCCTCATGGACTTCAATGCATGTCCGGTCCTTCCTGGCTCCATGCTTATTAGTGGTACTAGGTCGATAGTATTTATCCCAGATGATAGACTATCGATGATGAGTTCTCTTGGAAAGTTGTAAGCCTACACTTTCTTTCTAGATTGATCATTGGACATTGGCGGGCACATTAGGTTGGTTGGTTCTCACTATCTTTGATAGATACACCACTCATGTTGATTTGATACACCTTAGGTTGGTTGGTTCTTGCACCTTAGGATACACCACTCATGGCAGATGTAAGTCTATGATTCTCTTAAGTTGGCCCACACCTATAAGCTTTCTTTTCTAGGGCTCAAGATAATGCCCAAAGCCTCCCCTATGGCACTATTTTGGATCACATCCTTGCATTCCCATTTAGACACTACCCGAGTTACTATCGGATTGGACATTTCCCCTTTCATAGTAACACATGTGGTTGGAGAATCTATCCTATGGATGTGATTCTCCCATGGTCAAGTAAATCGAGATAGGTCAAGGCATAGCTCCTTCTTAGTGTGGTCCCTCAACCAATAGGGTCCACAAACATAACAAAATATATATTCACTTATGGATTAGGACACCACTTTACTTTTCTGAAAACATCCTATGTTTAGAACTCGAAATCTCTATAGGAATCACGACTACTCTTGAGTTGATATAAGTCCTCGTGAATTCACTCATAGTCTAAGTCGATTTGATTTGTTTGCTACCAATAGGTCACCCAATGGTTTTCCCTCTTTTAGAAGATGTAAGTCTCGCCTTCTTTCTAGCATAATCATTGCACAAAAAAACTCCTTAGGTTGGCTAGCTCTACCCATAGCGATAATCCCTTTGGATTTATAGATTTAGACAAGTCGATATAGCCCCTTCTGGGTCCATCCATCACCGGCATGGTCCATAAATTAAATCTTTTAAATTTGGAGCTCACAGTGGATATGCCCTCAATTCAAAATCAAACTAAACCAAATAACCATATCAAATCACATGAAATTATGATAAAATTCTTTCCAAACTACTTTGAGTTGACATAAGTCCCCGGCGACATTCACTTAGTAGTGCCAGTGTTCACTTTTGTGCATCCAATAGGTCACCCCAAGTTGTTCACTTTGGAAGATGTAAGTCTGCCTTCTTCTTTAGCATGTCATTACACCGAAAGGCAACCCCTTAGGTTGGCTAGCTCTACCCCACAGCTGGTAGACTATGCATTTGGATTTGTAAACTTGAGGCAGGTCAAAGCTCATATAGCTTTTTCTTAGTGGGTCCATTGCACACCAACGGGGTCCATACATTAATTTATATTAAATTAAACCCAATCTTATTTCCCCAGTGGAGTTAAATCACACCCTTCTCCCTAGTGGAGCCTAAGTCATATATAAATAAGTCAAGCAAGCAAATCAAATTCAAAACCAACCTCTCTAGTGGAGCCAAATTAAACCAACTCCCCCAATAGAGTCTAAATCAAAGAAATCCAACCAAACTCTTATTCCCAGTGGATACATCCCCAAATAAATTAATGAAATCAAACTCAAATCCCAATCCCTAACAGATAGCTCAAACCTGCTTCCCTAGTGGAAGGTTTATATACCCGATCCCAGCGGACTCAAGCCCATATCTCTATTAGATATGCCTCCACAACAATTAAAATAAAATAATTTAAAGTTGACTCGATCTTAATGCCTGGAAGATTATAGATTCTTTTCCCAATCTTCTTTCCACAAGTCATATAATCAAATCAAATTGAAACATTATCCCCAACAAATTTTTTACTTCCTCACATAGATCCCTCACATGTCATGTCCAATGCATGTGTGATCCCCTAGTGGATCTCCCTCCAGGTCCTTAACATGGAATTCTCACCAAATATTATTTCTTCTCTTATGTACACCTTTAATACTTTAACCAAAAGCTAACAATGTATTCATTCAAATTACATCATCTCAATCAACATTTTATGATTTGTGATGGTGCGCTCAAACTAACTATACAATAGCATGCTAAACATATTATAGTGTAAATTAACACACTATATTATATTATAATATATGATGTTATATTATAATTTGTTGTAATATAATATTTTCTAACATTACACCTCATTAGAATCACTTGAAAAAAACAAATAACAAAATTTTCTCAAAATATGAATAATGTTCATTTTGGATGTAAAATTATTATTTTTCTATTAGAAATGGTACAAAATAGCATATTTTTTGTGTTGCTTTTTTTGGTGTTAGATTCTTCCATCTCAACCTTCAAATTAACATTTTTGTGAGTTTTTAATGTATTATAACAAAAGTAAAACATACTAAAATGTACAATAGCATTTAGTAACACACCACCACATTCATATATATGTTAAGTTATATATTGTTATGTACATTATATTTTAATATGCTTTCATATAATATATTATCTTACATTACACCTTAAATGAATCACTTTAAGCAAAAAATTTATAAAATTTGGTTGAAAAATGAACATTTATTTTGGATGCAAAATTCCATTCTTTTGATTAAATGACACACCATATACATTACTTTCCCTAAAGCTTACATTAAATTTTAAAATAATAAAAAAAACTATATATTTTAGGTGTATTAATTACATATTTTAAATTGAAATAATAATATATGATGCCAAATCTTCCTATTATAAATTTGGCAAATTCCACCATTTTAAGTCTAAATAAACATTTTTATAAACAATATATGTAGGCATTGTGCATATTGTAAAATACTAAAAAATATAAATTTAAATTTGGCCAAATATTATGATATAAGATGTTATACTATGCTACAACATCTAATAGATATTTTTGAACATAAAATCTTACTTTTTATAAACTACATGGTAGCATACCTTTGGTACTACTATTTCCCACTTCAAATTTAACAAATCATCATCGATTTATTAAATCAATATATTTATGATTTATATTAATATAGACTATAGGGCATAATACCATAATATACTAAAATATTTCAAAACATCTTTTAACATCCAAAAACACATCACTACATGCTCAAATATATGATGCTAAATTATACTATAATATTTGGTATTATAATATGATTTAGGGTTAGGGTTTAGGGTATTCAAATCTCTAATAGTCAAAGGAAAGTCTCTTGAAGACATTTTCTTTAGCTACCATAACTATGTTAGGATTAGGTCACTCTTTAGATCTACTCCTAATGGCATCTTTATTAAATATTTAGGTTAGGTTTAGGGTTTAGTTTAGGGTTTAGGGTTTAGTTTAGGGTTAGTTTAGTTTTAGGGTTTAGGTTTGGGGTTTAGGGTTTAGTTTAGGTTTTAGTTTAGGTTTAGTTTAGGGTTTTAGGGTTTAGGGTTTAGGTTTTAGGGTTTAGGGTTTGGTTTAGGTTTAGGGTTTAGGTTTAGGGTTTATTTAAGGTTTAGGTTTATTTAGTTTTATTTAGGGTTTTAGTTTTAGTGTAGGTTTAGGGTTTGGGTTTAGGTTTTTTTAGGTTTAGTTTAGTTTAGGTTTAGGATTTAGGTTTTTTTAAATAGAGAACAATTTCATATTCAACATTTTTCTTTTCAATTTTATCAACCAAGTAGCATCCCAAGTATTCTAAGATACATATAGATAAAAATGAGCACCCATAAAGCAAATCAAAAACTAGATATAAGAACTTTCTCTATAAAGACACATAAGCAATAGATTGGATCTGGTTCTTCTATTCTCAGTAGCGGGATCCACCATCATATCCTTGATCTCTCTCCACCACCCACTTGTAACCTCCATCGCTCACACCTCATAACCACACACCTCCGGATCCCCACCACCACGATGCGATGCTCGCCTTCACCACTAGATCAAGACTGAGCCTAGTTGATAGTGATGTTCATGTCATCAAGGTTCTGCCCATTCTTAGGGTTTAGGGTTAGTTTAGGGTTTAGGGTTTAAGGTTTAGTGTTAGTTTAGGGTTTATGGTTTAGGGTTTAGGGTTTGGGGTTTAGGGTTTAGGGTTTTAGGTTTTAAGGTTTAGAGTTTAGGGTTTATTATTTTGGGTTTACAATTTTAGGGTTTAGGGTTTAGAGTTTCAGGGTTTAGGGTTTAGGGTTGTAGGTTTAGGGTGTATTTAGGGGTTGAGGTTTAGGGTTAGTTTAGGGTTATTATTTTATTTTAATTTTATTTTTATTTTAAATTAAGTAAACTCGAAGGTCTTGGTTTATTTAGTTTATTTTTAATTTATTTGAGTTTATTTTATTTTTTATTTTTATTTAGTTTAGTTTATTTATTTTAGTTTAAGTTTTTTATTTTAGTTTATTTTTTAGGTTTAGGTTTATTTTTAGTTGAGTTCTATTTTTATTTTTATTGTTAGGTTTAGGTTTTATTTCTTATTTTTAGGTTTAGGTTTAGGCTTTTATTTATTTCTTTAAGTTTAGGTTTTAGGTTTTTATTTTAGGTTTTTTTAGGTTTTATTTTTTTAGTTTAGGTTTAGGTTTATTTTTAGTTTATTTTAGTTTATTTAGTTTAGGTTTAGGTTTAGGTTTAGTTTATTTTAGGTCTAGGTTTAGGTTTTATTTATTTTATTTTAGTTTATTTTAGTTTAAGTTTAGGTTTATTTTATTTTATTTTATTTATTTTTATTTTAGGTTTAGTTTTTTTTTAGTTTAAGGTTTAGGTTTTATTTTTTATTTATTTTTAAGTTTTATTTTTTAGGTTTAGGTTTTTATTTAGTTTTTATTTTATTTTTTTATTTTAGGTTTAGTTTTTATTTTATTTAGGTTTTTTATTTTTTAGTTTAGTTTAGGTTTTATTTATTTTATTTTAGTTTAGTTTTTATTTTTTATTTTATTTTTTTTTTAGGTTTAGGTTTAGGTTTTAGTTTAGGTTTTTATTTTATTATATATTTTTATTTTATTTTGGGTTAGTTTTTTTTTCTAGGTTGTATTTAGTTTAGGTTTAGGTTTTTAACATTTTAGTGTTTAAGGTTTAAGGTTACTTTAAGATTTAGGTTTTTGGGGTTGGGCTTTAGGTTTTAGGTTTAGGGTTTATGGTTTAGTTTAGGGTGTAGGGTTTAAGGTTTTTTTTTTAATAGAGAACAAATTTAGATTCAAAATTTATTCTTTCAATTTCATCAACCAAGTACCATCCAAAATTTTCTAAGACATAAGCGACATAGATAAAAATGAGCACTATAGGGTTATAGGTTTAGGGTTTAATTTTTTAAATTAAGTAAAGCGATAGGTTTAGATTTATTTAGTTTATTTTTTATTTTTTAGTTTAGTATATTTATTTTAGGTTTATTTATTTTAGTTTAGGTTTATTTTATTTTAGTTTATTTTTTTGGTTTAGGTTTATTTTTTAGTTGAGTTTATATTTATTTTATTTTTTGGTTTATATATTTTATTTTTATTTTTAGGTTTAGGTTTTATTTTATTTTTTTAGGTTTAGGTTTTAGGTTTTATTTTACATTTATTTTAGGTT